>OU612047.1:23349177-23949177 GCA_914767935.1 Coremacera marginata | reverse complement strand
TGATGATATCTTTTACTTTGGCAACTTTGCGGAATGGTTTTCTTCCGCATTTAAATTAACTTTAAATTTAAAGTTAATACACCAAAATATTATTTGAGTTATATTTTCCAGGTTAGATAATCGTTAATACTTTAGATATATTGTACTAAATATGCTCCTAAATATAATTTTATGAAGAAAAAGCATTTCTTTTAATTTTTTTTTTTAATATTTTCGTAAATTTTGAATACTTTCTTTTAAAGATATAATCAAAATTTAACCAAATACTTCCACAAATAAAAATTATTGCAAAATATTATCTTTATCAAAAGTTATGGTTGCTTATATTTGGCCTACTTCTAGAGTGTTGCATTCACTTTATTTAAAGTTCTAACTTTCGGAAATTTTAAAAAAATATGCAAGAGCTATTTTGGCTTATAAATATATTTCTTCTGAGAAAATAAGTCTTTTATTAAAAAATTCAACATTTTAGTTTTGCGACTTTTCGCACGCTAAAATCTAAAAAGAGACATTGTGCGACAGTTTGGAAGCATTAATACTCAAACTGTAATTATTTTTTGCCATTATTACAGTGCTTTTACAACATACTGTTCTGAAACATGTTGAGCCTGAAAGTATGCACATACATAAAAGGCAAGCATGTCACTGATAAGTATCAAATAAATTTTCAGTGCATACTTACAGGTTGAACATTTTTCAGTACAGTAAATGTTAGGAAGAAATTGTAATAATCGCAAAAAAATAATTACCGTTTGAGCAATATTAGGTTTAGAGCATTGATCTTACATTTTATATTTTAAGATTATTATTAAATGTATATTATTATTATTATTATTAATCTGTAAATCAACTTTTTACAACAAATAATTCAAACCTTATAAAAAAAAATGTTAACTGCAAGTCTATTAAATTGAAATAACAGCAAAAAATCCTTAACTTGTTAACAAATTTTTTAACACTACACGACAACGTGTGACATTTGAAAGAATTCAATTAAGCTGTTAACAAAAACGTTACAATTTTTTTTTTTTTCTTTAAACGACCAGCACGTTTGACAGGTTAACCGGAGGCATCAACATGAGAGATGCAGAGCAACTTTTATATAGGATAAAAAAATAACACTTGTACGCGAGCATAGTCAACAAAAAAAAAACAGCAGCACCAGCTTGTAATGCTTTGAAATAACATCAACGACAACAGCATGTGTTGCACAGTGCAAACACACTAACTCACATAAACACATGCAAACAAACTGCCAAATTCACACACATTCACAGTAAAAGTGTGTTTCTCTCCTACTGCCAAAAAGTGGAAAATCATATTAAAGTTGTAAACATAAAAAGTGCGAAGCTATTAAAAATTTATTTAATGCCTTCACAAGCAATTAGGCGATTTTGTAACACACATACACATATATCTACACACACACACACAGACACACATATATACACTCAAATGCACGTATTTTAGCACACACACACACACACATAACTTTTATTTGGCCTTCACGTTGCTCTTTTTTGTTGACTGAGTTTGTTTAATGCACGAGTTGCTGCTGTTATACTATTAAAAATTTCTCAGTGCCCTGCGGAAATAAAAGTGTGAATAGAACAAAAATTACAACAATACAAAATAGACCTCAACTGAAAATGTTAATAATGCGTTCATAATTTCCGTGTTACTATGAGAACATTGCTGCTGACCTTACTTCCTTCCGTCCTTGCAATGTTAACAGCACCGTGATCTATGCAAACGACAAACGCTGCATGGCATGAATTTAAATGATATTAGAACACTTGGATTTCCTAATTCACACACACATACACACACATAATAACAAAACACATAAACTGCAACAGCAACAGCCTATATTTTCATAGTAAAATATTACATGAATGATCCGATTAAATTGACGTTGCAGAAATATGGTTATTTTAAGGGCAATTAAATATTTCTAGTAAGCTTTTATTCGAGTACAATTGGGAAAAAAACGAACTTTGAGCTCATTTGAATTTACATAAAAAGCAATCAAAATGTTATGAGCTCAATATTAGCACTCCGATTAATTATAGTCTCATAACTCAGCTTGTTAAAAAAATTTTAGTTTTAAGACCTTTAATAAGCCATACACCCAATTTCGTTCTGTGTACCAACTAATTTTTTAATTTGGTGATGCTATGTTTTTCGGACTTAAATCCTTGTTTAAAGCTCTATTCTGGTTGTTAAGTTAGCAAGGAATTGTTAAGGAGTCCTTGTTGATATTATTGTTATGTAATGTAAATGTTCATATTCTAAAAAATCATTAACAATTTGAAAGCTCTAAAAAGCTTAAAAGTTCACCACGCGTGGTGAGAATGTGAAACTCACAGAGCATTCAAACGCCAGCTGTTTTTTCGATGAAATTTTACTGTTTATTATATCAGCAAGCAAAACGGAAAATGCAAAGAATTAAGGGGGTCTTCTCATTGAGCAACTTTTTTTGCATTTATTTATAGCTTGGGTAGTTGTGAATATGCCCCTAAAAGGATTTTTAGAAATTCGAAATACTTTAGAAGATACAGCCTTTTTTGTGAAGCAAGGTCTGATGGACAAGAAGGTGATGGAGGTAATAAAACCAGCTTACGAAGCGCTGTCGGCAGATAATTTGCTTGAAAGATGCCTTGGATCTGAAACTCAGAATTCCAATGAGTCCTACAATTCTGTTCTTTGGTCACTTTCACCCAAACACATCAACTCAGGCGCACGCACCATCGAAGTGGCCAATTTCATTGCAACGTGCCTCTTCAACGACGGTTTTATACCCATACTTAAAATTATGGGTTTGATGGGTATTGCGATTGGCAAAAACGCATACGAATACGCACTATCTCGCAATGAAGACAGATTGAACCGATCAGAGACTCGAGCTGCGGCATCATCAAAAGCTGGCAGAACGGCTCGCAGAGCAGAGAGGGCAGCAGAAAGCAGTTTCTACGAAAAAGAGGAAGGTGGCCTGTATGGAGCTGGCATCGCCGACTAATATTTGTAAGTAAAAATTGTCAGCTCTTTAAAACTGCATTTAAACATTTTTGATTTTTTTTTTTTCCCCAAAAAAATTACTTCAAACTTTAAACGCGTTTATCTCGAACCCACGTTTTTCGAACTGGCGGCCATGATATCTCCAGTTCAACTGAACCGATTTTCATGAAACAAAATGGAATCGACGCAGAATTGTCACCATTCTCGGGTGAACCTCGACCATAATTTTAAAAAATTTTTTACTATTTGTTTTTACACTAAACTACAAAAAAAAACCCGAAATTGAAATTTTTTTTTTGAATGGCCGCCATTTTGTCAAAAAAAATCACAAAATTAAGCTTGAGGTTCACCCGAGAATTACATCTATACTGATTGTAACCCCGTTTTTTTTTTTCATTTCAGACGCTCCGGAGACCCGGAATCGTGGCCGCCGTGACGACACCTTTTTTTTTCACCACCAACTTTGAAGTCTCATTACTTTTTGAACAGCCCACGTATCGAGGCAAAAAAAATTTTTTTATTTACTTTGAACCTTTTGTAATACAATAAATAAAAAAGTTTTCAATTAGTCTTTGCGTTTTCAAATAAGAATTTTTTTAAAAAGGGTCCAAAAAACGGGTTTTGAATGAGAAGACCGCCTTAAGTAATCTCAAGATTTTCTTTTCTATTTAAAACACAAATTTAAATGTTTTTAATAGCCAAACAAAGTTTGAGTGAGCCACGCAGAAGCAGCTCCCATTTTATATACAATTTTAGCTGGCAGCACCCTCAACTTTTGGCTGGCATATGTATATTATTATATTTGGATTTTTCATTTCGCTCTTTAATTGTATTTAGATTTGGATAGAAATAATAAAATAGATAAAGATATAGATTGAATGAATCATGTTCATTTTGAAGACGTTTTAAATAGCGCCATCGTTCAATTTTTTTCCTTTCTTTGATCTTCTTCATTGTCAAAACTTAAAACACGTTAAAATTCTTCCATTTTTCACAGTCTTATTTATTTTAATTCAATATTATATTATAATTTGTATTATTTTTATTATTTGCACAACAAATTATTGTTGAGAAAAGAGCTTTTAAATTTTCACCAGAATACGGAACATTAACAACTTGTTAATATTAACTATTTTGTTAATGTGGCGAGCTTTGTTAAGCTGGTAGAATAGGGCTGTACACTATTAACAACAACAACACACCTACCCCTAGAGTGGTCCTTAGTTGTATGGAGCAAAAATTTTTTCTGATCTTTAATTTCGCAACAAGGGTTTGTTCCTTAATACGTATAACAGAGGTAAACTGCGAAATTTTCAAAAAATAATATTGATATTCAAACGTGCCTTAAGCGACCCCTATATTGAAAATCTGATTTATATGAAAAAATAGTGCTGGTCTCCCAAAAAAGTTACAACAACATTTGTATAAGCTCAAATTTTCAAAAAACTGATACGCACTTTGTTTTCCAGTTAATATTTCTTTGAAATGAGTCATTAAACATAAAAATTGGAGTTGAATTAACAGACTGATGATTTTTTACTTTTGGAAAATAATCAAATTTTTTTATTTATTTTTATTTTTTGTATTAAAATTTAAAAAAAAAATTAAGTGAAATTTCATGGAAAAATTTCTTAAACTATACCTAATACAAATAAAAATAGTGCAATGACGTTTAATAATTTGGTCGTTACGAAATTTTTTTGATAGAATTCTTGAATATTTTTACGAAAAAAAACCAAAAAAAAAAATTTTTTGAAATGCAAACAAGAAATTAACTAAGAATAGTTTTATGTTATTTCTGCAAAAAATTAAAAAAAAAAACCAAAAATTGGATATAAAAATTACAACTGTTGAAACTTGAATTTTTTTTCAAAAATCCTTAAAGTGCCCTTTTCTGGCATATCGAAAAGCTATAACTTTTTTATTCGATTTTTGATTTTTTTAATTTTTTGCACAAAATAGCTCAAAACTATTCTAAGTTTATTTCTTGTTTGCATTTTTCCAAATTTTTGTTTTTGGATTATTGGAAATTTTTTTCTTAAAAGTATTCAAACTCGAAATACTTCAATTTCCAAAACTTTTGGCAAACAATTTCGTAACGATCAAATTTTTAAACATAATCGCACCATTTTTTGTGTCTGTATTAGGTATAGTTTTCGAAAATATTTCCATAACATTTTACTGTATTCTTTTCTAATTTAGATTTTTGCAATTTATTTAATAGAACAAGAAAAAAATGAGTTTATTTTTTCCAAAAGTAAAAAATCATAACTCTGGTAATTTAAATCAGATTTTCATGTTTGATGACTCATTTTAAAGAAAAATTAAATTAAAAAACTAAGTTTTTAGAAAATCAAAATTTCACAGTTTACCTCTGTCATGTGAAGGAACATGAACCTGGTGTGTAATTCGTTATTTTCGAAAAAAAAAATAAATAGAGACTATTCTAACCTACCGGTGACCGGACTTAACTGTTCGATTCGAATATTGAGCAACGAGTTTGTATCAAATTGTATGTGAAAAATGGTTTCAACTGCGCCGATACGCGTAAAATGTTGGTGAAATGTTACGGTGACTCTGATCTATCGTATCAGAAGGCAAACAAGTGGTTTAACCGTTTTGGGAGTGGCCAAGACGAAGTAGAAGACGACCCTCGTACCGGGCGGCCATCGTGTTCGACTACCGAAGAAAACGTTGAAAAAATCAAAGAAATGTTGGCCAAAAATTGTAAATTGACGATTAGAGAGACAGCAGAGCACGTCGGCATTTCAATTGGATCCGTTCAGAACATTTTGAAGAATGAATTGGGCTTGAGACGTGTCGCTGAGAAGTTCGTACCGAAAGAACTCAATTTCATGCAAAAAAGAGACCGAGTTGCTATCGCGAAAGACATACTGAAAATGGTCGAAAACGAACGAATCATTCATCGAATCCATCATTACTAGGGATGAGACATGGGTATACGAGTATGACACGCAAACCAGGCAACAGGCGAGTGAATCAGGCTCAATTTTTTTTTCATCGTAAAAATTAAAGACACGAAAAAAGTTGTTGTAAACGAAACACTGTCACTTTACCAAATGTCAACGAGAGACGCTGATATTTGGCAGCCTTGTCATAGACACATGTGGCAGCCTAATAAAATACAAGGTTGGTATACGCTACGAAATAATGAGCCATGCTTTCTACGCAACACTCAAATATCGCAAACTTTTTTTTTCGTTCTCTTGCTTGACTACGGAAAAAATGAGTACTCAACAAACCAGAGCTGTACGATAATGCATTCATTTGTGATTTAAAATCATGAATGCAATCAGTTTTTCAAATCATTGATTGTGATTTTAAATTTTAAGTTCCAATCAATGATTTGAGAGAATAAATGCATTCATTTTTGTGAATCATTGCACAATGGGTAAAATGATCGTATTTTCTGGCCAAAACTATAAAGCATCAATGTATAATAATGAAAATCGGTATACGGAAGTTTTCGAGGTTGCTGATTCCGAATCTAATGTAAAATTTTTAAAATTCAAAATGGCGGATCCAATATGGCGGCATAAATTTTAATAGTTCTTCTGATTTGCCTGAAGATCGGTATAATAGAGGTCTAAAGGCTGCCGATTTTGAATCTGAACTTGAATTTTTTAAATTCAAAATGGCGGATCCAATATGGTGGCAAAAACTTTAAAAGTTCTTCTGATTTGCCTAAAAATCGGTACACTGAAGATTTCAAGGCTTCTGATTTTGAATCTGAAGTTAAATTTTTTAAATTCAAAATGGCGGACCCAATATGGTGGCAAAAACTTTAAAAGTTCTTCTGATTTGCCTGAAAATCGGTATACTGAAGGTTTCAAGGCTGCCGATTTTGAATCTGAACTTAAATTTTTTAAATTCAAAATGGCGGATCCAATATGGTGGCAAAAACTTTAAAAGTTCTTCTGATTTGCCTGAAAATCGGTATACTGGAGTTTTCAAGGCTTCTGATTTCGAATCTGACATTAAATTTCTTAAATTCAAAATGGCGGACCCAATATAGCTTAAATCAATATATTATGAGATTTTACCACGCCCCATTTCTATAAGTAAAAACTTAATGAAGAATTTATTAATTTTAAAAATGTATGTTTATTAATATTAACTCTTTTTTTCAATCTGATTTTTCATTGAACGGTACACGAGGACGACCACCTTTTGAATGTAATGCCGCCTTTTGGCCCTCAAGCGTTGTTTCTCCTTTTAACCAACCATCAAATTTCGCCTTGAATGTTCTTTCGTTTCTACAAGACTTTGTCCACTTTCTGCTTATATTTAATGCTATATTTTTACACGTTTTAGCTAAAATCCGTTCTTGATTATCCGTTATACTGATTAGTTCTATATTTGCTTTTAAATAATTTAACAAAGACGTTTCCTTTGCTTTGGTTGTGCGCTCTGCATGCCATATTTTAAATAAAGTTTCATTTTTCAGCTGGTACTTACCTAAAAAAAAAAAATTTGTTCAAGAGCCGCAGAGAAACGCACATGAAATGAACGGATTTCTGTTAAGATTCGATGTCTTTTATCTTATGTAATAGAAATTAGTAGAAATTTTTTTATATTCCTTCAGAAATGGAATTCTAGTATTTTTACTTCTAATTTTAACTTAATTAAAGGAATGAAATTTTCTCGCTCTATGTTGTAATTGACAAATATTTTTGGATGCACTTTTTTTACTCACTATTAGTATATTTTGCCATATCGATATTTTTTTTCACTTGTAAATATATACATGAAATATTTGATTTTAATTGCAATGAACACGTGCTGCTTAGAAATGAAAATTTCAACTTTACACAGAACTAGAAAGATCAAAAGCAAACAGGCTAGCGATTAACCGTTATAAAACAAAAAAAATTATTAACATATGATATTTGGTGTATGTATATTGTAAATAAAGGGAAAGTGTTGCATTTTAGTAAACATTCAAATTAAGGTTTTGGCCAGAAAATGCGGTAATTTTACCCATTGTGCATTGTCTGGAAAATATTGACTTCATTAATTTTTTCACATCATTGATTGGGACTTGAAATTTGAATTTTTTTCTTAGATTTTGCTATTTTGTGACTTTATTTAAGAAAAGACAAAATCCAAATTAATATATTCGATTCATTCGTAATATAAGTGATATTTTGGGTATATATTTTATCTGTGTATAATGAATATTAAAGGTGAAAAGTGTGTGATGAAATTTTTTTTTTCCAAAGAACCAATATTGTCCATTAAAGCCTCAACAACGCGATTAGGTGCTGAAGGAAGCTCAGTTGAACAACTTTCTGCCACAACTACTACATTTATGTCTCAGGAATTAAAGGAGCCGGAAAAACCTCACTGAACCTATTGGCTAAATAAAAATGATTCGTTATTGTCAAAGCAACCTACATATATGAATAGAATTCAATACTTGTACAATAGAGATATCAATACCATTGATGATAAGATATGTTAAAACAAAAAAAATAGACCCTCTTCCAAACAATTTTTTTTTTTTCTCATCTTGTTGCAAGGAATCAACCAAGGAACCAGATTAAAGCATTGATACAAGCATACTGTTATGAAAAAATATCTTACTCAATTCACACTGATATTTTAAAGCATCATTTTTTTGGGATTGAAATGATTATTTTCAATGATTTGAGTCAAAGAATGAGAAAACTGAGCAAACTGACGTGAATGCAGTCAATAATTTTCAATCAATGATTTGGAAAAATTATTGCATTCATGGAGTCCCATTCAATGATTTGAAAAAATGAATGCAAAATGAAAGCAATCATATTGTCAAAGCATTGATTGGGACTTGGCATTTTAAAGCACATTTAATGATTTGAAAAAATGAATTCATTAATTTTGAATATAAATCGCATTTTTAAATCATGCGAAATGATTGCATTCTTCTGCACCAAACAAAAGGTTGCATGTAGATTATTAGTGTTTAAAATTTTAATGTTATCTTTATCGTAATTTTCTAAAGTTCAATTATATATAACGATTGCATTAAAAATTTATATTAGAAGTTAAATAAAGATTAAGTTTGATTTTTAAAAAGTTTAGTTTGATTTATAAAATCTTTTTTTAACTTGATAAATTTGAATTTGAAGTAGAAAAACTTGAATTTCAAGTT
This sequence comes from Coremacera marginata, assembly GCA_914767935.1. Taxonomy (NCBI): domain Eukaryota; kingdom Metazoa; phylum Arthropoda; class Insecta; order Diptera; family Sciomyzidae; genus Coremacera; species Coremacera marginata. The sequence goes on along the minus strand of OU612047.1, from coordinate 23,940,002 downwards.
AAAAAGCAGTATTATTATATTTTTAAAAACCCATTTTTTAACAGACAAATATGTTGTTATAAAAAACCAGCGTTTTATGAATCTTTAGTTGGGGAAGAGGACAGCTGCCCCTTATCGCCCATAATAAGAGATACATGAAAATATTGTTAAAAAGAATTTTACATTACTTGCATCTTTTGTATTTTATTCAAAAATATTATATATAAAACATTATATTTGAATGATTTTTCGCGCTTAGCTTGGTTGTTACGCTTAAAGTTACATTGTCAATGTTTTCTAGTGTTATCTAAGCAATTATTTTTTACAAGCAACTCCTGACCTAAATATATCATAGTGTGACATCAAAAGTTGACGAAACGGTGTTTGCATCTCGAAATATTTTTCGTGTTGTTTTTTTAACATTCAAAACTAGGACATCAAACAAACATTTACTTTACAAATACTAAACTCGTAATAATTGCTATGAAAACTTGTAGCTTTAGCAACACCAAAAATTTTGCCACAAACTTTACACAAGTGTTTCTTCTTTGATATTTCAACTGTTTCAATTTCTTGAATTTTTCAGAGATCTTCTTAAGAAACTCTCTGTTAAGGCTGGACTAATTGGATGTTTCCGTGGGCTGGTTGTAAATGGGGAAATACTCGACATCTACAGCTATATGTCGGTGCATCTCTCGGAAATAATCAAGGATTGCAAACCATCATGTGTGCCATCGCCCTGCAAGAATGGAGCACAGTGCAAGGAACTGTGGAGCACATTTCAGTGTGTGTGCAATAATCCCTGGGCGCACATTGGAGATTTTTGCGAAACAAGTAAGTGTGTGTGTGGAAAGTAATAGTTTTGTGACAGTTTCTAGGATGATTTTTACTTTCCCCTTAGAAAATAGCAAACTTTTTAGATATCATTTAAAAAGTTTTGCAAATTATCAATAATAAAATGTCAAAAGATGTTAAAAAATAAGCCTTTACATTGTATTTCAAAATATGAACCAAGAAATATTGTAAAATTTTTCAAAGTAGAATCTAGAGATGAATTAATTCAGAGTATAAAAATACTAAAAATTTTAAACGACTGTTTAAATATTAATTGCAAAACGTTGTCACGTATTCACAGTTGTCACAGTTAGCTGCGTGTCTGTGCTCATAGAATAGTTTTTACAATTCTTTTAAAAGATACAAATTTGTATGAATTCATGTAAACAACTGTAATTAAATAAAATTTATTCTTTTTTTTACTCTGCTGCTGCAATCTAACAACCATCCAACCAACCAACCAACCAAATAAACAAACAACCAACTAAAACAATGATGCCAACAACACAATCTAACAATATCTCAACCAACAACATCATAATCTATATCAACATCAACATCAACACTGGCTGTGTTTAAATGGCAATAATAAAAAAATTAAAAAAAAAAACAACACCAACTCCAACCAGACATCAACGAAAAAGCACTGACATTCATCAACCGGGAATCATTTTTGATGCGTAATTATTTGAGTGCAACAACAGCGCCTGTCGCTGCTAACGTTGATGAAGAACGTGAAATCCTCAAGGGCATCCTGAGTCAGGACATACTCATTAATTTACGTACTTACGACACCAACTCTTTGGTGCTCTATGCCAACGATCATTACAATAACTTCGTACATTTGTACATTGCCAACGGCAATGAGATTGTCTTTTTATATAATTACGGCGACGAGATTGTCAACCTGACAGTACTCGATGAGACAGTCAGCAGCCTGAAGAGCATTCAGGTGGCAATTGTTCGCACGGAGCAGCAGACGGTAATGCATGTTAACGAACAAAGTATTAGCATCGACCGTGGTACTCAGCTCTTGGATGAATATTCAAATAAGCCATGGATGAATCCGGAAAAAGGTGAGTGTGGGTAGGAACGGGGTACTGTTGAATCATTGTAATACGGTTAAAAGTTAGCCGACTGGCTTGAGGAAAATTAATGATGTTTTCGGTTATGAACCATTAAGTTTGAAGCTTAGAACGAATTAACTGAGCAGAACGAATGTGCAAGTTTATTCATCACTCTGCAGCAATTAGAAGTAGCAATTAAATGTATGGATATTAAAAGTAACTTGTTATACAAGCAATTGAGACTTGATGAAGTAGTATTTTATTGATTAAATTTTTTTTTTGTTTTTTATTTCCGTTTGATTGTTTTTAAGGCTTGCTTGCATATTCTGATAAATTTCGCTTAAATTTGGGGACAAAGGCTTTCTGAGCTAATGTGAGAGATATCTGCTTAATTTACTTAATCCAGTCATATTCACTGAACTCATTATTCCTTTAAAGATTTTTTGTAATTAAAATCGCGAGAAGAATTTTGCACCTGTAGAGCATCGGCTCCCAACCAGTCGGTCGCGGAAGGGTTACAGGTGGATCGCGACTTGATCTTAAAACTATCAAAAACCATTGAATAAACCATCAAAAAAGATGAGAAAAGCAAAAGAAAAATTGAGTTTATATTGAATAAGCTAATTTTTTTTGCTTAACGCAATACTTATTTATTAATATTTTTTAATTAATATTCAATGAATAAATCTAGCTTACACGAAAAAGTATCTAGTTTCTCATAGACTTTTTTTTTTGTACTATTATTTTGTTAGGAACATTTTAAGTATAAGTTTGTTTGTAAGTACAAGCCGCTGGATATCCTATGAAAATTAATTGCACACACAGAAAAATTTTTCGTTTACCTCAACTGAAAAATTAGCCAACTATACTTCATTTGCGAGCTGTAGTAGCTGCAAACGAATATTCAGTTGTAACTGACGAAAAAATAACAAAACGCAATTTGTTTTCTAATAACTAGAAAAGAATATATGTAAGAAATTTGGTTGAAATCGGACAAACGGTGTAGATGGAGCTAGTTTAAAATTAAAGTGCCACACCCCCTGTCTAGTACCACCCAATTTTATAAGCTTAAGACCGCTCAAATTGCCAAGGACAATATGTGCAAAATTTGATAAAATGTCGAAAAATCGATTAAAAGTAAAATGCCACGCCCACTTTCTAAATCTAAAGACTTCACATTACACCATATGTATATATAAAATATATGTGCTAAATTTGGTATAGGTTGGATAAACGATGTGGGTAGATTTTGGAAAATGAAAGATTTTCTATTTTGATGACGTCACTTTGTATGGGAGGTAGGCGTGGCTTTCATCCGATTTTGTCAAATATCATAGACATGGTTAGCATTATATAACAATGCTCATGTGCAAATTTTAAGACATTTCTATAATTTTTGTGGTTTTTTAAGGGGGTTTACTTTAAAAAAAAAGCCAATTTGTATGGGAGGTAAGCGTGGTTTTGATCCGATTTTGCCAAATATCATAGAGATGGTTTATATTATACATCCAGTCCTATGTGCAAAATTCCAAGACATTTCTGTAATTTGAGCAGATTTTTAAGAGATTTAACGGTTAATTTAAAGTCACTTTGTATGGGAGGTAGGCGTGGTTTTCATCCGATTTTTTTAAATTTCATTGTCAGGATTTATATTAACGATCAAAACTTACGTGCAAGATTTCATTTCTTTATTTTTTGCAGATTTCTAATAGATTTAACAGTTAAAATAAAGTCTCTTTGTATGGGAGGTAGGCGTGGTTTTTATCCGATTTGGCTCATTCTCGAACTTAGGTTAGGTAGAGGCGGCAGCCGGTGTAAATAAAATACATACACCAGCTCACTTAGACCAGATAGGTCTATTGTGATACCGCTGCGCACAGGCTTTTATTAATAATGGAACCAACTTGAGCTCCTGATGAACCCTTTTAGACGCCTGACATCAGTCGTTGACAGGTCGTCAAGCTCATGAAAGAAGAAAGAGCCTAAATATTTGTGCCTTCTTCTGGCTAGCGCAGGACAGGAGCACAGAAGATGGAAGATGGTTTCTTCCTCTACCTCGTCCCTGCAGCTTCTACAGAAGTCATTTAAGATAACTCCTAACCTGTAGGCATGTCTGCCTATCAAGCAGTGCCCTGTGATGACAGCCACTTTTGTGGCTAGTTCTGGTCTTGGCAGTGAGAGGAGAGCTCTCGATCGTCCGAGATCTAGTGTCGGCCAGATAAGCCTTGATGCTCTGCAGGTCAAAAGCTTAGCCCACCTAGTGTTGGCTTTCGATATGATATTGTTTCAGATTAGCAGCTTAAGAGTCGCTAGCGGGACACCCGGTGGTTCTCGAATTTGATATCCATTTTTTAAAAAGAAGCTTATATTTTGAAGTTCATCGTGATAGCTTTGAAACAACTACGTAATCGTGTCCACAGACGGACAGACGGACAGACAGACGGACACACGGACACACGGAAATCGACTCAGGAGGTGATGCTGATCAAAAATATATATATTTTTCTATACCTGCCACGCCTCCTTCTTGGCGTTACAAACGCAATGTCAAAGTTAATATACCCCTACGCAGTACGCTTTGGGGTATAGAAAGAGCACTGCGCTACTTATAGTGAATTTTAATGGTGTGCAAAAATATATTGCCTTTGGCGCGATGATAGAGCTCTGAACTCCTAATCGTGAAATGACGGGTTCGAACCCTACAGTTATTTTTTGTTACAGAAACTATTTTTTGTTATTTTTATTTTTATGATTGCATTTTAAATTTATTTAAATATTCATTTTTAACGCATAAATTTAATATTATATGAAAAAATTTACACTTTCTTACTTCCATCGTTTGGACTTGAACCCGGACCGCTCTGATTTCTGGTTTACTGCGAGCTCTGCTAAGCCTGTTGCACCACCGTCAATTGTATTTTCAGTCGGCTAATATTCGCTGCTAATGCTGCTGCGTGGCATTTAATTGTGTTGATGTAAAGGTACACGTTTTTTTTTAACATTTATGGCAAAAGCTAAACATTTATCATCGGCAGAAGCCCGACTATAACGAAAACCTTACAATAATTTTTTTTAATGGTTACTGGTTACTGGTTACTGGTTACTGGATACTGGTTACTGGTTACTGGTTACTGGTTACTGGTTACTGGTTACTGGCATACTGGTTAAGGTGCTTGATTTGTATGCAAAGCAGCCTGGTTCTAGTCCCTGGCTGACACAGAATATTTTTTCTTTTTTTTTTTGTTAGGTTTTATTACATTTTATTAAAATTTTTAAATATAAATAGCAAATATTAATTGGTTTTTACTGAAAACAAGCAAAACAGAAGTAGCTGGGAATTATGCTCAAGTTTTGCTTCATCTACAAACAAATTTAGCAAACATTTTTCTCCATTTTGAGCAATTGAAAAATCTAACGCGCTTATGACAAACGAAATTCTTTTCCTGCAATTAAGTTACCCGTTTCCCGCAACTCTCTCCGTTTCTCGTAACTGTTGAAACGTCTGCCTAGAAATGTTTCCAAGCACGATAAACGAAGTTAATTTGCGGCTAACTGGCGATAAGCATTTTTTTTCTGCGTGTATATTCAGAAGTTTTCTTATTCTTTATGGTAATTAGTTAAAGTCTTCTTACGCTTTATATTCATTTGGCATACATTTTAAATCCATATTAATTATAAGTCAGACGTAAATTATGGTATTTAAACACGTGTAATTTTTTTTAATTTTTACCAGAATCCGTTACTAGAACTATGTGATTTTTTTATGTATTGTAACTACTATGTTAATATTTCAGAACATGTTTTCATAAACATCGAAACAAAGCCTGCTTAAAAATTCACAGGAATAATATTTCCTCATTTTAAAGTACATTATTTCTAAATTATTGTCACTCATGTGCTACTTCTTGAGATAATAAAAGATAATTGTAAATCCCTTCAATGATTTTTACTTTTCTTTACATATTGAAAATAAAATTTTGGACAATTGAAGATAATCATTTTTATTAGAAAACCTTCTAAGATTATTTTCAAATATCTTTTGAGTTCAAGACAATTATTGAAATTTAATAAAACTCAAACTTTATGTTCTCTCTTGACCGTATTTTTTTTTTTATAGTTATTCTTTATTGCTGAGCAACAATAAAAAATAACCTTTTGGTTACTAGACCTCCACTGCTTTCTTCGTCTCAGTTAAGGAAAAAAATTGCTTCCTTCTTTGGCGGGACAGCGTTAGAAAAGGCACACAAATTTATTTCCGGCAGCCTGAACAAAAGTAATACGCAATCAATGGCATGTGAAGAGTATGTGAAGAGCATGATTCCGCTAACAACATTGAGGAAGTAAAGTGTGTTAAATTTGATTGGCAATTGAATGGAAAGAAAGAATGAAGAAAGAAAAAAAAGAAAAAAATAGAGAAAACTGTGAAGTAGCTAAAAGCTTTAAAGCTAGATATGATAATTTGGGTTTTTCTTTAAAAAATGTGAAGCATTACAATGAAATGAATGATGATTTGAAAATGGGAAATAGATGTGGGCAGAAGAAAAAAGTGATTGTTAAATTGGTAAGCGATGTGAGAAAATATGAAAACGATGTGACGGATGGATGATATTTAAAAAAAAAGTGAACTAATAAAAAGAGATAAAGCTACAAAGAAGCTTAGCGATAAAATTTAAGTTCGTGACAAGATTTTCCCAAAATTTGTATGATACTATATTTATTTAGGGAGGTTAATATTTAGGGAGGGTTTAGGCAAAAGCAGTTAAAATTAAGGCAAATTTTGGAAATTTTTTTTCTAAAACCGTTTTTTATAACGGTTACTATATTTTCAACTAGTAAATTGTGCATATTACATCCTGTTTACTAGTTATCAGCTATGAAGAAACTACGTGCCGTAATACTTAGTAACTAAATTTTTAAAAGTCGAATGTGCAACTCTTACTTTCAAGGACTTTTGAAACGAGATTTTGTATACAGGACAATAAGAAGGTACAAATAGACCTTATCCATATATGACAAAAGGAGTTTCGGTCAAAATCGGTCAGTTTGAAAACAACAAGCCGCTCATAAAAAGTGTAAAAGAATGACTGCAATATATCAAGAGGATCTCTTCATAACGTTTTGATGTCAAGCAGAGGATGCAAGATTTACAAGAAACCACCGATGTAACCATAAAAAAACGAGTAGAAAGATGATCTGCTTGCTTGGCACTTTGGTGATAAATTTGTTTTTTCTGATGAGAAACGTTTTGCCCTGCAGCATCAAACGTTAGGAAATGGTCTGTTTCGAATACTGACATGAACACGAACATGTGAGAAGAGCACTTAAAAAATAAATGACGTAGACGTTAAAAAATCCACAATATAAGGCAGAGTATTTTAAAAGTTTGCCTTAAATATAAAATATGTGTACTTCCGTGGTTTTCAATAAAGCATTTCAACAGAAACGCAAAAAAAAAACAAAATTTTCAAAAATTTATAAATTTTTAAATTTCATATTTGGCAGCGAGTTTATTAGTGAAAGTGTTTTAAAATCGTGGGTTATATCGGGGGTATCCCAAACAATGTATCAATTCAGGCTTTTTTAAGCAAAGACTTAGTTGTTCAAATGAATTCTTTTGTTCAAATGAAGTGATTATGATAAAAGTACTCGAGTTTTAAGAATTGAAGTTTTATGAGGGGTACCCAAAAAACTGGTCTGACCACGCCCATTTTAGGTAAGGACCATTGCTATAATACTGAAAATATTTGCGTGGGATTATAACAAAATAAAGTGTTTATTTTTAAAGTTAAAGTTACGAGATATTTAAAATTCGGGTTATATGCAGGGTACCCCGAATAATGGTCTGATTATAGCCATTTTTAGTACGAATGTTTTTTGAAGTGATTTGAAATATGAAATAAAAAAAATGAAATTGTTTTAAAAAATATTGAAGGAGTCCAGAGATACATCGATTTTTAACTTTGTCTTACATGGGAGGTAGACGTGGTCATTGTCCGATTTGGCCAGTATTTGGAAAATTTCTTAATCTATGTAAAAAAAGTCGTCCACACCAAATTTCGTTGCTCTGCGGCAACTGCAAATAGTTTTGTCCACAGCTTATATGAAACGGTTACACTGTGCGGCAGACTGTATTTTGTATTATTGAAATGATTCTGACATTCTAGGTCGCTTTTTTTATGGACTTAAAGACTTTTATGGAAAGTGCTTAACTTATAGTTAGTTTATCCTTCCCACTTTTTGTATGATGCTTAATATTAACAAAAGTCTAGTCAAGTTTTTAAAGTTAATAAAAGCTAGAAATATAGCGATTTTTGAATTTTTATTATATGACATGTGGGCGTGGCAGACAATTTATCAATGCTAAGAACCATGATATGAGGCCATCATTAACGTATAAAAATACAGCAACACTAATATTTAGCTTTATATATTGCAAGAATAATAACATTTTTACCTTTTACATTTCTATTCTAAAATACTTAAATAATTTTCTTAATGATGTACATAAAGCGGCATTTCTTAGATGCTTTGACATTCAACATATTTGCACTCAATTTACATAAGCTTTCATACTACCATATTACATAAAACTATTTTAAATTGAAACATTCTAAACCTATTACTTCCATTTACTATAAATTCTCTTCAAATCCATTTGTTCTAATTGCACATCGTCAAGTTTCATCAAAATTTACACATTTACTCATACAAGTTAAAATAGCTCAACAAGATTTACAAGCAAACAAATAGAACAACGACCCACTGACCGACACACAGACAGACACAGTCGCTGAAAATTTGTCAGTCCAAATGCTGGTATAGAATAGACAGACAGACAAGCAGGCGGCTAAAAATGAAAATTTCCCTTCGGACAGCCAAACCAAAGCGAAGCAGACCAACGTACACCAAACCAAACCAAGTTAATGCAACTTCACTCAATCCATCAGTCCAACTTAACTTGACTCAACCGACCGAACGACTTTGTACTCTGCATAACAATTCAATTAAGCAAAGGCAAGCAATGATATGCTGCAGCGCACATACTCACACACTCTTACAGTAATAAACATACACAGCCATTGACTTACATATGAACACGCATGCTTGCATTCATCAACATACGTAATACTCAGCCCACCCCATGCCTACGCCGCCTAACCACCTTCTCAACAGCTCCATAAGCAAACAAACACTGCTGACCAACATGCACTACATATCAATGATATGGTCCGGTTTCCGTTTCCGTGTCACTGCTTATATTTTCACTGCACAACCACAATGCGTTGCCATACGTGATGGTCTCGGCTCACTCTCACCAAACAAACATAACACTATATATATGTATCTATATTTTATCTCACTCCTTCTCAATCATTTGTTAAACAATCTGTTCCTTTTGCGTTTATTTCACAGAGGTTCTATCGCCGCATCGTCCACCAGCGCCACCCACCGAATATTTTCAGCTTAACATCGGCGGATATGATCCAGCAAATTTACTGCGTACAAATACGGATGCACCCGAACTTGAGGGCTATATTGGATGCGTGCGTGGCTTGAAAATCGGCACGAATCTCATCGACTTGGCGGATATCAATGAAAGGAATATAGCAGCAAGTAAGTTTAACGAAGGGCAGCCAAGACCACCGCCTACTTTCAACTACTTTCAATGACTTGCAGTATGTGTGTGTGCTTAGCTAGCTAGTTGAGAGTAGAGTGTGTGTGTTGGTTGGTTTTGGTATCCTTCGAAATTCAATTTAATTTTAGAAACATTTTCAATGATAAACTGCATCATTTCCTCGCTATAATTTAATGCAACTCAGCTGAATGCGCTGCTATGCCAGCCACTTTATTTGTAACAGCTAAGTTGTTGGTCAGCTTAAACCGATAAGCTGTTTTGAAAGTTTGAGGGGTGCAAGGATAGGCATGGGTAGTAAGGTAAAGGAAATTGGTTAAGACATTTTGACTTGCCGCGGCTGACCACAACGACCAGCATATTCTAATTGAATGAATTGATATGATCGCAATAATAGCATGGTTCAACATAGCTGGTAAAGTCGAATGGCTCAGAAGTAACTGGCTTTTAAATTAAGCGACCAACATTAGGCAACTAAAATGTGCCCTATTTAAATAGGAATATTGTGATTGTAGCAAGGAATTTATAACCAAAATACTAATACATGTATAGTTAAATATTTATAATTATACCTCACTTTGTACGATATTGTCACAAATCAAAAATGTAATTTTTTGAAGAAAAAATGGTTTTCTTTTAAAATCAGACAGTTAAAATTAAAATTTTCTAGATTTGTAAGGCTATAATAATGACTAATAGGATGAAAAAATTGACACTTTGACATTGGATTTTTTATTAATGATGTTCATAAAGAACAGTTCTACATATCTAACTCAAACATTATACATTTTGAGTTCTGTCAATCTTATTTTGAGTTATGTCAAACACAAAGTGGAAACTATGTAAAACTTATCTTTATTTCAATATCACTAGAGCTTCTTTAAAAATGCAAAGTATTGTAGTTCTTATACGATACCCAAAGTTTTGAAGAAAAAGATGAAAAATATTCAAATTGTCCTAAATTTTACTAAGTTGATTTTTAATAACTTTCAAAAAAATGTGTTATAAAGGATGAACAGACCAGATGGTTCTGATGTGTCCTCTATTTGAAGATTATCTACTCTAAGCCAAAAACCTACGAACCAATGAATTCAAATGTACGAGCTTATTGGTTCAATTGATCTCTGTTCATTGTGACAATGAATAACGTTTTTTTAATTTCATTAACTTTTTCTTACATCTAAAGAATCGATTTTTTCAAATCAAGGAAATATGTAGTTCTCACTTTCAAGGAACAGATTCATTTAACTGTACTGTATTTATTGTATTTGAATCAATATATTGTACATAAATTTAAAGAATGCGTTCTTTGTGAGTAAGAATAAATTGTCACATTTTAAGAAAATTTGTTCTTTAAAATTTTTGTAACAAAATATTAACACTTTATTGAAAACAAATGAAACTTAAAGAATTTGTTCCTTTACCTTAAGAATTTATACTTTGAGCAGATGAATTTTTGCGTTGAAATAAATGAATTTAGTTTAATGAATAGAATTTATTGACATAAAAAAAGACATACAATATTTGGTTCACTGTAAGCCTTAGCCTAAATTCAAACTACATTTTCTGAATGCAACTAGATTTCGTATGTGATTCAGATTTAAATTTTTTTTTTTTTCTAACTTTTGTCTGACCTTATCTTACTTTTCCGTACCGTACCGTTGTTTACGTTTTCTTACTTTTCTTTATATTACATAACCTTACCTTACCTTACCTTACCTTTTCTAACCTTACCTTAAATTGAAATACCTTACCTTATCTTGCCTTACCTTTCTTGCCTTAACTTACCTTACCATACCTTACCTTGCCTTACCTTACCTTCCCCAACCTTAACCTTGCCTTGCCTTGGCCTAGCTTACCGTACCTCTACCTAACCATGCCTTACCTTAAATTACCTTGCCTTACCTTACCTTACCTTACCTTACCTTACCTTACATTACCTTACCTTACCTTACCTTACCTTACCTTACCTTACCTTACCTTACCTTACCTTACCTTACCTTACCTTACCTTACCTTTCCTTACATTACCCTACCTTAACTTACCTTGCCTTACCTTGCATTACCTAACCTTATCTTATCTTATCTTATCTTATCTTATCTTATCTTATCTTATCTTATCTTATCTTATCTTATCTTATCTTATCTTATCTTATCTTATCTTATCTTATCTTATCTTATCTTATCTTATCTTATCTTATCTTATCTTATCTTATCTTATCTTATCTTATCTTATCTTATCTTATCTTATCTTATCTTATCTTATCTTATCTTATCTTATCTTATCTTATCTTATCTTATCTTATCTTATCTTATCTTATCTTATCTTATCTTATCTTATCTTATCTTATCTTATCTTATCTTATCTTATCTTATCTTATCTTATCTTATCTTATCTTATCTTATCTTATCTTATCTTATCTTATCTTATCTTATCTTATCTTATCTTATCTTATCTTATCTTATCTTATCTTATCTTATCTTATCTTATCTTATCTTATCTTATCTTATCTTATCTTATCTTATCTTATCTTATCTTATCTTATCTTATCTTATCTTATCTTATCTTATCTTATCTTATCTTATCTTATCTTATCTTATCTTATCTTATCTTATCTTATCTTATCTTATCTTATCTTATCTTATCTTATCTTATCTTATCTTATCTTATCTTATCTTATCTTATCTTATCTTATCTTATCTTATCTTATCTTATCTTATCTTATCTTATCTTATCTTATCTTATCTTATCTTATCTTATCTTATCTTATCTTATCTTATCTTATCTTATCTTATCTTATCTTATCTTATCTTATCTTATCTTATCTTATCTTATCTTATCTTATCTTATCTTATCTTATCTTATCTTATCTTATCTTATCTTATCTTATCTTATCTTATCTTATCTTATCTTATCTTATCTTATCTTATCTTATCTTATCTTATCTTATCTTATCTTGTTGTACCTTGTCTTACCTTGCCTTACCTTACTCTACCTTACCTAATATTATCCTACCAAATGTCGACTGATTTTATGCGATAAAATTAAATTTATGTAATTACTGCAGTAATTTTTATCAATTTTAACAAAATATGAAAACTTCGAAATTTGCAGTTTTCAAAAAATGTTGTTTTCAAGAAAATTAACAGATTTTTAAATTGATGAAATCCTTTAATATTGAATTTTTGAAGACATTTGAGAGTCTCTGATTATAAAAAAACACAAATTTTTAAAATTACAAACATCATTTTTTAGTACAGTCATATGGTAGTTTTACCTGGAAAGTTTTCCGGAAGTTTTGAAAATTGGTGCTTTTATAGATTTCGATGTGCTTTTTCCGAATTTCAACTTTGCCACCTCGTATTGTTGCCGCTTGCGCCGCCATATGGGCAAAATGGCGGCTACAAACAGTTTTTTGCTAATATCTCCTTTCCGACTCCGATCCGATTTCCTGAGTAGCTATGAAATAATTTTGAAGATCAAACCAAAATACTGACTCATGAGGTGGAGAGTTACTTTAGGCGGAAGATTTCTATGACGATTTTTGATAGAAGGGAAGGTTTTTCTGTATTATAATGTTCTGTGAAATTTTAGATAAGATACTTTTTTTTAATTTAGGGGGGCTTTTGAATATTAGAGGGTAAAGTGTTTCCTAATGTACAGTTTCCTCAGTGTACAAACCAAAAAATATTTCGGTATTTAAGTTTAATATTATAGTTTAGCGAAAAGTGTAAGCTTAGTAAGTGAATTCCTTTGTGTCTAAATACTTGAAAAATTACTTCTAAAAATTAAATTCACAAACATATACATAAAAGTATCCTTATCAATCGCTACACTGCATATGCACTTGACTTGGCTTCTTTCACTAAATTTATTATTTCCTCCATTATTTATTTTTATTTTTCCTTTTCTTTTCCAGCACTCGACGGTGTTCTGCCCAACTGCCAGATTAAATGCGACGCTGAGCCATGCAAAAATGGCGGCATTTGCAAGGAGAACTTCGCCAAGCAAGAATCCACCTGCGACTGTGAACACACCAGCTTCCTGGGTGAGTTTTGCGTAGAGGAAAAGGGTGCCGACTTCAGTGGTGAATCCACGCTACAACGTAAATTTGAGCTTACCGGCAAAGTGAACTTTGTGCGCCTGCAGTTGGCCTTCTCGTCGTTCGACCTGCGACGCGCCAATCGCGTCATGCTGCTTTTACAGACGGTCAACGATCGTTCCTACTATCTAATGGTGGCCATCACGGCAGACGGCTATCTGCTGTTTGAGGAAGACCGTGAAGGTCCGAACATAGGTGCGCGCATGGATAGAAACTTTTTGAATAATGCACGCCACTCCATCTATTATGTACGCAATGGTAGCGAGGCAACGCTGCACATTGATCGTGAGCAAGTACCGTTGGGTCCAATTAGTGCACGTGCACTGACGCCAACCGGTGATTTGGGTACAAATCGTGTGCAAATTGGAGGCATCAACACGACGGACTCGAGGTTTGCTGTCTTCAAGAGCTACAGTGGATGTTTGTCAAGTGAGTTAATGTGTGCAAGTGTGGGTGTGTGAGACTGTTGCAAAGGAGTGATAAGTACTAGCACATATAAGTATGCACACATACATACATGATGTTCCTTATATAAATTTCACTGGGCAATGCTATTATTTCTTAACGTTTCGCCGCTTTTCTGACAAGGGTTCATTTAGTCTTTGTTCTTTGTTTTTGTCGCAGTGTTTGTGCCATCAGTCGAATGAACGAAAGCGCACCAAACCCAACTCCTAACCAGAAGCACCCATGCATTGTATTTGCTTTTGCTGATATACTCTCTGATGTATGTGTGTGCATTTCCACATGTGTGCAAAAATCATGGCCATCGTAATTGTTATGTTTGTTATTGTTGTTGTTGTTGTTGTTGTTGTTGTTGTTTTAATGTCCTATCTTTTAGTTATATGAGTGTGTACGTGTGTGTGTGTGTGCCTGCGTATATGGGCGGTAAAGCTTCAGTGGAGTGCAAGGACTAAAGGGTCATCAACGCGTACATAAAAATGCTTCAAATAAAAACATTGTGCTTGACTTTGAATTGTTGGCCATAAAAGTGGCGTTTATTATGGAAACTTGTGTAAGAAAGCGGCATTTTCTGAAAGAGCACAAAAAGATGGCAGCCCAGATAAAATTATTGCCTTTTAAAGTGAATTTACCGCTTGTTGGCAAAAGGATTTTAAATTCGCCCAAAATAATGTGTACAACTTTGGAGTGTAACAGTAAAAATTTTAGTGAAGTCTTTTGGAATTTAAAAAGTTTTATAGTTTTAATGTATGGTTTGTCCCAATTCAGTTGGCAAATCAAACACGAATCTTTCAAACTCTTCACACGCGCTGAAAATTGAAACTGAAACTGAGTTGGGACAAGCTATGCAGGGCTTACCTATTCATGATGCATCTTCTATATAAATAATGTCCTGATCACTATAAATAATCACTGACTTTTTAAAACGCATTGTTTTGTTGAATTATAAAGTTTTTGTGTGGCTGTAGTTTACAACCCATAACGCGGACAGAGCCATTCAGCTCAGTGTAGTTTGCATTCTCAAACCGGGTGCCATACCCCAGGGTATGGTAGAGGTTTTAGATAGGCCTCTAGCCCCACCAAGGGTTGCGAAGTGTCATCACAACATGAAGTGCCTTTGAACCCTCAAAGGAGCGTTAACCAACGCAATATTTCGGGTTCATGTTAGGGAACAACGTCGAAATAGGCCTACACGGCAGGTGTCTACGCTAAACACAGCATATCTTGTCTATTCACGACTGTCTATTCAGATATAATTTTTGTTTTTTTGGCGCATATACGTCTTTAACACCGATATGAAATCGCTATACTATACATCTTTAATATCATCATTTTTGCAAAATTTAAAAGAGGAGTGTACAAAAACTGTTCAGATTTCAAACACAAGCTTCCATATGATACAATTTACCGATATCGATAAATTAAGACTTGTTGAAAAAGTCATCTCAACAGAAATTGTTAAAAATATGACTTTTCTTATGGTCGGAACATTTCAAAAATTAAGTGTATGGAAATGATTACATGCTACAATGATGAAATTTCCTATCAACGCGAAATGGGCGTAACCGGAAGTAGTATACAACTTTAACAACAATAAAGGGCGATAAATGTATGCAAAAGTTGAAAGGAGAGCGTCACAAAAACTGTATAGATTTCAAAAACAAATTTTTATATGAAAATATGTACAAAAGTCGAAAAAACGGTGTAAACTTGGTTAAAGTCGGAAAAATGTTGTAGAAGGAGTTTGATTAAAATTAATTCGCCCCACCCCATATCCTATCCCGCCTACTTTTCTGTGCTAAGGTCTGCACATTATTCCAAAAACTATTGGGAAAAATTTGTTTGAATTTATCTGCTTACTTCCAACACTTCTGGAAAACTATCATAGATGCTGTCAAAAGGAATTTATCACAGTTGTTTATTCATTTATATGTCGCTGTGTTTCACATCATGCCATGGTACTCATTACACAACCTTACCCTATATATTGCATATTTTGGAAGAGGTCTACTTTGAAGGCAATACGATAAATTTGAATGAATAATAAATACTTTGTGTGTTATTGACCACTTCCCGGTAAATTGTTTTGACAAAATCTACATTAAGTAAATTTTAGGCGTTAGAACATTGTAAATATTAAAGCTTTTCCTTACCGGCGCACAGTTCTCGATCCAAACAGTAAAAATTCTTGTTACTTTTGATTAATGGTTAGTGCTTAGTTTTTTTCGTGTAATTTATATAGTTGCTATTGTATAACACTAAAAATTGAATATGACTCAATACTCCAACTAACCACATCATACTCACAATTATAAAAAAACTATTTACAATGTGGCCCATTCCAGTATCTTGTAAGTAATATGCACAAAGGTGAAATCCAGTCACAATATCTCAACTCCTATAAACACCTGTTTTGTTTTCAACAACTTTCAAGTTCAAATTATAACAAACTAAGAACAATTGTGCAATCTTCCAGCAAAGAGTAAGAATAGAATCAAAAACTTGGTCCCAAACGTAGAATTTGGAAACATACTGCCATCATGCATTCACTTATTTATACACACCAGAACACACACAATTCAAATTCGCACATAAAATTCACACGCACACACTCATATATTAAACGTATATTAAAGTTCATTCATTCACACTCTGGTGCAATTTCGACATACTTAACTCAAGCACCTTTCAGACATTTACATACAGGTTAACAATTACATCATGAAACCGCTTGAGGAATATATGCTGTTCACCAAGTCGGGTGCCGATAACATAACAGTAATAAATCCACAAGGTGTACGCAGTGCACAGTGCAATGCCAAGTTTGACATAACAGAGCAACCGTCACAGGAGCCCATGGTTAATGTTAGTCTGGTGAGTAGAAAAAAAAAAAAAAGAAAAAAACCAAAGCTTGGATGTTCCACGCACGCTGTTTTCCATATTATTTATTATTGTTGGCGGCTGTCTTTTTGATAGAGTGTCGAAACCTGGGTTGAGGATCCACCACAACGTGTTGTCTATGTGGCTAAATACGTGTACGATGTCTCAACCAAAGAGGACTCAACGCAATTTGTCTTCATTACGCTGACGGGCATGTTTATTGTCATCGTTATTTGTTGCCTGCTTGAGGTGTATCGCAGTCATATGGCCTACAAGGCGCGTAAAGAGCGTGAAACAGATGAGGATATTATCAAGTCCAAGGAGCAGGCGACAAAAATGCATGAGACACCAAGAGATGGTGGCATGCCGGTGCAGAAATATAGCTATAAAGCGGTAAGTGGATCTGAATTTTGTATAGAAAACTTAAGGTTACCAAATATTAAACTAAAATAAAGATGCTTCAAGCTATTATAAACTTAATTCTGGCTTATATCTTTGACATTTGTGTGTTCTTTTTTGATAAAAATAAATAAAGCTTCCACAAGATGATAAGAAACCCGTCAATGGTGCACCACTTGTGGGTATTCTGAAGAATGGCAACACAAATGCAAAAACTGCAGAGCCTACAACACCAACAACAGCAACAACAGCAAACAATTTAAGCGCCATAGAAAATGGCGTCAAAAAAAATGGCGACACATCATTAATGCAGATTGACACAAGAATCGACGAAGTCGATGAGAATGAACACGAAGAGGAAAGCTTGAAGGAAAACCATGAAGCTAATACAGCGACGATAGAGCAAAATAATACAGCACAAACAGCAAATCCAACAGATGGAGCAGATGAGAATGAGCCGCTTTTAACCGGGGTAAGCGGTACGTTTCAGAATAATATTGATTTCAACATATAGAGTATCGCAAATCTAAGGTCCTAAAGAAAATAAACAATTTTTTTCATATTTGACCATTTCATAAATTGAAATAGATGGAGCAAAATTTCCCCATCCACATTGAAACATGGAACACTAGATTTGTGCTACCAACTTATTTTTTTCTATAAGCAACAAGCGTTAACTCTATATTTCTCATATAAAATAAATATTTTTTTCCGTTCCCTCTGCCTCTTTCAGAACCCGATATAGTGGCCGTACCGGATGCCAGTGTGCCAAACCTCAACGACGAAATATCAACGGTGACTTCCAATACAACAAATGTTAGCACCGCAACACCGTTGCCGGTAGAAAGTTCCGTAAACAACGGTAACAGCGATGTTGCAGACACGACTGTAGCTTCGGTAAGCATGCGCATGCAAGAACAACCTCACCACAATCATCATCAAAATTCAAACAGCAACCACAATCTCGACCATACTAATAGCAACAATCTAGTCAAATTAGCACCTTTAAGCTCAATAAGTGAGACAGATTTGCACGCTTAGAAAATTTGAATCAATCAAAATTTCACAAAAGAAAATACCAATTTAAATGCATTGATATATTAAAAATTTCTGTGTTTGTAAATAACCAAATTTAATAAATGAAAAACTATTACAACAATATTTATAAAAATTCTTGTTTGCATGACATTTATTTTGCCTGTTTTAATATCTTGTTATTGTTTTTGTTCTGTTGTCATTTGTAAATAATTTTGATTTGATGTTTGGCACTCTTTAAGTTCACTCTTATTATATAGTTTGTTAAAAAAAATTCATTCTCTCTATATTTATTATATTGCGTATTAATTTTAATCTGATGATTGCAACTTGCATGAGCATCAGGCACAGAAAACTGATTTCTTAAAACACTTATAACGATATGTTAATGTTTCCAAAATGGGTTGAAAATTTTTAACACAGATGGCTGTTAATATAATAGAGGCACTATTCACATTATAAAAAAACTAGGGCAAAAAAGGTTTTTAGCCAGTGTCGAGCATATCTGACTCGCGAGCGAAGAGCTTTACAAGCAATGTATACGTATATAAATGCTTGCGCTGCTAAAAAGCTTTCAGTCTGCAGACAGACTCCAACTAGTTTGGGTAGTGTCGCTTTGTTCGTTTGATACACAGAGAATAATACGTAGCAACATGAAGAAACAATGCGTAGGTTTATATATTAGTTTACATTTGATACTTCAAAACCAAAGCGCCACTTCATATAAACAATCATTATTGTCAGAGTTTGCAGGTTAATTATAATCCGATTTTATATACATATATATTTTGTTTTTTAGAAAAATTTTGAATAGTCTGGGCCGAAAAAAAAAATCTTAATAAAAAATTAATTATTTCTCTTTACCCAAACATGGAAATCAACTGGCTGAAGCCATTTATGAATATATATATATATGGAAATCACAAAAAAATTGACTTAACCCCTTGATCCAAACACCATAGATATAATTTGTTTTTTTTAAATTTAAATGAAACTTTTTTATCTCATTCGTCCATTAGTTCAAATAAAAGATAACTAAAAAAATAAAAATAAAAAAAATGTACATCTTTTATTTCGAATTACCTTCGGAGTAGAACTTTGTAAGCATAAGGGGTCCCCCGACGCAATACTTTTTTCCACTGTTTCATTTAATAAAATAATAAGTCAATATCATCTTCTTTTTTTATATCAGAATTAATCTGATTTCTTCTTATCGGCTACTGATAAATTTCTAAGTCAAAAATTTCTTTAACTGTGAAAAAAGGTATATTATGTTTGTATGTAGCCTTTATACTTTATGTTGACTTTGCAATTTTTTGCCTGTTTTACTTGTTGTTGTTAGTGTTATTGCATCTTGCTGTTGCTATATAATGGAAGAAAAGCTTTATCCGTGAACAAAAAATATATGTTGGAATACCAAAAACAACAGCAAAATACAGAGTATAAAAAATTACAATCAGCAGCAAGGACGAACTGCAGGGCTTCGTATAGTGTTGTCAAATATTCGAGAAAATATAAAAAAACAGTTACTCAAATAGCTTGAAAATAACTATGTTTTAAAAATCATTTTTTTTTTTATTTTAATATTTTTAATGAAAAAATTGGTTAACATCGGTTAACCGATTTTCAGTGATATCATTCAAAAGATACAATAAAAAGCTTTTACATAAAACTTATGCATAAACAAAAATGTTGCAAAAATGTTTTAAATTGTGAAAATAATTATATAATACTTTTATTTTGATTTTATTTTGATTATGAAATTAACCCTTAAATGACACACCAGGGCTAATTTGAACTATGTGTCATTTAAACAAAAAACAATTTTTCTAAATAAAGCTTCAAAGTTATATAGAAGTAAACCCTCACAACTTATTTCTACACCTAATATTAGAAATCAAAGCTTATGTGTTAAATTTCAAGTTACTTCAATAAATTTTATGGATTTTTAAGATTTTTTTAATATTAAATAAAGTCATTTAGTATAAGAGGTACGCGTGGTTTTCATTCGCCTTTTTAACTTGATATTTATTTTTTAGATAGAAATTTATATATAAAATTTATTTATTTATTTATTTATTTATTTATTTATTTATTCATCAAACAGAGTTGTTCTCTTATAGACTACTAATTATCGATAAATTACAATTTGTAAATTAACACAAGTTTTAAAAATATATATATGTATACATAAGTGATAATATATTTACATGAATAAGAAATTATAAAGTGTAAGAATTTTTGAGCAAGCAAGACGGTGAAAAGCAATTAATAGTTATCTTAAAAGTTAAGTTAAACAATTAAACAACAAATTATTATAAGAAAGATAGAAGTATAGCTAGGCATCAGAGCTTTTGAGAAAATTATAGAGATTGCTTTTAAAGTTTTCACGAGAAGATGATGCAAATATATCGATAGAGGAGAGGACTTTATTTACTTCTTTAGTACATCGAGATAAGGGTTCATTCAGCCCATATGCGGTTCTATGGCACATTCCGTGGAAACGGAACAGACTACGGAGGGATCTTGTAGGTATATGGAAGTCAAGCATTTCTAGTAATTCTGCACATTTAATATTATTTTGGATAAGATCTCTAACAAATATGATTGAGGTTGCAATTCTTCTGCATTGCAGAGTACTCAAGTCAATGAGGGAACATCTAGTTTTATATGGAGGGGATTCAGCCAAGTTCCAATTAAGTTGGTATACCATATATCTAGTGAATTTTCTCTGTACTCTTTCGATTCTTTCTGAGTGTAAAATTGATGAAGGGTTCCATATTATAGAGCAGTATTCAAGGTGAGGCCTAACGAGCGAAGTAAAGAGTGTTTTTAGTGTGTAGGGATCGTTAAAATCCCTGCCGTTTCTAATTACAAAACCAAGCATTGAATTAGCCTTGTTAATGATAAAATCAATATAATCTCTAAAATTAAGTTGGGCGTCCAGAATGATTCCTAAATCTTTTTTAGAAAAAATTCTATCAAGTGCTATGGAGTTGATATTGTAGTTACCAACTAATGAGGTCGTAGAACGGGTGAAGGTGAGATATTGACACTTAGAGATGTTGAGTGGCAGCTCATTTTCGTTACACCAGGTGGAAATTGAGTTTAAATCTTAAAGTCAAGCTAGGATCTGATTGGGCGAAACAGCTCAAGATCGTCAGCAAAAAGAAGGCATTTAGAATGTTTTACTACAAGAGGGAGGTCGTTGATAAATAGTAAAAACAACAGCGGGCCAAGATGGCTTCCCTGCGGGACGCCCGAAGTGACCTTAATCGGGCAGGATGTTGTATTGCTTATTTTGACAAGTTGGAGTCGATTATGTAAATATGAGCTTATCCAACTAAGGAGATTAGAGTGGAAACCAATTGAGGAGAGTTTTGATATGAGACATTTATGATTGACTTTGTCAAGGGCTTTTGCGAAGTCGGTAAAAATTACGTCCGTCTGCAAGTGGTTTTCCATGTTATTAATAACGAAGTTAGAGAAAAGAAAAAGGTTCGTGACGGTCGATTTTCCACTCAATGGGTTGGTGTGGGAATATAATATTTTTGACAACGAAAATAAGTTTTTCGTTAATAATTTTTTCAAATAGTTTAGGTATAGTGGCGAGTTTACAAATCGGTCGATAATTAATGATCTCATGCTTTGGCCCAGATTTATGAATCGGTACGATATGCGAAATTTTCCAAGAATCTAAAAATAAGCCAAACGCTATTGACTTGTTATAAATCAATGATAATGGATAAGCAATGGAGTGTGCACAATTTTTCAAAGAAATCGGTGATAAGCCATCAGGGCCCTCACTCATGCTGCTTTCGAGGCAAACTAGTGCATTAAGTACGTCGGATTCAGCGAGAATAATAGAACCAATATCAAGAAGAGGGCTAGGAGGCGTATAAACAGACATTTCGGACTCACACGAGTACACTGATTTAAAATAATCCGCAAATAGGTTACAAATGGTTTGTGTGTCGTTAGAAGATTTGTTGAGGTAGGTCATTTCAGTTGGAAGGCCGTAAAATTCGTCACAAACGGGTTGCCAATTTATATTACCCAAGATAAAATCACCCACAAATATAGCATGTTGCGGATGTTTGAATTTCATAATGATTGCTGAAAATTACGGCTATAATCGTGATCACAGAGAACAGACAGATACAGGCTGCTAAATTGACTCTGGTGGTGATGCTGATCAAAATTACTTGTACTTCTTTATATCTTTGTAATGGGCTAATGTACCCCTTCTCCAATACGCGTGGGGATATAAATTAAGGCTCTCGATTTTCAAGTATTTCAAGTACCATTGCTACCCTGGTAGTTCGAACTACCCAAGCCATACCCGGGTACTCAGGTAATTTCGTATTTAATTCGGATAGTTTCAGCTACTTCCAGGTACACGGGTATTTCGAGCTACCTGGACAGTTTCGAGCTTTCGAGCTTGGGTATTGATAATCAAATTACCCAGGTAATGTACGAATGCCCGGGGTTTCGAGCTATCCGGGCTTTTTTCGGGTATCGATTACCCGGTCACCCGGGTATACTCGAAAAAAATCGAGAGCTAATATAAATATATAAGTGAAAATATAGCCCTATAGTATAAATATAGTCCGAGAAGGGATTGCCTATACGCAACAATGTATGAGTACGGTTTACCTGCAAAGTTGATTAGACTTTGCAGAATGACGTTGAGCAACACACGCAGCTCCGTCAAGGTAGGAAATGACCTCTCCGAAACCTTCAATACGGAAAGAGGTTTCAGACAAGGCGATCCACTGTCTTGCGATCTCTTCAACATCATCATGGAGGGGATCGTACGAAAGGCCGATGTGCATCGTAATGGTACCATTTTCTACAAAGGTGTCCAGCTCCTTGCGTACGCTGTAGAGATGAGCGATATTTTCGTACCTGTGATTTAATCACCGTGATTGAAAAATCACTAGTAACTGTGGTGATCAAATACTTAAAAAAACAGTGAATAGTGATTTGGTTTTTTTATTTAGCTATTTATGCTGTTTGCAGTGATTCGTAGCATAACCAGTGATTTCACGTTTGCGTTTTTTTGTCTCTGTCTTTCAAGCACACATTCAATGCGCAAAAGCAAGAGTTGGTAATGTTGTAATTTTGTTTCAGACCAAATATTTTCTCTTTCTTAATGTTCTCGTAAAATGACCAGGGTTGTCGCTGGTTTAGAAATAGTACTACTAATTAAAGTCTGAAATTGCAAGGAAACGTAAAAAGAAAACATTAAATATACTACTTTTATCGAGCCAATTAAATTATAATTATCTGACAGAAATAATAAAATAAAAATAACGTGATCACTGTAAAACACGGTGACACGCTAGTTAAAGATTATCGTGTCATCGTGTTTAAGATTTGAAATTTATTTATAAAATAAATATTTACAAACGCTTGCATATAGTTGTATAAAAATACACATATTTATATTACAAAGATTTATTAAGTATTTTCAGTATTAACATAAGTAGCACAAATTTTCAAAACAATGTACATGACACTACATCACTACATTGCTTATGGTTACATATTTGCATGTGTATTTGCTTAATTAAAAAATAACGTGATCACGGTCACCGTTTAAAAGAACGGTGATTTTAAAATCACGTTCACTAAGAACGACGTTCTTGAAAAATCACCGGATCGCTCATCTCTAGTACGCTGATGATATTGATATTGTCGGCAGAACCAAGAGAGATGTTACCTCTGCTTTCACCGCTATCGAAAAGGAATCAGCCAAAGTGGATTTGACGATAAATGAGGGTAAAACAAAGCATATGCTGTCTATAAGCAAGGGAGCGCGGCGTCTAGACTCCCACTCCTGTTTCATCCGGCAGCTATAATTTTGAAGTAGTCAAAGAGTTTTAATACCTTGACACCGCCATTAATAACAACAACGAAGTCAGTCTGGAGATAAAGCGAAGAACAACTAAGTTCCAAAGCCCTCTCTCGATCGACAAAACTAGCATTTACAAGACGCTCGTTCTACCTGTGCAGCTTTATGGCGCTGAGGCATGAGTAGTTTCGCAAACTGACGCAGCTGCTCTGGAGGTGTTCGAGAGAAAAGTTCTTCGCAAAATCTTCGATTTTGTTCGAGTCGGTGATGACTATATATAATATATGAAAATGTCGAATAATGCGACTTGTTAAAACTGGTTTTTAATCAGTCCGGAATAACCCAAAAGTGCTGATTTGGAGAAAACAGAAAGCGGAAAAATTCATAAAAACTCGGTTTTTCGAATAACCCGCAAAAGAGTTTGGCAACTCTAGTTTTGCATGAAAGAACTGCTTCAGTTCTTAAGCGACATTAAAATAAAACACGCACACACACAGACACACACCAATAAGCATATCGATGATACTTGTATACGAGTGGAAGTACTGGTAAAAACTTATAATAAAGCTTTTTGCTTTTAAGCAAAACACAAGCACGTACACATGCAACAACTGAAGCTTCTTATAACCAAATTGAATTCTGCAAAGTTATGTTTATGTTTTATTTTATGTAAACTTTTTCTTAGAAAATCACTTGTTTATAGCATTTGTAAATCCTTTAGTTTTGTTCTTCTCTCTGTGCAGCTTTCTGCTGATATGCATTATTATGCATAATTCTGTGCATTCAAAGTAAATTTCAAGCCCCCCAGCAGTGACTGGTTCTCAGATGGGCTCTAAAGAAAACACAAACTTCAAATTATCTAGATATTGAAAGAAATTCTCTTTTTTTTTTTTGTTTTATTTGCGCTTATTTACTGCGCTGCAACTCTTCATTGTGCTGTTTTTAACCAAAAAAATATTCAAACCAATGAATATGGTTTTTTTGTGCCCAAACAAATTCTGCGAAAATTTGCCAAAAACAACCAATAAAAAAATAAATAAAAAGCGCTTAACAACCAAAAAGTTAAAAGTAAACTTTTAAGCTTGATAACAGTAAAGTATGTTAGTTCGATGCTTTTACAACTGCTTTTTAACTCCTTAATGTATGCACCAAACACAAAAATACCAAAAACAAAAAAAAATAACAACTTTAACTTTAAACAACTTTTGTGGTTTTTTTTTGTTTAACACAAAATTTTAACAAAGTCTCAATCTTCCCAGCATCATTTTTCAAAACAAACAAAGTTTTTCATTGTTTTGGCATGACTAGCTATAGTGTTGTTTTTGCTTTTTTGTTGTTCCAGCCGACATATTATAACATTATGCCGCAGTTTTGTGGCGCTTTCGATGGCGGCAGGAAGATAGTTGCACACTTTTAGCTCTTTTCTCAAAACTTTGTTTAGTGTGGAGCATGCCTGCGGCAACAATTAATGAGCTAGTAATTAGATTGAACATATGTTGGCTTGGCTTTACACTTACACATATGTATATCTGTATATACACACACGTACATAAGCTGAATGCTTCGGGTGCAAAGAGAGCTTATCGGTGTCTAAATAGCTCATTCTAACCTTGCTGTCCGCAGCTACTCTAAGTTATCCGAGTTAATCTGTGCTAATAAAGTGTGCAGCAGTGTGAACGTTTGATGGACTTTATTGTTAAAAGAACTCAAGGAGGTTGGTTCAATTTAAGAAACATTTTACAAGCTGTTGTCTTGGTGCTTTAATAAATTGATTGATGTTTAAAAATATATTGATTAGGTTTAACTTTTCTTGTTTTTTTAATTATTTAAAATTACGTTTAAACGCCTTAAATTGTGCTCTTAAATTTTGTACCCAATTTGTTATATACTGAACAAAAAAAGGAAAGAATTCCTCCAAAGTATGATTTATTGATTCAATGAATATTTGTTGATTGCTTCAACGGAAAACATTCTTTGATTTAATGAACTTTCTCTTACTCCCAAAGACCACATTCTTTAAATTAATGTATGATTTCATTGATTTCAATGTATTTATATTAGTTTAAAGAATCTGTTTTTTAAAAGTAAAAACCATTTCCTTGATTTAAAAAATCGATTCTTTAGCTGTAAGAAAATGTTAATAAAATTAAAGAACAGAGATTTATGTAGATATGATTGCTCAAACCAATGAATTCCTACATGGATAAAATTCATTAAAACAAAGAACTGTTTTCTTTGATTTCATGTACGTTTTTGGTTCAGTGTATGAGAGGCTTATTATGTTATACATTTTCCATGATATTAATTTTTGACTGTTTAACCCATTTTGGTCCGCTACCAGAACGCGTTGAAATTTCGTAATGAAATTTTCAGATTTTGTTATTAGTGATCTAGTTAAGAAAATTTCAAAGTTTAAGATGGTCCAATCTGTATACAAAAATTAAAAAAATTTATATAAAATATTGTTATTTTTCTTAAATAAAATATATGTAAAAGTGACATGTGAAAATATTATAATAAAAGTATACATATAGGGCCATTTGTTGAAAAATCGACCATCCATGTTTTATCACACAGGTAACATATAGTTAAATATGCCTGTGTTGTCCAAAGCCAACTGTAACGGTGACCCGTCCCAAAGTGCACTTTACGCACTACGTCACTGGTACCCCCTACGCCACTGAATAAACTAAAAACTAAACCCAAAAAACCCTCAAACCCCAAGTGGCAAAACTTGTATATTTGGCTACAACAACTACACACACACACACCGCACATACAACAGGCAAACATCACCTACTGCAGCAACTACCATAAGCATGATGGCTACAACAACCACACATATACCTCGCATACGACAGGCAGACTACCATTCACCGCTGTACTAGCCACATAATTCCCATTATGTTTATGCTAAGGAATATTTAAGAGCGCTGGGTTTTGCATGCATAGGAATGGCTCGGAAGCGTAGGGCTTTGTACCGTCTGCTGCTTGTTACCAAGTAGTAAATTTTCACAACGGAGTACAAAAAGGTGGACTGTGATTTATACATTTATTTGTATTTTGGATTTATTGTTTTCGTAGATTATTTTACGTCGGCTACTGCCGGTCGATCGTCCACAGTAGTTATAGTATTCGTGGATTATGTTACGTCGGCTTCTGCCGGTTGATCGTCCACAGCAGTGATGTGATTTAGGCCTTGTGAAAAATCCCGAATGTGTAAGCAAAAATCCCTCTTTATCCCGCCAGAGGTACCTTAAAATCCCACCAACAAAAGTAAAAGTACATAAAACTTTTTTTCATTCATTTCATATAACATTAAAAATCGTGCGTTACAATTCATTTTGATAAAAAAAAAATAATACTATGGATTTTTATTTGTTTTTAACAAATATCATAACATATAAAAATTTAATTTAATAGTTTTAAATGTTTTTCGCTACATTAAATACTACAGAAACAGCGCTTAAAGTATCTTCTCCAAGTCTGTTTCGTGTTTTTGTGTCGGCGTTGGAGTGCGAAAATGACAGGACAAAAGTTGACAGAATTGTTAACCCATTATGAACTGACCCATATTCCCATTGAGCTAGAATGATGAAACTTTCAAAACATATTTAGTTTGGTCTAACATAGAAGAAAAAAAGTCAAAAAATTAAAAAAAAAAATTTTAAATCGAGTTGGCACTTCGAGATTTTTAATTTTTAAATTAAAATCATATTGGACGAAATGGAGAATTTCCACAAAACAACAAAAAATTTAAAAACGTATTTCGCTAAAGACCAGCGTCGTGTCAACCCGTGGGAGCCACGTATGTCAGTCAAACTTCATAAAAATTCACAAAAGTTAAATACAAAGCCTAAGAAAGACGATCGTATAAGAATAATATTTTACTTTATTTATTTTCAAGATTTTTCAGAGGTTCGTAATTAAAGATAAAAAAAAAAATGAAAAATTCCCAAATTCCGCGGGCTTTGAAATGTAAGTAAACGTAATTGTTCAGCCTTGAACGAAAACAGGTCGATTAGATAAATTTTTAAAATTTTATATTCCTTTTGGAGATCATGGAAATCTATCACTGTATGACCTCCAAGCTAAGAAAAACATACTGTTGCGAATACGCAACGCTGGACAAAAATGGGTTAAGTTTGAAAACAACTCCGATGACTTTGAGATCATTAAATATAAATGGTAATTCATTCCATTAATCTTCTAGTGAATATTTGTTCACTTCCACGTAATCTGAGATGAAACAAAGATCCTTAGAATAAACTCTCTTTTAATATCCAAAGCAATTTTTGGGTCCGATTTTGGACCAAAGCTGCCAAGATTATTTTTTTATTTTGACAGGTATGAAATCCCACTTTGAAGCATAAAATTCCATCCGCCCTTCAAGGGTTCGAAAATCCCGAAAAGTGGGCGAAATCCCGCCAAATCACATCACTGGTCCACAGTAGCATTCGGGTGGATTATTTTACGTCGGCTTCTGCCGGTCGATCGTCCACAGTAGCATTCGGTTGGATTATTTTACGTCGGTTTCGGACGGTCGATTATCCACTGTAGTTACTGATTAAATTACACATATGCATACTAATTAGCGTCTAAAATATAGTAAGGTAATAAATAAGAATACATGCCAAATTGAAGCATAGAAATTAATGTAGAGTTTTTGCTATCCGAAAGCATCGTAGTCGACTCTTGCCTAAGGTTGCGAACATAGTGAACGCTTGTTGCTGAGCCGAGCCGAAAAACTCATTGGAGCAATAAGGAAACCAAGTCATGCATCTCTTTTGCTCCAATGTGTATTTCGGCTCGGCTCAGTAACAAGCGTTCACTATGTTCGCAACCTAAGTGTAGTCGTCATCACCGAACCTACCGCCAAACTTCACCGAATATTACGTTCCTCCACACATCACCGAACCCGAACCCGAACCGAGAGCACTATAAGCAGAAGCAACACTCGTCCGCAATCCATCAATCACCATTTAAAACTCTACAAGCAACGCATCATTTTGGAATATTCATATTATTGTGTATTGTATATAAAAGGACAGATTATTAAACTCATAATTAGAATTGTACTATTATACTCTGTACACTGAAAGAAACTGTTTATAATAAAACAAATAATTAGTTGAGTCGAAAAAATCTAATAACACCACGTCTTTTTAATTGGCGAAAGTTCGAGGGTTTTACGTCTGATCCTGGAGCGGCTGAGTCATACCTAAGCCTTTGAAGAAAAGCCCCATTACACAACACAACTAATTCTCATATTTGAGTGACTGCTTACGTAAAAAGTTGTATTATACATTACATTTATATATTTATTTTTTTTTTTTAATTTTCAAAAATTGTCAAAAAAAGGTATTTTTTTCAACCGCTAAAAACAGGAAAATTAAAAAATTTATTTTTTTTTCTGAATTTTCATTTAACTTAACCGTGTATATTCGGAAAGAGTTTGAAAAAATCTTTATTATTTTTTCCAGAAATTAATTTGAAAGTTAGTGGTCGAAAAAATCGACCAGCGGGCTAAAATGGGTTAATATAATAAAAAAACCTATGGACACCCTGTATATAACAATAAATATTATAATTAAAAGTGATAGTGTTTTGTCATATTAAATTACCGTTGAAGTATAAAAAGCATGTTTAAATTTTTGTCATTAGAAAATTATAATAAATGCATGTATTTGCCAAGAATGTGAAGCATGTAGATATCAGATATCCAAAATATGCATGTAAGTTAAAAACATAAATGTATATTTGTAAAAAATAAAAAAAAAAACAAGTATCAAACAATCTAAGGAGAGAAAAAAGAACTCAAACCTTATCATTATTACAGCAACAGCAAAAAGTACAACGTCTGCCCTCGGTCAAGCGTCAAGTTTCCTGGGGACCACCGAGCGTATCGGAAGCAGATAACGATGTACTGCCAAGCAGCGGCAAAGCTGCCAAAACTAATCGCAACA
This sequence comes from Coremacera marginata, assembly GCA_914767935.1. Classification (NCBI taxonomy): domain Eukaryota; kingdom Metazoa; phylum Arthropoda; class Insecta; order Diptera; family Sciomyzidae; genus Coremacera; species Coremacera marginata. The sequence continues at coordinate 23,909,791 of OU612047.1, read as the reverse complement.
AGCTGCAGAATGGTTACAGCAGCAATGCAGCACATCATGGCACAACAACAACAACGAAGCAATAACGTTTAAGTTTTTTCTATCAAACAAACACGAAGGAATGGCTGGATATGCTGCTCCTTTGTATTTTTTTCTTTTAATTTTTTAATTAAAAAAATTTTTTAATTTTGTAAAATTTCCAATATTTGTGATATTTGGTATTGTGTACACAAGTGGCAAGCAATAAAGTAAAATTTTTTGTAGTAATTTTATAGCAAAAACAAAAAAAATATTATATAAAGGCGACAATTTTATATATTTTTTTTTAGAGGTATAACATGTGTGTGTGTGTGTGTGTGTGTGGGTATATGTAATGCTGGCAAAATAATAATATGAGCTTGATTTTTTTGTCGTCAGCTTAAGCATCTATGTTTATGTAAGTGCTGAAATAAATTGTTTACTGTTGGTTTACATAGTAGAAGAGCGAAACAAACCTCAAAATGCAGCCACAGCACAAAATGATGCCACAAAATGTCGTTTAAAGTTAAAATTGCTGCATAAATTGAGGATTATAAGCTTAAATCTTACATTTTCAACACACAAACACACACACACACAAACACACAGATGGCTTATCATGTGACACATACTCTGATACACTCAGCCATAGACACACACACACACTGTGTCACCAAAGTCAAAGTTGATGATGTTCCCGGAAGCGTTGCGGCCATGTTAATGCATGCAAAACTTGCAACAGCACAAAAGTATGCAACAAAAAATGTTAATATAAATTAAGCGGCAGGCAAAAAACTGAATCAACCCAAACATAATAATACATAAAGCAGTGCATCGTCACTTCCTTAAATTTGCGCTGCTCGGCTTTAGGCTTTAAGCAGCTTGATGCGCCGAAAGTGATTTTCAATTAAATGTCACTCATACGTCACGCTGTTTCAACTTGCTACTTGTATAACAATAAATTCATTTGTGATGGCTTGAAGCTCGAAAAAAAAATTGAGAGAATTAAAATTTTAATTTTACATTTATTGTGGAAGAATCAAAAAATTGTCACTGACATAACTGACAACCTTTGCACTGACTTTAAAAAAGCTAGACAGGACCATGACATAATAATTTACAAGGTAGGAGTCACAGTTTTTTTGTCGATTAGCATTTGTCAACATAGAAAAATAGAAAACGATTAAGCTTCAAAACAAATGAAAAATTAAACTTTGTATTGATTTTGACAAGTGTTGGTCGACACTCTGAGAAAATATGTAGTTGTCAAGGCTACCTTGTAAATTATTATATCATGGACAAGACTGTGTTTGAAGTGTCTAATAAATCTCGGAGGAAAGACACATAAGAGTAGAAAATTTAAGCCAGCTAAGCTATACTGAATTTTTTGCAAATATTTTATTAAATTTATGAGTATTTCCATAAAAGCACAGTTCAACAAATTAAGACGTTTTTAATTATAATGAAGTTAACTTGATGTATTTCTTAAAAGGTCATTATGATGATTATTTTTGCTAAGCAAAATGAGAGGCCTGCACATTTGTGTTTTTTTTTTAATTTCAATTTTTAAAGGACAATTTTTAAAGGAAGTGAAAAACTTTAAAGTTCAAGACTTTTGATATTGGCAACAAAGTTATTGCTAATAACACGAATCGTTTTGAAATTGTTTTGTTTCTTTCTTTAACAAAAACTTTAAAATAATTCTACCATTGCTACCTGCCGCACCATCGTTTCTTCCACTTTTGCGTTCTTCTCCAGTGCACGAATGAAAAACAACCAATGAACATATTTTTTTATGTGAAAACTTTTGCCAGCCAGCAATTTAAAGTATTCACTTACATCAGCACCAGTAACAACATCGGCGAACAATAATTTTCACTTCATTACAAGCAGTTAATAAAAATATGTTCCAAGGCCAACAGAACACATAACGATAAATACACAAAAATTTTTCGTGTTTGTTAAATGTTGGTCGCGGATGCTGTTGGGTGGCTTGTCCTTCCCTTTGTTTACCTGTACTTCGACATTTATTAAGTAGCGTTCGTCAAAGTTTTAGCAAAATTAATTAATTTTACTTACGCTGCGAAATGTTTTCTATGTTTGTAGAAAGTTAAAAATAAATCAAAATAAATGCCTGGAAACATTTGGTGCTTACTTCATTTAACAAGGGTTTTTTTTATTATTATTTATATTTGACTTAAAACTTTTTAATTTTGACAAATTGCAGGATGCGAAAAATTTTAAAAATCTTATTTGTCATTGGGTACAAAAAAAAAAAATAAAAATGGAAAAATTATTTTAGGTCATTTGAATATTTGTTTTTTTTTATGTTGAAATTGAATGAAATGGCAGGTAGAGATAAATTTAGGCACTATTTATTTTTGAAAAGAAACTTCTTATTGCTTGGGATGTAAATTCAAAAAATTAAAGCGATGTGAACCTAAACAGCATAAAATATAGGTCTATCTACGCTAGAAAAATTTAACTTGGGATGTAAGCTTGGCTGTATCTGCCTACTGGAAATATTAAGAATTTTCAATTCACTTTTTCAAGCATGATCGCAATATCCCAACAGGAACGCGAGTGCTTCATTAGCGCATCTGAAGCGCTCCAAAAAAACAGTAGAGCGCTTCATTCTCCTTGTGTATAGCGCATTTTTTAACACAGTCATGTCGTCAGATGTATGCGCTCCGCCCTGCTGTAGAAAATATGAAATTGTAACGAGAGCCGAGCGCTTTGTTCTCCTAGTATTTGATAAGAACCGGGCACTATACGTAAATATTTAAAATTTTTAAAACAAAACAAAAAACAATCACCCAGCCACGGGTTTCGAACCCAGGCATCTCGCTTACAAAGCAAGCACCCCAACCAGTATGCCATGACCGCCACAATCTAGGTGTAAAATTTGGTTTATAATAACAGAAAAACTTATAAGCAACTTTTTAAAAGAAAAAAAAACGAAAAATAATCGCCACCAGCCAGGTTTGAACCGGGGCATTTCGATTATAAGGCAAACACGTCAACCACATCTGCCACATATCAATTGAAAAAATTGTTTCATAATAATAAATAACAGCAAGTTTGATAAAATTGTTTATTGTTTATTGTTTATTCACGTGAAACGATGAAATGAATTTTTAAAATTTTTGAAATCTATTTTTTTTTTTAAATTAATATCTAATACTTTCTTTTCAAGTGCAACGTTATCGTTACAGTGCTACAAAAATAAGAATAAAGCGCTATTTATGTGCATACAAGTAATGCGCATTCAAAGTTTTTGCTGGGATGTGTTAACTCAAAAAACTAAATTTGACAATAAAATTGTCAATATATAAAAAACAGGTGACAAATTTTATGAAAATTTATTAATTTTGAGCTTTAAATTTTTTATTTTAAATCAAAAAATTACAACAAACACATAGAAATATGAAAAATACTGGTTTACTATTGTTAATTGGCCAGTATAGGTACAATTTACAAATTGTACAATAAAACTATAACCAGAAAGGAGATGTTAAGACTTTATAAGAGTAAAATCTGTCTTTATTACAATGGTAAAAAAAAAATTCTTGCAAATATTCAACTGGAAAATTAGAGTGACTCGCCCTCTTAAGCATAGGTGGGCGTAAGATAAGCAAAACCATATAAATTTCGTTCTATACGCACCACAAGAATGATAGATACTAGATTACCCGTTCCGCAATAGAGAGAGAGCATGACGTCACCCAACGCTATTGTTTACATTTACTGCATATATTTAAATACTAGCGGACCTGACAGAAGTTGCCTGTCTGAATTCAATAAATTTGTTTGTGATCGCTGTGTGAGTTTGTAAAAAAGTGTGGAAGTGTGTTAGCGAATTGTCATTCGAGCAACACATACCAGAAGTTTCCTTTTGAAATTTCAATGCATGGCGATCAAAACCGTCTGATGTTTGCACGTCGAAAACAATCACAAATATGATAACCTCCCAAAGTGAATATCTTTGAAGGCAGCTTCCCGTTTGAAAACCACGATCTAAAATAGAACTACACAGAATTACGAACGAATCCATCGGGAAAATTCAAACGCACTGTCAAAAATTATCAATTAAATTGATTGTCGATGCGCGCACAATGACAAATGACATAACCTTTCAAATAGGTCTGTTTCATAAAAAAATGCAAGTAAAGTTCGAGTAAAGTGGAATCTGTGAGAGTAATTTAGGTGTCACAATTAGATAATTTATCAAAAATTACGCAAAAGACTTTAAAGAAAGTAGCTTGAACTTTACTTAAAAATTTTCTTTGAGCTCGAATCTGACATAGTTGTTTTTCACGCAAGAAATTTAATTTTATTCCCAATTGCATGATACAGTGAAACATGTAGCTGCAGGTCATAATACAATAATTACAGGTATGTAGTATAAATAGATCTGCCATTGCTGTCAAAAATGGGCATTTATTATCAAAATGGGGTGATGACAAATAACGGTGTTGCTTTTCTTAACATAAAAAGGAATTTTTCTTAGAAGGGGTAAGACTATTTTTTAAAACGTCACAATTTACAAATTTAGTTGATTAGTTAAGTTTTGCATTGTTTTTGAGAGAAAATAAGAGAAGGGGATATATACTAACTCTTTCATATGATTTTATTGAACTAGCTATGTTTTATGGATTTCCGAATGTGCCGTCTTAAGCAGTTTTTTTTTTATAGAAATAGGTGTATATCTCAGTAGACAATTACACTAGGGCAGCGCCGGCTTTACACATAGCGGGGCCTGGGGCTAAAATCGACACGGGGCCTACTTAAGGACAGAGCATTTAGCTCGAATCTTTTTATAATTAAAATATTACTTTTTACGAATTTATGTCGCATTATGTCATTAATTTTAATTTTCGTTTTCCGTTATGCAAAAGCAAAAAAAAAACAAGGCTTTCACATCATCAAAAACAAAAACACCTACTTGAGGATGCTTATGACAACGTGTAGTAAGAAGAAACATTGTTTTCTGCTATTTTTTTTTTTTTTGGTTTGGATAGCTGCTAATGTAACCAACTTTGCTTATCGAAGGTTTTTGGATTGAAGGTTAGTGTATAAAACTATCACGCGATGCATAGAGTGTAAACTATGATCTAGAGATTGCATCAGCTCTGCTAAATCTCTGGCAAGTATTAACAGAGTTATTTCACTTAAAAATATGAACAAAAAATACTCTGTTAACCTCTGTTAACACATGCCAGAGATTTAGCAGAATTGATGCAATCTCTAGATAATAATTTATACTCTATGCGCGATGGGGTATGATTTTCATACCCATAGAGGGCAAACAATTTTTTTAATATTACATTCTTTTGATATAACAGACGCAAGCAAAAAGGAACATAAATGATAAGGAACAAAATTTTTAAAAATGCTAATATTTTCCGGGATCAAAAAATGCATTAAAAAAATCAAATGAAAGATTTTGACAGAAGCGCCTGCGGGGTCCCTGCCTGCTCGGGGCCGGGGGCTGCAGCCCCTCCTATACCCCACTTAAATCCGCCCCTGCACTAGGGCAGCGGTTCCCAACCACTGCGTCGGAAGGTTGTATTCCGTTACAACAAGTGGGTCAAAAACCATCGAATAAGCCATCAGAAAAGATAAAATACAGAAATACAAAAGAAAAATTAAGTATACAGGGTGTCCCGCAATTGAGTGCAACTATTTACGGAGCTGAAAGGTTATGTCGAGATGAGCGAAAAATCGTATAGGAAGGGGAGGTCTATTTTCACATTCTTAGGAGCTACAGGGTTAGTAAATATTTCACGACTTTGATTCACGTTATTGTTTCTAGCGGAAAAACTAACTTACATAAAACTTATTTTGATAGCTCATTATAAAGGCAATGAAATCAACGTTTCAACGGTATATCAACAACCCCCACCAACTTAACCGTTACCGATCTGTCATCGTGTGAAGATGAAATCAATCGGTTGAAACTACCAAATTTCAACTTTGAGTGCAAATTGCTCAAAATTTCGCGTAATAAATGAATTTTTTTTTTTGAGATCAATTTTGTAACATATTCAATTTTCTTTTGAATGACACCAAAAACATAAACATATCTTTAAAAATAAAAAAGTTGGCTGTACTAAAAAAACTATACTTATTAGAAAATAATGATAAATAACGACATTACAATTAGTTATGCAGTAGATAATACTTACTTAAGAAAAAAAAAATTTTTTGTAATAAATATACATTTGGATTCATGCTAAACTTCCGGACCCGCGTAGGCTCCCTCTCTTTACCCCCAAATCTACGCCACTGACTGGAGCAATATATGGGTTTTCGACCTGTAACTTTGTTTTCAACAGATTGATTTCGTTAAAAATTTGCATGGTAAAGTTTTTTTGGACAAAGAATTCAGTTTTGGAATCAGATCAAAAAAAACGATTAGGGGGTGGAGGGGGAGGAGGGACTCCAGTGCAAAATTTTGAAAAATAGCAAAAGCGTCAAAGTGGGAGTTACGTTTTATATAAAAAAAAAAAAAACAATACTACCTACCGGAACTCTTTTTTTTCCTCAATAAAAAAATCATGTAAAAGCTTAATTTCATAAAATCGGCTCACCCTACGGTACAACCTTAATATTTGTACGAAATTTGATCTTAACTATATCTGAAAGAAAACACGCTGAACTAGAGAGAGAAAAAAAAAAGAGAAAATAGAAAAACTCGCTGCGTTGCGAATGTCAAAATTATCAAAATGTGCATCAAATTACACACCATTTATTGAAGTGAGCTTGCAACCAGTGTTTAGAGTATATTCTTTTAAGTTCTGATGATCTATTAAAACTAAACTCACATATTTATTGAATAAAAAAATCTAAAGACTTAAAAAGTTTGAATTGACAAAAAAAAAAGTGGTAACGAACTACTCCATGTTGCAGCTATGGGTTAAATAATATTAAACGTATGACACAAAAATATTTTTGCAAATTATACATAACCATGTTATAGATGGCTAAAGACTTTGAATATAGTTAAATACGACCGCGGGGGATATTTTAGAATCTACCCTGTTGAAAATCAATTCCTTACTTATTTTATTTAAAGTTTAAACTCGACTATAATAACGGTTGCGATTATTAATGCTTGCCAGTATTCCAGTTAAGCCATTAAATTCAATAAGATCAAAATAAATGTATGCCTTCTAGATACAAACATACATATAATGCACTTAATTTTCACACATTCACATTTGCTTTTACCAAGCAAAGTTATAACCACACTTTAAAAGTGTGCAAGCATAGCCTTCAGCTCTTCATTCTGCCAAAGGTAATACCACATTTATAAACACGCTGCTGTTGCTGCTGAAATCTTTTTTTCTGAGGTTGCATCGAGTTGATTCCGAGTGGATTTGCCTTGAATATGCATTGAAATGTTTTTAGTAGCAAGTAGCAAGCATATCAAGATAAAGCAATTGAAATCAAGAAAGCAGCAACAAAATCATGCAGCACAACAATGGCAACACTTGTTATACAAATACTACTATTCTTTGACATAAGGCCGCTAGCAGAGACCATGTGCTGCAGGCTGACTTGTTGTAAGTTTGTATGATGAACTTTAAACATGGGAATGTTTATTATTATAACTGCACGCTGGTGTGTGTGTGTGTGTGGGTGTGAGTAAGCTTGTGTGCGTATGAGTGCGATAGTGTTTTAAACTTAAACACTTTACTGCTGATGCATGGCCCCTCATATAAATTGTTTATTTGTATTTTTTTTTTCGTTTCGCTTTTACTGCGAATTTCTGTATTTTTTTTACGAGTATTTTATAATGCTTCATTTTTTTTTTAATACTTCTGCTGCTCTGCGCACTCTATGCTCTGCTGCAACACAGTGTGTGAGTTAGTGCGCCCTAAAGTAGACTTCATAAATGTAAATAAGACAAAACAAAACTATAGCAACAGCGTTGACGGTCGTCGCCTATTCGTGCGAACTCATTTTGATGCCACCAAGAAAAACAGTGCGAACAACTATTGTGTGCCATAAACTCTGACAGCAACTCAGGAGAACAACAACAATAATAATAACAAGAGCGATAAAACGACATGACCTCGAAATTCACTTAAAGAATATTAAACCATTTTTCCATTCTGCAAAAAAAGCTCTCAAAAAAAAAAAATTTAAACAACAAAAACTTTACTTTGTGTAAGTATATAGTTGTAGGCCATAATTATGTCAGGTTGGCTAGGTGAGTATCGCTTAAAAGATTTGCAGCCTCCAGAATACACTTTGCTTATATTGAATCTAGGTCATCGCATAGAGTTCGATTTTTTTTTTAAATTTGGCTTTTTTCAAATTAAAAGGTCGTAGTTTATGATATTCCATAAAATATTTAAAATTTTTAAGAGAAGCAAACAAAAACTTCGAGGAACTCAAGAGGCTTAAGAAGTGGGTAACTGAACCTTTCTTTAACATTTTAAGACGATTCTAGCTTGTAAGCGAATTTTTTTTTTAAATAATATCAGCAGCAACTTAGGCCCTTATTATGTATAACAACACAACTTAAGTTGACTCGACTCAACTAGATTTTTTCGTATAATATTCACAAACATTTCAGTTGAACCATGTAGTTTGAAAATTCTTAAAAGATTACGACAATCTTTAATTAATTGCCTCCCCAAGTCTATTTTTAAGTAAAATATTAATTTTTCATCGATTTATAAAACTTTACTCCGAACACTAGAAGAAAATGTGACTGACTTTACAAACGTGATGGAACTGACCCCCTGGCTGAGGTTTTTACCAGGAACTATTAGTGCAATAATCGGACTCAGTAACCAGTACAGAGGGTCAATTCCCGTTTTGCGTTAAAGTGAAGTGAAAAAAACTTTTCACAATCATTTTTATTTGACGTCTTCACTTTTTCACTTCACTACGCACAAAAACGCGATTATTGTTCGTCTCTTGGAAAGTAGTTGCTGAATAGCATATAAGAGTTGCTGAATGCCTATTGAACAAAGCTTTTATGAAAAAATGTAAACAATGTATAAGAAAGCAGGAAACTTTTGCAAAAATGACTTCGTCATTATTTTCATTTCATTTGCGCAGAAGATATTGGAAATAAATAAATATGAACAAGATAAGTTTTGCGTCAACATAAAACAGCCAAAAGTAGTAAAGCAAATAGTATTTACTTGTTATTGGCCATATCAACATTTTCCTCTAAATAGTTGATAAGATACTGTTTCTGCGTACCGCTTGTCCTTTTTCCCTAAGCTGCTTTTCTTTTTACATTATTTATTTTTAATTTAAAGTCACTTTCTGGCCATAACATGCGTTTGCCACCGGCGTTAACTTTCTTTCCATTTCAGCGAAAAATTAACAGCTGTTGCCCTTTTAGCACACAACGGGAATCGCATTTTCCGTGTAAAGGTGAAAACATATTTCACATGACGATAACGCAGAACAGGAATTGACCCCCAGAATAGCCGCTATAGATACGTTTTTTTTATATGTAAGTCCGACATATTATAAAACCCCCCAAAAAAAATCCTGGTTGCGCCGCTGATTGGGTTGCTATGGGTTAGTTACTTACGTGTACACTCAGATAAGCGGCCGTACCTTTGGTACAGCCTACAATTTATTTTTCCAAAACATTCCCTTGGAGAATGAGTTGCTAAATGGAATGATATAGATGATGTTTATTTATTTATTTTTAAAATTTTAAGGTACAGCTAAATAAATTCCATTATTTTAGCGGAATTTTTTTCTGTTTCATATATGTACATATGTATCTACCTACTTTTTTATTATTTTTATATTATGTATGTGAACTAGTGCACACATCGTAACACATAACATCTGTTATCTTCACATAGCACATAATTATCTAAGCCTACTAAGGTGTTGGTGTACACACATTAATTGTTGTTGTACATACATAATATTTATTTGCAATAACAGTATAACTAAAATTCTTTTATTTTCTTTTCATTTTTAAATTAAAACATTTTTAAACCCTTCCAAAATTTTACTATAATTTCCCCAACTTTTTATATTAAAAATATTTCACTTCTAATTAAAAGAAATACACACAAACTGATGACCTCCTAGGTTAACAAAAGTTGCACGTTCCTTCTCAATTTTTCAAAAAAAAAACAAAAAAAAAATGCAATAACCACCCTTCTACCACTAACATGCATGCCATTCCAAACAGCTCGACTTAATGATGGTGCCTAAAAGAGCCGAAAATAATGATGAACGAACACGCCACTCTTCTCAAGCTGTCATCGAGGTGCCTCTGCAAAAAGATAACCAGCAAATAGGCTCTAAGCCACATCGTAGAATCCGAAAACGGGGCGACAATGCAAATGTACGTTTTAGGGACCCACCCGTTGAGAATGTTGTCTACAAGTCCAAGCCAGATGCCACTATACCGATGTCCACAACAACTACACCAACACTTATTCCTACGCTGCAATTTTCCACCGAAATCGCCAATGTTGCCGTTGGTCCATTTGTAACAAAACCAAATCCACGAACGCAGGTTGCACCCGCCTACATCGACGAATGCCATCGTCAATTTGCGAATCCAATTAGTTACCTCGGTGGTCCACGGCTGCAAGCGCGGAACCGCAACAGCATAGAGTCTATTTTATCACTGGATTAAATTTACTTCCGGTCTCTAAGCAATAGCAACTTGCTGCCACTTGTGTGCGTTTGTGTGTGTTTGTATGATGTGGATACGCAAAAATTCTCACTTTTTTGTTACTTTGAAAAAAAAACCCTAGTCTACTTTTTTTTTTCCTTATCCGACTCAATTAGCTTAACAGTATTATAAGTTACAAAATTTATTTTTAGTTTCTAGTGGAAAGAAAAAATTAATGAAACCTCGCTTAATTTGCCATATAAAAAAAAAAAAAAATTATGTAAACGTGATAAAAAAATGTCAATGTAGATATGTCTTCGTTAAACTTTGATAACTTTAGATTATATAGTGTTGATGGATGTAATAGCTAGAAAAATTATTAAATTTAAATAAAATTATTAAATTGTTGAAATGTTCGTTTAATATTTTATTTCTAGGGCTTAATATTTATCGTTAATATTTTACTTTAAAGGTAAGTTTAACTGGATTTTAAAGGGTGGTTTAAGTGATTATTGACATTCAAAATTCACCAAAATTATATAGTAAATAGAGGGTGGATGATCAGAATTTAACGAAAATTGTTATTAATTTTTTAACTTTATTTGATTCTTTGACTGCGCAGACAAATAAAATTCTTCGAAATGTCCTAAATAGTTTCAGTACTTTTACTGGTCTTTCAAGCACCAAACCCGGACCAGCTGGGTATCATTATAATAGTAAGACTAGTAAAGAATAATCTTCGACTGGGTTAAAGTTAAAAACCACTTCCGCGACCAAATTTCAACTTATTCAAAGTCTTTAGCTATACATATTAAATATTTATGTACTTTCTCTAGCAATATTTACGTCATAAGACGTTTTAAATTAAACGAAATTAAAGAATCAGAATCAAAGAATCAACTCATACTATACATTAATTTTTGTGATGTTTATTAGAGCCCTGCATGAATATTCCATTCATCCAGTTCCATTCCATTTATCAAGTGAATATACCCTGATTCTCTGCTGTAGCAGTCACTGCAAGCGAAGTTGCAAGCGAATAAATGTAAACAACAGATCGTGTAGCAAGAGAATAACGTTTTACTTGTTCTCTGTTCTCTGTTCTCTTTTCATACACTCTTGCACTGAGGTGAGCTTGCGATCTACGCGTTGTTTCAGTTTTTTCTCTGAGCACTTGATAAACTACACGAATACTCAGGTATCTGCTGCAGTGACCTGAATAAGAGTCAATATGTTGGGTTTCCTCCGCAATAAGCTTTTTGTTAATATTTGTGTTATTTTTTGTTGCTTTATTCGATACCTTCCATACAAAAACCACAAACACTGTCGAAAATAGCTTATATTGGCCGTAGCTGAACTCATAGAGGGGTCAAATATATGAGTTGGTCCTATTATTTTTTGCCCCTCAACATTTCTTCGGAACTCACCTACCCCCTATCTGCCACCCTTCTTTGGGTCCCCATGCAAAAAACAGAAAAACTGTCGAAAATAGTTTTTATCGGCCTTATCTGGACTCCTAGAGGGGTCAAATATATGAGAAGGTCCTATTCTTTTTTGCCTCTCAACATTTCTTCTGAACATACCTATTCCCTATCTGCCACCCTTCTTTGGGTTCCCATACAAAAAAAACACGAAAGCTGTCGAAAATAGCTTATATCGGCCGTAGCTGAACTCCCAGAGGGGTCAAATATATGAGTAGGTCCTATTATTTGCTGCCCCTCAACATTTCTTCACAACACACCTACCCCCTACATGTCACCCTTCTTTGGGTTCCAATACAAAAAACACAAAAAGCTGCCGAAAATAGTTTATATCGGCCGTAGCTGAACTAATAGAGGGGTCAAATATATGAATTGGTCCTATCCTTTTTTGCCTCTCAACATTTCTTCCGAACATACCTACCCCTATCTGCCACCCTTCTTTGGGTTCCCATACAAAAAAAACACAAAAGCTGTCGAAAATACTTTATATCGGCCGTAGCTGAACTCCCAGAGGGGTCAAATATATGAGTAGGTCCTATTATTTGCTGCCCCTCAACATTTCTTCACAACACACCTACCCCCTACATGTCACCCTTCTTTGGGTTCCAATACAAAAAACACAAAAAGCTGCCGAAAATAGTTTATATCGGCCGTAGCTGAACTAATAGAGGGGTCAAATATATGAATTGGTCCTATCCTTTTTTGCCTCTCAACATTTCTTCCGAACATACCTACCCCTATCTGCCACCCTTCTTTGGGTTCCCATACAAAAAAAACACAAAAGCTGTCGAAAATACCTTATATCGGCCGTAGCTGAACTCCTATAGGGGTCAAATATATGAGTAGGTCCTATTATTTTTTGCCCCTCAACTTTTCTCCCAAACGCACCTACCCCCTATCTAGCACCCTTCTTTGGGTCCCAATACAAAAAACATTTATTTTCTACGAACGAACGAATAAAAAAATATTCGCTAAATATTCAGGGTATGAACACTGATATTTTTGTTATTTTTTATTGCTTTATTTGCTACCTGCTTGTGTTAGTAAAGCATCGTGTTCTTATCCGCTTTGTATGGTAGGTAGGCGTGGTTTTCACTCAATTTTGACAAATAGTAAGAGTTCAAAATCAGGGCTTGTGTGCTTAATTTCAAGTCAATAAATTCACTTTTGTGGAATTTGAGGAGTTTTAAACTTTTTCTGACATCACTTTGTATAGGAGGTAGGCGTGGTTTTAATAAGATTTTGACATACTTCATGATGAACCCAACAGGAAAGCGAGCGCTCCATTAGCGCATCTGAAGCGCTCCAAAAAAAAACAGTAGAGCGCTTCATTCTCCTTGTCTATAACGCATTTTTTTACATAGTCATGTCAAGGTTGATTTATAAGGTTGTCGCAGGGCTGATACCATAATTGTCAAAACCAGCCAATTTTGCGAATGACTACAAAGAAAAACAGATGATAATGGAGAGCACTTTTTTAATGGAGAGCAGATTTTCTACGAGCTGTCAACTTCGATTTGGCAATTATGGGTACTCGCTCTCTCCCTTGCGACAACCTTATAAATCAACCTTGAGTCATGTCATCAGATGTATGCGCTCCGCTCCCGCTGTAGAAAATATGAAATCGTAACGAGAACCAGAAAATTTAGTATGAAATTTTTAAAATACATTTCTTCACCCGCCGTGTGGATCGAACCCGTACTCACAGACTAAGAGTTCAGTACACTATCCAACAATCTATAAAACCTTCGTTACGCTAAACTATTGATTCAATGTTAAGTAGAACAGAAGCTATGTTTCTGCTTAACACCATAATTTATTAATAGATAGAATATTGTGTTTTGGCTGTCCCAACTACAAAAATTAACAAAAATTTTGCTTCTACTTGCTAGAAGATTGGTGTTTTCCTTCGCACATTTACATCAACAAAAAACAAAAACACACCAATGACATCTTGTAGCAAGTAGAAGCAAATTTTTTGTTAGTTTTTGTAGGATAGCCAATATACAATCCTTTATATATTAATAGATTGTGACGACCTACTGCAGCATAGCTTCTGTTATACTTAACATTGAATCAACAACTCTGTCTAAGAAAGCTGTGTGTCTTAGTGTATAGTGCATAGAACTCTTAATCAGTAGAATTACGAGTTCGATCCCCACGTCGAGCCATATTAAATTTTCTGGTATTAAAAGCCAGCAACAAAGAAGCCCATTTCAATTTCATTTCTAAGAAAAACCATGTCGATAAAAAGTTTCTTTTTGAGATTTCACTCAAGTAAATCACAAAACGTGTCGTAAGAAGCTTCGCTGCAAAATATATGGAAAAGAAAACCAAACAAACAGCAAAGAAAGCTGCAGATGCTCGGACTCGAAACCGGCACTATTCGCGTCATCCGAAGATGATCGATATTTTTGCATGATTTGTTGCGATTTTTTGCCAAAACATTTAAATCATAGTTCGCTTGAATTCAACAAATACAATGTATTTTTTTTACAATTAATAAAGCCATTCATATAGTTTATTGAAGTTAACGATAATTTTTTTTTCATTTTAACGTAAGCCTGTGCGCATTGAGATTCAGACAGATTTACGAGATATTGCTATTATACATAAAACATAAAAAGTCAAAATAAACTGCAAAAAATAGTAGTTCCTGGACTTTAAAGCAACATTTTGTTGATGTTACACATCACCCCACCGATTTAAAAAAAGAAAACCAAAAAAAAAATTTTTTATTTGAAAAATTTTTTTCTACTTCATCAATTTCTCAAAATATTCAAGAGTCAATACTAACTTTGTATTGATTCTTCGACAAGGAATAGGCCTATAAACGAATCAAAAATGAAATTTCTTACCACTTTTATTGGAGCAAATAACGTGTTACACATCACCCCACTCCAGCCTACTTTTTTCATACTTTCTGGAACCTATGTGCGGTTTGAACTCCGATGAAAACTCTGCCACCAAGGCTGGCCCGAAGTAGATCCGAATTATCTGTAGAATTGTTCCGTGTATTTTCATATAATCTGCATGCAAAACAGACCAGTATTTAATGATATGAGTCACATTATTGATTGCTATAATTAAACAAAATTGTACCAAGGTGGATGTTTTGAGGAACACCTGATTCAACAATAAATTCAGAAGACAATACGGTTCGAATACCATCTCTATTAGCGGAATTTTTGCCAAATTCACCATTTAGAAGCCTAGAGAAGTGTTCCCTTCAGAACATCAGAGTAATTTAGATATCTTTCTCTAGATAATCGTTTTCATCCTTGCAAGAGGCCTTATAACCATTTCTTATAGTAGTCTTATAAAAAAATTTTCGTGCCTCATTCCTGTCGTCATGCATCTCAACTTTCATGCTTTAAGATTCCCATATTAAGAGATCCTTTTATCTTTGCAGTTAGTGTTTTCCTATGTTTTTCATAACTGCTTTTTTAGTTCATTTCAACTCACGTCAAAGCAGAAATTGGTTTATTGAAAATAAACTTTATCTAGAAAATGTTTTCGAGCTGATTGCTCTTTGATCCTTTCATTCATTGTTAATGATCTGAGGATTCGAATTTTTTCCCAAAATGTGGACGCAGTTCTCCGTATCTGATTTTAATCAGTCCGATGATAAATCAAATAAAATTAAGTTTCGAGATGATTTTGGTTTCTTACAAATTATTATCCTTATTACTTCACAGTAGTAATAATTCTATTTCAATGTTATGCTGGAGAAAAAAAAACACATAAAATTTACAATCAATGTTTTCTTAAAGCAATTCTAATTAAAAAAACTATTTTGCCCATGATCTTATTTGTTTGAAAAAGAAAAATGAATTACTTTTTGTTTAAAGTTTTTAATCCTAAACGAGACCGAAATCAATATCTAACAGATTCACACAATATGCGGCAACATTTTTAAACACATTTGATTGTGACAGAGAGTCGAATAAATAAAATCGCATATTTCTTTAATATACAGCTAGTCAAATACATACAATGAAGTTGTTTTTTTTTTTAGTTTAAAGGTTAAATAAATGAACATTTGAGACGAAATATTTGTTGCATTTGCGAAAAAAACAAACAGTAAATGCAGCCGGGAGTGAGTGAAGAGTATAAAAAGACAATTAAACTTAGATATTTTTAAAAAGTTTGCGATGCTCATTGTTTTGGCTTTTAAACAACCAGCGACCACTGCCACGTCATATGGTTGCGTCTTTCTTGGCGTCATCAGCTTTAACCGGTTCTTCACTCTCATTGGTGTCCACTGAAGAAGAGCGATGAAAAAAATTTAAATTTTGTAGAGATTTAAGAATTAGTATGACTAGAGAAATACTCACTTTTATTATCCTTTTCCTCTTTCACCTCCATATTTTCCGTCGTCACCTTGGCTTCTTTTTCCAGACGCGGTCGCTTGCGTTGGCCCTTGAATGAACGATTGTCGCGACGGCTACCCTCACCTTCATCTTCTGAATCGGAGAACTCATTGTCAGGAACTATGCGTTTATCTTTGTCGCTTTGCGGCAAACGTTCATCTTTATCTATCTTTTCATCATCGTCTGATTCATCGTTGATAGCATCCTCGGGAATTGCTTGGATTTGCACACCAGGTGCGTGTGGCAGCATGCGCAGGTTTTCAAAGAGTCTACAAAAAAAAGTCATGAGGTTCAGATTCTTCTACAAGCAAGTATTTTTGTCTCCAACTGACCTATTTTTGATCTTCTCCAAATACTCGGAAGTGTTTTGATTCGTCATATTACTCGGACTGATGTGCAGCTTAAAGTCGGGTCCAAAGTACTCGAAGTAATCGTTGTAGGGTAGCTCATTGGCTATTTCGACATTGAGCGCCACCGAAGTTTCGTAGGTCCAACAACGTGAAACATTGCGTATTGTATAGCCACCACCGCCAACCATGAGGAATGGTAAATTATACTTTTTTACAAACTCCACACACTTGCCGTGACCCTTGACCGTCAGATTGAAACAGCCCAGACGATCACCGGTCAGCGAGTCGGCGCCGCATTGCAACACCACCGCTGCGGGCTGAAACGTCTCCATAACTTTGGATATGATGGGCACAAATATCGACTCGTACGCTTCATCATCCATGCCATCACGTAACGGTATATTTACAGCATAATATTTACCTTTGCCAGCGCCGATGTCGCGCAAGTCACCCGTGCCCGGAAAGTATTCGCCATACTTGTGGAAGCTGACAGTCATGACGCGATCGGTGGTGTAGAAGGCTTCCTCAACACCATCACCATGATGCACATCAATGTCGATATAGAGCACACGTTGATGATACTTCAGCAACTCAAGAATGCCCAAAACAATGTCGTTAACATAGCAAAAGCCGGAAGCTTCGGACTTTTTGGCATGATGCAGACCGCCACCCCAATTAATGCAAATCTCAGAGGCTTGTTTGTTAAGCTTGACAGCAGCGGCAACAGAGCCACCAGCTGAAAGCTGACAAAACTCGTAGAGACCATCGAAGACGGGGCAATCTTCACCCACATTAAAACGCTGCATTTGTTTGTTATACTCAGTCATGTTGTCCGGACGTATAGAACGCAGAAAGCGCACGTATTCGTCGGAGTGGAATTTGGTCATCTCATCGGCAGTGGCTTTGTGTGGACGCTATGGGGAGCGAAGGAGTCATATAAATAAGGAAATTTGCTTTACATGCATTATAACTCACATAGATTTCCATTTTACGATAGAGTCCATAGTTAAGGAGTAGATTGTGTGTCATGCGTATGCGGTGAGGTTTCATTGGA
Source organism: Coremacera marginata (assembly GCA_914767935.1). Classification (NCBI taxonomy): domain Eukaryota; kingdom Metazoa; phylum Arthropoda; class Insecta; order Diptera; family Sciomyzidae; genus Coremacera; species Coremacera marginata. Next base: position 23,891,918 of record OU612047.1, on the reverse strand, counting down.
TGTCCCTGACCATAGTAGTAGTTGCCAATATCACCTGTAAACATGCGGAAAAACCATACGATAAAAAATCACACATTTTGTAAAATGAAATTTTTAATACGAGTGTCTCACAGCAACTCAACAAACAGCTCACTTGAATAACTGCCGAAGACCATAGCGAACAAAGTGCTCAAACCATAATCACCAAAGACGGCGACTGCGTTTTGCTAGACACAAGCTGCGCTATGAACTACGGTCATTAAAGTGTGCTGTCGCAAAGCAATGGCGGATCCTCGCTGTAAAATTGCCGATTTGCAAACTCAAACTTTTCACAAGTTTCCGCAAAGCACTGTTTAAAAAATAATTGTACTTATTTAATGGCATTATTTATCTGTTTGCAATAAACTTATTTAAACACTAAATGGTTTAATTTAAATATTTATTTAATTCTCAAACTCACTGTCGTAGTAGTAGCAGACACGCTTTTTACTGTGCGACTGCATTCTTATTTCTAGGCAGTTTATTTATTTTTCCTTCGATTTGCAGTTATTATGTATTAATTTATTTTAATTAACAAAAGATTTTAACTAACCGGCAGACGCACAAAAATATTTAACAAAGAAAAACCGCGTCTTGAAGAACTATATAATAAAAGTGACAGATCTGCGTACGAGTACAAAACAAACGTTGAAAAACTAAATAAGACTTGAAGTTGGTTGCTCTTGTTTTGTATTGCCAAAAGGTTTGTGTCCAAGAATTACAAATAGCAAGGACAATGCTGCTGAAATTCGCCGTAAATTAGTTGTGAGGGTTGTATTACAGAATAATTTACTTAACATTTTCACAGAGAGTACATACTAAAAAATAGTTTGCATCAGGGATGATATTGGCTTAGTAGTAAAAGCAGAGAGAGTACATAATAAATGAGTAAATGCACCAGAGAGAGAAGTTTGGTTCTGGACCAAGAAGGGTCCTTAACAATTTGCAAATATAAGAGTCGGGAACGAATCGCCTACAGAGATTTTAAGGATTCGCTGGAAAGAGTCGCAAGCCAATCGCCAAGAGAAGTCTTTAAAGCGGTCAAACGACTTGACAAAACGTGTCCTCAGCGATATGTTGCGAAGCATCCTTGTTTAACGTTACACATTTTTTATAGATTAAGTAAAAGTATTTTATTGATATATTTCAGAAAATTAACATATTTTAGATACGGAGGTCGTTTGAAAATTCAGTGAAAAAAGAAACAAGGAATGATTTTTACTGCAACCAAACGTTTTATTTTTCAATATAGTCTCTTTTAAGCTCGATATACTTCGTTCAACGTTCCTTCAATTTTTTGATCCCATCCGAAAAATACGTTTTCGGAAGGTGCTAAAAATAGGCCTCTGTGTCAGTGATTAGCTCTCTCTGGTGGTAAAACTCTTTCCACCGAGCCATTTTTTCAGATTTGGAAACAAAATAGTCTCTTGGGGCAAAATCTGGAGAATATGCTGGATGAGGAATTAATTCATACTTTAATTCGTTGCATTTTGCCATGGGAGCTAGGCATATGTGAACTCGTGCATTGTCTTGATGGAAGAGCAATTTTTTCCTCTCCAAATGGGGACGTTTTTCTTTCAAATCCTCGTTGAAACGGTCCAGTTCGGATGCATAGAATTTTAAATTGATCATTATTTTCGATGGAAGGTAATCGATGTAGATTATACCATACTGTCGCCATAACCTTTCCGGCCGATAGCACCGTTCAGTCAGTGAAGTCCACTGTTTCAACTCCTTCTTTATCTATGGTGTGTAGTGATAGATCCATGTTTCCTCCATGGTTACTAATCGACGGAAAAAAACCTTCTTATCTTGTTCAACAACGCCAAACTCGCCTTTGCATCAGTCACACGATCTCGTTTATGGTCGAGAGTAAGCAAACGCTGCACCCATCTTGTGGATAATTTTTTCATATCCAAATGATTTTGCGAAATGTTCCACACCCGTTGGTTTGAGATGCCTACGGCCTTAACAATCTTACGCACTTTATCTCTGCGATTGGCCAACACAATATCATGAATTTTAGTGACCATTTCTGGGGTGATGACTTCATTTGGGCGTCCAGTTCGGCGTCACTTGTGCTCATTCCAATCATTCCAATCGATGGTGCAGAGTCCCCATAGTGTTTATCAAGCCTCTCCATTATTTGGCTGATCGTTTTTTGCGCAAAAAATAATACTTGATGAGCACACTTTTTCCATTTTCGCCAAAATTCACAAGATCGTCTGCTGTCAATGGCTGCCGAACACAAACAAAACGTCACAACGAGCTGAAATTTTGACAGTAGTCTATTAACAGATGGTAGTTGACAAGATTAGTGTTACATTTACACTCATTAGCGGGAAATTAAAAAATTCGCTGAATTATCAAGCGGTCTTCGTATTTAAGAGAAAAAAATTATTAACATTTCAAACATTTCAATTGCGATTTAAAAGCGATCCATCTTCCAACGATTGCCAGAATGAGCGAAGGAAGATTTTGAAAACGTTTCTTCAATCGTGTATTAATCGCATAGCGAAGGAAGATTTTGGAAATTTTTCACAAATGTACAATTTGCAGATCTAGCTGATTTTTGTAATTTTGTTTTTTAAAAAAAAAGCTTTAAAATTGTTTACAGTCCATTCCAATGTAAAACTTTATTTGTATATCTGCTTCACAATTTGACTCGCTCACTGAAAATAGTCGTTCTGCATCGGCATTTCATGTTTGTATTGATGAAACGAGCTGAAATACCTTTAAAATATTTGGCATTGGGTCTAATTATAATAAGAAATTCGATTTTTAATTGGATTTTTATTCATTTAGGACATTTGGTACAAATTAAGAGATGTATGAATAAATACATAGGAACTATTTTAGAAAAGTTATTAAAATAGTAAAAAAATAAATTCCATTTTGAAAAATCGGGGCATTCGGCGTCCCGCGGAAAGTCTTTGATCCATCAATTCATGAATTTGGATCATGATCTAAGTATCTACGTATAAATAGGTGTAGGCAAAACAGTCAAGAACCATTTTCTGCTGTGTTTCTCAACCGATTTCGATGATTTATCTTTTAAATGAATCAAAGTAGGGAAAAGAAAAATTCTAGCTGGAATAACCGGCACCGCTAGGGGGTGGTATGGCAAAAAGGTAGGATTTTGACCACTGGCGTAGTCTAGTCAATAAATATTGAACGTGTAGCAGGGGCTTAAGAGCTTACATAAATAATTTTTGCCACTCAATCTTCACTTTCGAGTACTTAATGGACCAGAATAATGAAAAAGATGTTGCATGCGAATTCAAAAATGTCAGATTAGAAGTTTCAACGACCCTAATTAGTTTAAAAATCATTTTAGATAATGCTCTGATGTTTAAAACTGGCTGCTGAAAGATATGAAAAACAAAGTAAGCATTGAGGGGGAAAAAATATTCGTATACTTATGTTTTTGATTGTCATTTTATCGGAGGTCTATGCAAAAAAAAATTGCTATTCATCTATTTTGACAATTTTTTTTAGAAATATTAAAAGCACATTCAAAACTAATAAAAAATCGACTTAAAATCGGCTCAATGAAATAATGTTTGTTAAAAAAAACTGAAACAAGCCTTGCTTATGAGTGTAATGTCAAGTAAGAGGGAGTCAAAAATATTTTTTTTTTCATTTATTAAAAAATATTTAAATTTTTGAGACCTTCTTAAAAAACAGATTAAAAATACACATATAAAGCATATAAGTTTAATAATTATTTAGCAGAAAACGTTTAAATTACTTGATCGACTTGATTGATTACTACGCTTCGCTTTTTGCTATTCCAACATATTGGTTAGTAAACTTTGCTTATTGTTTTTCCACATTGCAAATGCTCAAATGGAAATATTATATAATAAACAGTGGCAAATTAACTGAAATTTGGGTTAAAATTTTGTCTAGCTAGTTAGCAATATTAGTTTGACCTTTGGCTAACAATAAAAAGCTGCCTTGTGTCAAACACTGTACTTAATTTAAATGTGTCCATAGAATTAGTTTCGGATCCTAGATAAATATTAATGCCGCGTTTCCATGTGATCTTCTATTATCTTCTAGTATCACATTTTTTGTAGGAAAGAAATAGCATGTGAGCCCTACTTTATGGCATTGATGAATGTGAGTGTGAAACAGGTATACCTTTTCATTTTTATAGCATGTGATATCCCCTGTGATGCTAGGAGATCGAAAAAGTTCAACTTCTTGAACTTTTGCTATAAAAGGTGATCACATGCTATAAATATGACATTCATTTTTATAGTTGTAGTTTTTGTGCTGTCAAGCTGTCAATTTTATTTGCGCCAATATTAATTGTTTTGAAATAGTACAGAATTACGAATACAAATTGGAAAATAAAGAAAATCAAATCAGGTCAAGGGGTATGATTTTAAATAAATAAACATTCTTGGTTTTTTTAAGCATCGCGTGGCTAAGCAATTAATGCAGATGATTTCAGGACTCGGGAGTATGCAATGTAGAGTTGGCCAGAGAGTTCCTAAGCGCATTTATGGAAAGCATCAGTGATTTTTTTCTTTAATTTGGCGCTTGGTAGATGCACCAAAACTTTTTTTTATATATTTTTTTCGTGTGTATTTTACTGATGCTGCTGCAGTTGTGGCACGCGAATTAGATTAACAGTAACACCTGAAGCTGTCTGCACAATAATAATTATATAAAACAATTTAGGGTACGCAAACAAAAGTAAAGTAAAGTAAACTTTTAAGCGCAAACAAGAAGTATTTGAATAAGCACATCTTGCAATCAGTAAACTTGCAGAAATTGATAAATTTATGATTTGTTTACATATTTTGCAAATGTCAAATTTTTATAGGAAAAAGTACATATATGCATCTCGCTCTTTAAAGCATGTGTTTTGTGATATGGGATAAGATAAGATACTGAAAGATCACATGGAAACGCGGCATAAACCCTGATACAATGATAAGGTAGGCCCATGATACTAAGTGCTCTCACGCGTCAACGAAGAGTGGATAATGAGAAGCAACATTAATGTCAAAACGACGAATTTCGTAGAAATTGCAAATGAAGAAAATATTTTATGTTTCCAAGTTGCAAACAGTGCGGTCGCGGGTGTTAAATTTGTGCTAATTTGAGTGAAAATATTATATAAAAAGTGTAATAAAAACTATAAAATGTGAAAGAAGTCTTAAAATTGCAAAAAAAAACCTGGAACAGGTTAACCTAAAAATATCTGCGAAACGTTAGCATAAAGAAATTCGCGATGAACAGCTGATTTTGACATCAATGTAGCTTTATTCTGCATTCTACTCCATTCCTCTCCGTGATGACCTTACCTTATAATTCTGCCATGGCATAAACTAAGTTAAAAAAGTAGATTAAACATACCCACACATTTGAAGAAGCTGGTAACTTTAATTATGAACAACTGCCAACTTCACGCAAAGTTTTCCTTACGGCGAACTGCTAGCACGGCAACAAAAACAACACAAATGCAACGAAGCAGACCACATAAGCAAGTTGAAAGTGGTTTTTTGTTTATGCTCCTTGTCTAAATTTGTCAGCTATGTGGGAAAAATCCCATTCGTGGTAATTTTTATTTGCCTAAGGGATTTTTTTTTTGGGAATTACCATGGTATTTTTGAATTCAGCCTGATATTTTTTTATAAGCGTGGGAATTCAGTGTGGTATTTTTTAATTGCTGTGGGAATCGAGGAGTTTTTTCTATAAATGATTTTTTTTTCATTTATTAAGACCCCTTTCACATTGGTCTAGAATTGAAAGCAATGAAAGTGAGAACAATAGGGAACACGAAAAAGTTGACGGTACAGAGACATTGGTACCGTCAATTTTTCTCCCTTTCGTCGCTTCCGATCTGCCCATGAACTCTGAAAATTTAATTCAATTCTTGACCAATGTGAAAGGGGTGTAAGCAAAAACTTCATATGAAATTATTACTATTGTACGCATTAAACGCTCTGTTTTCACCACCACGTTTTTATGACGTCGTAAGTTACGTATGTAAAATCCCTTAAATTTTTGTGGTATTTTATTGCTGCATATGGGATTTTTTGGGATTTTTATTTACATATAGGATTTTCGGTGGTATTTTTAAAATGCGTGGTACTTTTGTGGCAATTTTTAATGATCGTGGATAACTTGTGGTATTTTTAATTGCGGTGAGAATTTATTTTATACCTAGGTAATATTGTTGGTTTTTAATTTATTGTACTGTGGGAAAAAGGTAATTTCCGTGGTAATTGTTCCGAATTTTAACTGGCAAACTCAACTCGTCGAAGCTACGAAGCTTTGATCAAAGAAAAGGGGAGAAAAACCAAAACACAAAATGGCCGAGCGGCTACTTTGCTGCTGAAATTCTTCTCTCTCTTTCGCTCTGTTTTTTCATTCAACATTTTTCTTCTTTCTTGTTGGCTCTCTTGACATTTTCGCCGTGTGTTCGCCTCAGTCTGGTTCTGTGGTCGCTGCGTTTCTGTTGTGATATAAGAAAAAGTCATTTTTTTCCTATCGCCTACGCTGAAAAGTCTTGGTTTTGTGTTTCAATTTTTATCAATGTAATAAATAATAAAAAAAACCAAACAGTGAAAATTAAAAACCGTAGGAAAGTGTATTTAAAGAAAATCTACTTGAATACCAAAAAAATTAGAGTGAGTGTGAAAAATATCTATGCAGAAAATATGTAAAAATCAAAAGTTTCTATTGGAATAAAAAAAAAAAGGTTGGATGGAGACTCAAATACGACAATGAAAAGAAAAAAAAAAGTGCAAATAGAAAAAAAAATCCTTGCGGTCTCGCCCCTTTGTGTGCAGTTTATGTGCACTTCTGTGTTTTTATTGAGAAAGCTTAATAAATAAAAATAATTAAATAAATTTGCGAAAATATATGGAAAATAAAGATACTTGAAATAGAAAAATGCTAGAATAGACGAGAAAAATAAAAGAAATCCGCAAAGCTTGACAGCCCAACGTGGGCTCTGCCAGCGTTAGTGTCGCTGTAGCAGCGCTGTCTGTCTGTCTGTCCGCTTGTCCCCTGCGTTGCGTTGTATGCGTGTGTTTGTACGTCTATGACCCGTTTTCCCCATCAATTTCCGAATTAGCAACACCAAAAACAGCAAGACGGAAAATGAGCATATAAGAAATAAGGAAGCTTTCAGCAGGCTTCTGTAGCAAACTCCCTCACCCTCTCCCCCCACTATCACTCTCAAACAAATCGACCATACCATTCTTTCGGAATTGGTATTTTTCTATTTCTTGCAAAAAAAAAAAACACGTTCTTTTTTTAATTCTTAGTTGTGTGAAGAATTTATTTGTGTATTTATAGAAAATAAACTTGATTTCAATTCATAAACATTGGATTAAAAGTTATTTGCTTGATAAAATAAAATTATAAGCTTAATAAAAGGAATACTTGAATGCAGCAGAAGGTAATTTGTATTCTGATAAGATTTATGTATGTAATAAAAATGAAGTGTTAATCAAATTAAGTGATTAATTATTAAATAAAGCATTGCTTTCAGTTTTGGTTTAGCCGAGACTCAAACCATTGTTTGAGCAATTAAGACACACAAGCATGCCTCATAATTCACTATTTTATCGTAAATAGATCATGCTGTATGTTTATGAAAAAAAGGATCTTAAATTCAATTGAACCATTTTTCTTATTAGACATATATAATCGGTAAAGAATATTCTTACTGATGTTTATTAAAATTTGTGATATTGCCTATACCCAACAAACAAAATGATTCACTAATGTCATCGTTTACGATTCGCATTCTCATACATTGCATTTATTAGCAATTATTAGTAGCGATTCAATTATATTATGGCGAGCGGAAAAAATTCCTCTTTCGTTACCGAATCATCATAAACGTCAAAACCGAAAAAAGTTATTCATTAACGAGTCGCCAAAACTATAAAAGCAATTCGCCAAAAGTAAAAAAAAAACAATTCGTCAACGAGTACAATTTTTTCTCTACTGTAAAAGGACATTTCTTATATAACTTCCTAATGTTTGTTGAATTACAGTACACAATAAAAATTAACTTAAAATTAGTTTACAAATTAAACAAAAGATTAATTTTCGAGGTTTTTAATTACCAAAGGAAAGTTTTAAATTATTATATTGACGGAAATATTCTAAATGCTATAACTATTAAATTTAAAATTATTACAAACTTACCATGTCAAGAATCGAACCACGTCATCTGAATGCTAGTTTGGCACTTTACCCATTCAGCTATTGCAGTTGTTGAATATGTGTTGCTTATTTGCGTCATAATGAAAGCGGACGTGGGCTCGAAAACCAACTCTGCACAAAAAAAAAATTTTTCTTTTTTGTTTTTATTTTGTTGTTTAGGTTTTTTTTTTAAGATTTGACTTTACAAAAGTTCGAAATTATTTTTATTATATTCTGACCAACATTTTTCACGCTAAATTAAAAAAAATACTGTTTTTAAAAAAAGAAATTCATAGTAAAAAGTCAGCTTTGTGGGATTCTCTACCCAGCAAACACAAGTCAAAAGTTTGAGAAGTTTTTGTTCTCAAATTTGATTTCAAATGTTATTCTCAAATCGTTGTCAAATCTAGAGAATAAACCTATTTCTTAATTTGAGAATTCTATCATTCTTAAATCAATCTCAAATCGACATCAAACGTTTGGCATTTGAGAAATACAATTGATATCAAATCATTCTCAAACCTCAATGAAGTCAAAATGAATACTTTAAGAAGTAACGTAGGTTCCATAATAAGCTACTATAAAGATTGCCGCTATCTTTATAAGGGCTTGTGTGCTAGTAGGGTGAAAAAAATGTTCTTTAAAAAATTCAGCAATCATCCAAACTGGTTGTTTCAACTGTTTCATTTAGTCATATAAAACTCATTATTTCGTTCGAATATTTCAAGATAACAGTACGTTTAAAAAGTCCATAGGATGACACATAGATGGCGTTACTAGATTTTTTCCATATGATTTTTATTTAGTACCAACCTTAAAACGATACGTATAAAAATTTGACAACAATCTGATAATTGATTCGTGAGTTCTAGCATTTTGTGTGCAACTATTGTTATTGAAAAAAAAAAAAATTAAAAAAAGTGAATTTCGATTTCTGATAAAGCATTGCTTTTTGATGGAAAAAAATACAGTGGAAACCAAACAATGGCTTGATAAACATTATCCAGACTCTGCTCCATCGAGGCAAATGGTAGAAAAGTGCATTGCTGAATTTAAACGTGGTCGTACCAGCACAAATGATGCAGAGCGCAGTGGACGCCCAAATCAGACTGTTATTCCACAAAACATAAAAAAAAATCCACTAATTGGTTATGAACGTTATGAACGATTGCAAATTGAAGATGCACGAGCTAGCTGACATTGTAAAGAATTCAGATGGTAGCGTTTTTACCATTTTACACGAACATTTGGGTATGCGAAAGCTCTGTGCAAAGTGGGTGCCGCGTGAGCTGACAGTTGACCAAAAACAACAACGAATTGATGCTTTAGAGGAGTGTTTGGCGCTGTTAAACCGCAATAAAATCAAATTCTATCGTCGGTATGTGACAATGGATATATATCGATATATGAAAAGACAGTCAGCTGAGTGGACAGCAGTCGACGAACCGAATCCAAAGCGAGCAAAGACCCAACAGTTGGCTTGTAAGGTGATGTCGTCTGTATTTTGGGATGCGAAAGGAATAATATTCATCGACTCTCTCCAAGAAAGAACCACCATCAACAGCGACTATTACTGTGCACTTTTGGATCGATTGAAGGCTGAAATCGCCAAGAAACGGCCACATTTGCAAAAGAAAAAAAGTGTTGTTTCACCAAGACAATGCACCGTGTCACAAATCGATGAAAACAATGGCAAAATTGAATGAATTGTGCTTCGAATTGCTTACCCACCCACCGTATTCTCCAGATTTATCCCCCAGCGACTTTTTCCTGTTTTCAGATCTCAAGAGAATGCTTGCTGGAAAGAAATTCAAATCCAATGATCAAGTAATCGCTGAAACTGAGGCCTACTTTGACGAGAAAGAGAAATCGTACTATAAAAGTGGTATCGAAAAGTTACAAAATCGCTATAGTCGTTGTATCGTTCTCGAAGGCAACTATGTTGAATAATATAATCGAGTTTTATCAAAATTTTATTTTTTTCTTACTTATCCTACGGACTTATTGCATGATCTGTTATATTAGAATCCAGTCGGCGATCGTCGCTATTTATTTATCATACCTTAGGTATTTAAATCTTCCGAAGTACAAATACTTATGTGAGGACCCTGATTAATGTAAGGAACAAATAAAAAGAAAAAAAAACAATTTCGAATAACTGATAACAGTTTTGATTTTTTTAACCAAATTAACTCTATGTTTTCGGGCACATTTTTCAATTTATCAAATATGACAATGTTAAAATGAAATATTGCCATATAACTACTACTGCATGGTTATTTTTTTAATTTCCCTTAAAAGGATGCTAAATGTCGCCTCTTTGAAATGGTTTTCAGTTAGTTCTAATTGCATTTCAAAACTTGATTGAATTGCTTCTATTTTTGGATAATAATAAAAACGAAGTAAAAAACAATCAACTAAAACCACAGCAGCTACTTTTAGTACAACGAGCAAACAGCAACAACAACTGCAGCACTACTAAATCCTATTGTACATATTTTTACTATTACATGCAACAACTTATGACTTTGAAAAAGCAACATAAATAGAAATTACAACAACAAGAACAACATAGCAAAGGGCAACATTTCAAACATCTCGTGACGGATACCACTGGTTCTGTTAAGCTTGCGTTTTTCGTTCGGTGCAGCACCATGTTGAGGTTTTGGTTAAATTTTCATTGCGAGATGGTTTTTCCTCTTATCATGTGTTTTTGTTTATATTGCGTTGTTGTTGTTGTTGTTGTTGTTGTTGTTGTTGTTGTTGTTGTTGGTATATCTTGCTGTGTGTGCGGATGTTTGTTTATTTATTTGTCTGTTTGTGTATCTGTTTGTTCTGAGATAGAAGTAAAAGTAGAGATTATTTTTATTATGACTTAATTTCAGGACGATTTTATGCTACGTTTGTTGGTTATATGTTGCTGCTGCTGTTCATGTTTTATGTATATTTATTTTTTCGTTTTATTTTTTGTGCAGCTTTATTTTTCTAACCTTATCAGCAATGGAAGCAGTCAATAAATAGAAAAAAAAATATTAATAATACAAGGGGATTGCCACCCTGCGCGCCATCATCGTTAAACTCTTAAAATTTTATACGCACTTTTGTAGTTTTTGTATCGTTTTTTTTTATTGCTGATGCAGTTTCAATTCAATTGAAAATTCAAGTTATTTTTAACTGCTAGTTAAACCTAACTAGTCGTAGCTGTTCTAGTTTTATATTTGTTACTGATTGATAAGTATAACAACAAAATAACAACAACAACAACAACAACAACAACAAGACCAATTTTGTTCTTTAAAACTACGTCGTTGTTGTTGTTTGTAATATTTTTACAAAAGTTTTAAGCTGCAAGCTTGCTCTCATAAATTGATAGTATAAGCAAGACAAAAACAACAACAACAACCCCAACAACAAATCTTTAGAAATGTTCCCTTGATTGCCACATTTTATTATCATTTATTTTCTCGTTAAGTATTTTAAATTAATAATGATTTACAATCGACCGTTTAATGATAATGCGGTTAGCCGTTTGCTGCCTAAAAGGCGCGGACGGTAGAAAGTAGGAGGAAGAGTAGGCTTGTATTTCCAGCAAAGTATGCATTTTAGCAAAATGCTGCGTTGCACTTAAGTCAGTCTATCAAGTCAGGCTTCGCGAAACTTTTTTGTTTATAAACAATCATAGATAAGAGCCGTGCTGTTATTTTGTCACAAAAAGCAGAACTATTAAGTTACATAGTTGATAAATTCAAAGTTTTTTATCAGCATCGAATTTTGCCATCGATTTTAGCTATGCTCTAATTTATACTTATCTCTATAAATATCCGTATTTAGTCTATATTAAAATTACTTATTACTTCTTAAAATTAGGTTTTTCCCACTTTGTTCCTTGGATCCAAAGCATTTTTATTTTTTATGAAAGTTACAATTTTGGATTAATGTATTTAAATTATTTCGAAAATTATATATTATTTATAATTTTATTATCGATTATCATTGAAAACAATCTCCAAAAAAAGAATAAATCCACTTAAAAACTTACTTACTTAGGTGGTCGTATCAACCCGTGTCCGGGTTTCGGCCGACCTCATCAGCTCTCGCTAGGCGCCTCTGCTTTGCGCGCGCCTTCTCCAATCGGATACACCAAGTGCGGTTAGGGCTTCCTCAGCCTGGTCCATCCACCGGAGGCATGGTCTCCCTCGTCGTTGTTGACCAGCGACCCTCGCCTCGAGCACCTTTTTCGCTGGAGCTTCGTCGTCCATACGATGAACGTGTCCCAGCCAGCGTAGTCGCTGCACAGTTATACGCCGATCTACGTCAATGTCTTCGTAGAGCTCATACAGCTCGTGGTTCATTCGGATGCGATAGTCATCGCCGACTCGAACAGGACCGAAGATTTTGCGAAGAACTTTTCCCTCGAACACCCCCAGAGCGGCTGCGTCAGTTTGCGAAACTACCCATGCCTCAGCGCCATAAAGCAGCACAGGTAGAACGAGCGTCTTGTAGAGTGTTAGTTTTGTCGATCGAGAGAGGGCTCTGGAACTTAGTTGCTTACTGAGCCCGTAGTAGCACCTATAAGCAATTATTGTTCTTCGCTTTATCTCTTGGCTGATTTCGTTGTTGGTATTAATGGCGGAGCCAAGGTAAACGAACTCCTTGACTACTTCAAAGTTATAGCTGCCGGATGAAACGTGGGAGTCTAAACGCCGCGCTCTCTTGTTTGTAGACAGCATATACTTTATTTTACCCTCATTTATCGATAAACCCACTTTGGCTGATTCCTTTTCGATAGCGGCGAAAGCAGCGGTAACATCTCTCTTGGTTCTGCCGACAATATCAATATCATCAGCGTACGCAAGGAGCTGGACACCTTTATAGAAAATGGTGCCATTACGATGCACACTGGCCTTTCGTACGGTCCCCTCCATGATAATGTTAAAGAGATCGCAAGACAGTGGATCGCCTTGCCTGAAACCTCTTTCGGTATTGAAGGTTTCGGAGAGGTCATTTCCTACCCTGACGGAGCTGCGTGTGTTGCTCAACGTCATTCTGCAAAGTCTAATCAACTTTGCAGGTATACCGAACTCAGACATTGTTGCGTATAGGCAATCCCTTCTCGGGCTATCGTGCCAATTTGATTTTCGTGGGTTTTCTCCAGGATTTGTCGTAGCGTGAAAATCTGGTCTATGGTGGACTTACCGGGTCGAAAGCCACACTGTTAAGGTCCAATCAGTGTTTTTGTAATTGGCTTTAAACTTTCACACAGTACGCTTGAGAGAACCTTATATGCGATGGAAATGAGACTGATACCTCTATGGCTGGCGAAGATTGTTCGGTCTCCTTTCTTAAGTATAGGGCAAAGTACGCTGAGATTCCAATCGTCGGGCATGCTTTCTGCTAGCCATATTTTGCTGATGAGCTGATGCATGCGCCTTATCAATTCATCTCCGCCGGTTTTAAACAATTCAGCTGACAGGCCGTCAGCACCCGCTGCTTTATTGTTTTTGAGTCGTTGGATAGCAATTCGAACCTCTTCATGGCTAGGTGGTGGTACTTCCACTCCGTCATCGTTGATTGGTGGCTCTGAACTGCGCTCTCCATGGGCGGCATTGGTGGAGACTTACTTTAAGCTATTTTTTAATTATACTCTAATTCTGCCAGCGCATGTGCAAAATGTGCAATAAAAAAACTTTTCAGGGGTCCACCCTAGATCCCAAAAAGTTTTTTAAAATTCTAACATCAGATTCTAAATCAGAGACTCTCTAAATCTGCCAGCGCATGCACAATTTGTGTAACAAAGAATTTTTTGACAATTTTTGAGATCCGCCCTAGTGTCTGGGGTCCACCGTGGTGCCACATAAATTTTAGAAAATTTAACATCAAATTCTTAAACAGCGCGCTACAGAATGTGTAAAACAAAGAACATTTTTGGTGTCCACCCTAGCGTCACATAACATTTATGAAATGCTAGCATCAAATTCGAAATCAGCGATTGTCTAATACTAATAAACAAAAACATTTTCAGGGTCCACCCCATTTTGACACGGGTCAAAAAAAATTTCAAATTATAAATCAGCGATTATCTAATTCTGCCAGCGCATTAACAAAATATTTTTGGGGTCCACCTAAAAAAAAAAAGATCCACAAAAATGTTTGAAATTCTAACATCAGATTCTAAATCAGCGACCCTCTAAATCTGTCGGGCATGTACAAAATGTGTAGCAAAGAAAACATTTTTTGGGGTCCACCCTAGCGTCTGGAGGTTGAAAATTTAACAGCAAATTCTTAATCAGCGCTTCTCTAATTCTGCCCTGCCCGCGCATTTACAGAATGTGTAAAAAATTTGTTTTGGTGTCCACCCTTGTTTGTCATAAAATTTTTAAAATTCTAACATTAAATTTGAAATCAATGTATTAAACAAAAAAAAAAGAAGAAAACATTTTTAGGGTCCACCCTAGTAAATCATAACATTTTTAAGTTTCTAACATCAGATTTGAAACAGCGGCTCTCTTATACTGCCAACATTCGTTCAAAATGTGTTTAGCAATCAAATATTTTTAGGGTCTACCATAGTGTCACATAAAATTTTTAAAACTCTGACACTAAAGTCGACACTCTAAAAGCCTCTGCCCACTTACGGCACGTAACGAAACTACGTTCTTATGTATTCATGCACACTAACCGGCGACGAAACGGCAACGACCGATGACAAAGTCGGTGGCTGTAAAACCAAAGAATTCTGACCGGCTTATCGTTACGTTTTGCTACGTGCCGTAAGTGGGCAGAGACCTTAATACTGCCGTGTATAAAATGTATTAAAAAAAAAAAACGCATTTTTAGTGCCCAACCTAGTGCCAAATAATTTTTTAAGTTCTAACACATGTACCATTCCAATTTCCAATTTTTAAAATCTCAAACTCAACCCTGCAAACATTTGGAAAACGATTGGAAAATAATGTTGTTTGGCGATGCACTTGCGATTCACCAAGGGTTCTTTAGAAGATTGATCGCTTTTCGATCGCCCAGCGATTGTTGGAAGATGAATCGTTATTCGATCGCCCAAGCGATGAATACGCGATTCAAGAAAAATTTTTAAAATCTTCCTTTGCTTATTCCAGCGATTGTTGGAAGATGCATCGCTTTTGGAACGCACAAGCGATTATTGCGCGATTCAAGAAAAATTTTTAAAATCTACTTTTGCTGATTCCAGCGATTGTTGGAAAATGCAGCGCTTTCGATCGCCCAAACGATTATTGCGCGATTTAAGAAAAATTTTCAAAATCTTCCTTTGCTCATTCCAGCGATTGTTGAGATGCATCGCTTTTCGATTTTTAAAATTTTTAAAATCTTCCTTTGCTGCCTTTGCGATGCATCCATCGCTTTTCAATCGCCCAAGCGATTAATGCGCGATTCAAGACAAATATTTAAAATCTTCCGTTGCGAATTCCAGCGATTGTTGGAAGATGGAATATGATCGAAGCAGACTTTGAAAAAGCGTTCAAGTGAAGTAAAACTTTTGAAACTTGTGAAAAAAATTGTCAAATGTTTTCTTATCGTTCGTAAGCAACGACGTGTTAAATCGAAGTTAAAAAAACTGAAAATAAATTCGACAAGGATTTGCAAAACAATTCAGATTTACTGTCTGAATTGGTATGTTAAAATGATTCATAAAAGAAAAAACTTTTTTGCAATTTGAAATTTTTGCCTTGTAGAAAAGACACATCCAGCGAATCGCTTAAGGCTCTCCTTGGGAATTTGTTCGCGAATCTTCCCAGGGAATCGCTTAAGGCTCCTCTCGACGATTCGTTCGAGAATCTTCCCAGCGAATCGCTTAAGGCTCTCCTCGAGGATTCATTCGCGAATCTTCCCAGCGAATCGCTTACGAACCCTTCAGGCGATTCGTTTACGAATCTTCCAGGCGAATCGCTTTTATGGCCTCACCTTTTACGGCGATTCGTTCGCGAATCTTCCCAGCGAATCGCTTAAGGCTCTCCGCGGCGATTCATTCGCGAATCTTCCCAGCGAATCGCTTACGAACCCTTCAGGCGATTCGTTTACGAATCTTCCAGGCGAATCGCTTTTATGACCTCAGCTTTTACGGCGATTCGTTCGCGAATCTTCCCAGCGAATCGCTTAAGGCTCTCCTCGGCGATTCATTCGCGAATCTTCCCAGCGAATCGCTTACGAACCCTTCAGGCGATTCGTTTACGAATCTTCCAGGCGAATAGCTTTTATGGCCTCAGCTGCTTACAGTCGGCGATACCCGGACAACTCTCAAATGAGCTCGCCGGCGATTGTCTCATCTTCCAAGCGATTCTCTGGCAATTCTGAGGCGATTGAAAATGTTTGCAGGGAATTTATGCACCGAATGCTATGTGCACAACATACACATGTATTTGTGCTGCATTTGGTTATGTTTGATTAAGATTTGTTTACCCGGCAAATGCTAGCAGCTATGTTATGTTTGAGTTGTTCGTAGCGAATGAAACATAACAATCACTCGTTTCCAAACGAATGTCTTGAAAGTCGATTTAAGACTACCCTTGCAGTGGCGTTATATTTCACTCGCTGTTATAGGTATGTGATCTATTGAACTCGACTCCGAATGCACTATTGTTCTAGTAGAAACCAGTGTATCCGTGGAGAGATTTAATACATACACATGTTCCTTTTTTTTTAATCGATATAACATCGATCAGAAAATAATTTTTTTAATCTGATCGAAAAAATATTGATCAATGATTGCTTTTTACTTCTGATCCAAAAATTATCAACCAAAAAATTACTATTATATCTGATCGAAATAATAACGATCACAAAATGATTTTTATTTCTGATGGAACAAATTACGTACGATTAAAAAATAACATTTATTAAATGTGAAAATAACGTTCGCAAATAAATTTTATTTTTGATCGAAAAAATAACGATTCAAAAATAGCTTTTATTTCTGATCGGAAAAATAACGATCAAAAAATAACTTTTATTTCTGATCGAAAAAAAAAAATAACGATTACAAAATAATTTTTATATTTGATGGAAAAAATAGCGATTAAAATATAACTTTTATTTCTGATTGAAAAAAATAATGATAAAAAATTCATTTTTATTTCTGATCGAAAAAATATTGATCAATAAATAATTGCTATAAAATGATGAATTGATTGCGACAATCGTTATTTGCGGTCCCTGAAAAATTTAATTAAAATTCTTTTTATTAGAAAATTAAAAAATTTTGTTTTTAAATTTTATTGTACTACTATTCTTAAACAAATTTCAAGACTTGCCATATTTTTTTTTATAGAAAATAGTAGCAGTTATACTTAATTTTAACTGCAGCTAAACACTGGCTACCATAACATTTTAAGCATGACTTTGTAACCATCTCATACCAACTCCATGTTTATCGCGACATTGCTTGTTTGCACTTTGTACTTTTTTCTCATTCTTTCTTTTAATTTATCAGCTTATTTTTATTTACCTGAAATTGGTTTTTTTTTTACCGGCTTCAACAGCGTCTCTGTTACCGACACGACACTAACAATAATTCTGATTGTTCACCTTGTATGTATTCCACAGTTGTTGTTGATTTTGCTGTGCAGCAATTAATTGTTTGTTGTTATGATTGTTGTAAACTTCAAATTGTTGTTAAATGTGTGTGTTCGTGTCTGTGTTGCTTGCTGTCTCAATGTTTTTCCCGCTGTCGTTGTTAACAACAAATTCTTTCATTTCTATTAAGGCGCCAGCCAATCAGTACGTGTTTTTAACCCAGTTTTAAAAGATTTTTATACCCTTTGGTTTTATTTTTTTTTTTTTGCTTACTTTTTTATTTCACATTCAATTCCATTCATTCTAAGTTCTTGCAGTTAAATTTAAATAGAGGTTTACAGGATATAAATGATGGTGGTTGTTGTTGTTCAACTGTGTTGGCTGCTATTGCTGCAATAAATTTAAATTTACTCAATTTCCACTACTTTGGCTATCATACGAAGCAGGGCCGTAGCTAGAGAAATTTTGCTCCCAGGACTAACAAATATTTTTCAAAATTAGAAAACGGTTGAATAATAATAAAAATGAAAACTTTTCGGGGGGGTTTTTAATTAAATGTTTTCTAAAATTATTTTAAGGGATAAATTTGGGTAATTTTAAAAATATTAAAAAATTTTTTTTATATAATTAATTTCGACGATATGTTTTGCAAAAACAAATTTTTCATGATTTTAGACATAATTTTTGTCGAATGAAAAAAATTTAAAAAAAAATTTAGTTCAAAGTCCCCTCCCCCTTAAAGTTTCCGTTTTTATTATTATTTTGATGTTTTCTAATTTTGTTAGTCCTGCGACCAATATTTCGCTAGATACGGCCCTGATACGAAGTCTTTCATTCAATGAATGAACTTAAAAAAAAAATCAATATATTTGCTTTCAACTTTTATTTAATATTATCTGACAGAAATCATGAGTTAAGCATAGAGTGGAAGAAAATAAAAATGGAAATATTTCTGCTACAATGTAGATCCTTAAGTAGCGCTTACCTTGGTAATGACTTGACCGAGTCAAACTTGAGAATTTATGAGCAAACATGAACGACTTTATTTATCACTCACTCAAAATTGATTTCACGATTTTGCTTCTTTGGTTTGTCATCATTACTGTGGCATAATTTAAAACAAAAAAATATATTAAAAAAAAAAACTTGCAAACTGTCGCATTAAACGCCCATTTCTGCTCTCGACACACATATAAAATCCACTTAAATACACTAACACATTTAACAGAGAAAGAAAGAATCGAATCAATAATATATGTATGCAAATTGGCTGCCTTAAGTGGGCGACGATATTCAAGAGGACTACATCAACGGAAGTGGTTTTTTTTTTCCTTTAATTTTTTTTTTCAATTTCGTTATGTTTGTATTTTATACGCTTGAAGTTGAGCAAAACACTGTTTGCAAATAACAAAAACAATAACGTTAAACTAACTTCATCAGTAGAGGGTTAAGCTCACAAATACCAACAATAACCATTTATTTAGGCCGTTTACGACAGGAGCCGCATCGTTGTCGTCATACAACATAGGAAAAGGAACTGCGATGAGTAGAGGGAGGGCCAAAAAAAAAAAAACAAACAATGTCACAAACTTGTTTAAAGTGCCTCACACTTATACTTTTCTTCCTTTCCTCCTTCCGGTGTATTGAGTTAAGAAGGCTGTTCGTTTTAGCACGAAAAAAGGGGTCAATTTTAGCAGTTAAATTGACCACATTTACTTTGGTTACCAAGTCGGTGTTGCCATTGTTCTAGCCATAACGCACAAGTAGCCATCGTTGTATGTCAGCCTTTTTTTCCTACTCATTTTATATGTTTTTGCTTTAGCATGCTACCGACCCAGTTGTAAAAAGTGCAGCTACTTCAGTTGGGTCTCAAATTAAATTGATGACACGTTGCTCTGACCTGTCCGGCAAAACTTTATGCAGTAAAAAGTTCAAGTAATTTAATAATTTTTATTAAAGCCTATTTCTCAGCTTATCTAAGGTACACAATTAATTCACATGGTAGGGTAAGGTGGGATAATGTGTACCATGGGGTGATGTGTAATACGGCGATTTTTTGTACAAAATGTTGACATATGAGTGAATGATCTAGTTTTTCATACATTTCATTAAAGTTCTTAAAAAGCGTTGAAAATGTTTGTTACAAGTTTTTTTTTAATTTATAAAAATAGCGTTTTGTCTAAAATTTTCTTCAGATTTTAAAAGTGAGTATATGTAAAATGTGGTATTGTTAAATATCTTTATATATAAAAACAGGGTTTTGCATTTTTTTACATTGTGGCAAAATACCGTCAATGAGAAAAAAGTGACTTACTTAGTGGGTGATGTGTAACACTCACGGTGGGTTGATGTGTAACACATCTACCACATTATAATTGCCATTAATGAGGCAACAACGTCAAACTCTGAAATGCAATCATTACATTAAAATATATCGACCCAGTTCATACTATTCAGCCTGTGTTCTAACAACGCCAAAGAAACGTTTACAGTTGCAGGAGGTGTCAAAAAAAAAGTATATGTATATGGGGAAAAAAAACCAAACAAGCAACAAAAAAAGCTGCAGGTGCTCTGCCGCAAAACCGGCGCTCTTCGTATTTATCAGAAGAAGATAGATAATTTTGCATGATTTGTTGCGATTTTTGCCAAAACATTTAAACCACAAAAACGCTCTTGAAGGTAACAAATGGACGCACCTTTTTTTATTTTTGTGAGCCATTTTATTTGTGGAAATTGTCACTCTGATATGGATATTTCCAAAAAAAATCATTTTACATTTGAAATGTATTTTTTTTTTCTTGCAGTTAACCCTAGAATCGTAAGACAGTTTTATCCCATGTATACTTTTTATGCGTAGTACACATAAAATTTACGTATATTACGAATGCAGGGTTAATAAAGCCATTCACATATTCTATTAAAAGTCACAATCAGTTTTTTAATTTAAACGTATGTGTGTGTGTGTGCATTGAGAATAAGGCAAATTTTTGAATTATTGCTATTATTTCATTATGTTTTTATAATAATACTTTTACTAAATATAAAAAGTTAAAATAAGCATAAAAAATGAAAGTTTTCGGACTTTACACCAACATTTTGTTGGTGTTACACATCACCCTACCGATTTGAAAAAAACCAAAAAAGCCATATTGAAATTTTTGTTCTACTTCATCCATTTCTTAAAATATTCAACAGCCATGAAATCACTCACTTGAATCAAAATTACCAAAAAACCAATTAAAAATGAAATTTCTTAACACTTTTATTGAAGCAAATAAAAACCTGTTACACATCACCCCACTTTAGCCTACGTTTTAATGAAATTTCAAATAATTACAAAAAATAAAAATTTGTAACTATTATAATTTGGCTTGTAATACGAAATTGTTAAATTTAGCCAATGAGCTTAAAACCCAAAAATGTTGAGTTTTTTTAACCGAAACCTCAAAATAATTTTTACAAATCAAAGGTGGGCAATAAAGTTTGCTTATTCGCTTTATTTATACACACACGTTTAGAAATCATGGAATACATTTTAAATACACGCGAATTATTACAAAGATATTTTAAACAAATAGTATTTAATTAAATACTTTATTATAACTTTATTGATTACAAAATTTTTAAATATATTTTGTATTACATTGTAGTTCAAAAACTACAATGATGTTTTATACTATGGCAAGCCCGGATTTAAAAAAAAATCTCGGTGGTTTGGGTTTTTTGGGTTTTATTGAGTTTTTTGAGGTTTTTTGAGGTTTTTTATATTCAATAAAAATCTTTCAAAAACAAATTTTAAATATTTTTTTAATTAATTTCAATGAATTAATAAAAAATTGTGAAGGACTATAAATAAACTAGTTGGTCACAGTGGTCCGCGGCTTCGCCACTTTTTTTTAATCAATAAAGGCGTTTTTGTTACTCTTTGAATGAGTGTGGAGTGAGATAGAGCGCAAAAAGTTCATAGAAAAAAAATCCTAAACACGCTAAAGGTGTTCTGTCCATCGCCTTGCGTTCAAAAATGAACAAATTTTGATCGCTCTACAGTGTGTTCATCCGCCCTCATTCTCACTGTTTCTCGTCGGTTTCTATTGAAAGCAACAACAAAAACTTGAAAGCCGTTCAAACGATCACTGTGTGACATCGGCCCTTAAGACAACGCATGTCAAACGAAAAAAAATACATTTTTATCTGTTGTTTTTTTTTTTTTTTGTTTTGCAGCTCAACACTGCATTTAAATGTACATATCTCTTTTCACCTTGAGCGAGACTCATCTGTTTTTTATGTTGTGCTGTGCTGTGCTAGCTGAGCAGAAAGAAGAGTAGAGAAGAACATGGAGTTTATTGAAACTCTCGCAACATAAACACGTGAAAAGAAAACGATCAAGCAATTCGTGGCATCGGTGATGATTTCTATCAAAACTTAACACTTTAATTAATCAAACTTATAATAATTTCGAAATAAAAATTTCTATGCTGTGCTGTAGCACAAATATAATATTTTAAAACTTATTTCATAAAAATCGACCGAGTTTACCTGGAAACAAAAATTAGCGCTTCAATTTTATATAATAGTATAGACAGATAGTATGGATAAATAATATAAAAAAGAGATACTAACTGAGAACAAAAATTTCTTAATTCATTCGTTGTTTTTAATAATAATAGTAATGTCTTAGAAATATAAATAAAAGTTATTGTCTGACTTTTGGGCTGGGAAAAATATGCCAGCCCTGATTTGTGGAGATTGTGATTGTCACAATGAACTCGTATTTTAAAAATCTTTTCACTAAAATATTTTTAAAAATCTGTAAAAATAATTTTAAAAATCTGTAAAAATTATTTTAAAAATCTGTAAAAATAATTTTAAAACTTTTTTTATGAATATATGTTGTGTTATGTTGTGTTATGTTATGTTGTGTTATGTTATGTTATATTATGTTATGGCATGTTATGTTATGTTATGTTATGTTATGTTATGTTATGTTATGTTATGTTATGTTATGCTATGTTCTGTTATGTTATGTTATGTTATGTTATGTTATGTTATGTTATGTTATGTTATGTTATGTTATGTTATGTTATGTTATGTTATGTTATGTTATGTTATGTTATGTTATGTTATGTTATGTTATGTTATGTTATGTTATGTTATGTTATGTTATGTTATGTTATGTTATGTTATGTTATGTTATGTTATGTTATGTTATGTTATGAATAAAGAGTTAAATCTTAAATTATATAATTTTTTATTGTTACACATTTGTCTTTTAATTCTCTATTGTTTTTACTTAAGTTAATTAAAATAGTTTTGACTTATTTTATACCATCATGTTAATATAGTGTCATCGTTAGCTATGACTTTTCCAACCTTCTTGCGGGATGCCGCGCCAATACCGCCGCTCGTCTTTAAAAGCCAACCATTCATCAAGACAATTGTGTACTCCTTCGTAAAAATTAATGTACTGTTCCGAAAGTCCGTACAGCAGCGATAGAAACTCATTGATCTAGTAATTCAAAAGCGCAGGTGGGGCGTGAATACTGCTTGGGAGAGGGAAAGAACTTCCCAATTATTATTTTCCAAATAGTTTTTTATCTGGTGTACAGTTTTGTCGAATTTATCGCATATGGGCAAATCCCAAAAATGGTCAACCACAGGCGAAAAATAAAAAGTTATTAAAAACTTATAATTTTAGCATAGTATCTTAGAGAAACATTTAAATATCATTTATTTAAGCAATTTATGCATTAATTCATTTACTATGGTGATCAAATCCCCCGCACTGTTTCACAAATGTAGTTTTTCTTAAAGTAAATGTTAAGTAAGTGTTTCGTAAATGTTTTTGTTTCATTAAAAATAGAAGGTATTGGCTATATATAATAATGAAATGATTGAAGCAAGGAAAGAACAATATATTAAATTTGTTTCTCAATTACTATTAGTATTAATTAAATACTTAGTTACTTAATTACCCAATACATCCAAATGGAAAAATCTGAAACGTCCGACACGAAATGTCCGAACAAATTAAATAATTTACTGTGACCTTATTATGCCCTTAGTAAAGAGGCGGGCGTATGGCTTTTCTGAAAGCTTGTTAAATTTATAAAAAATATTGTCTTCCGACTTTTTTTATATGACTGATAAATTCGCAGATCTAGTCATAGTATAAACTTAGTCTCAAAATGACTTTCTTTTCGTGAAACGTCCGAACGCATGTTTTAAATAAAAATTTTGCTAATAAATTAAGTTGAATAAAAATTGTTTAATTTTTTTTTTTTTATTATACCAATGATAGCTTTTCGATAATATACATCTATCCTAAATATATCTCTGGATCGTATAAAAAATTGTCAAAATAAGCGTCCGAATGAAACGTCGGGCACACTGAGATTTGACCATATTCGAAATAAAATACAAAAAAAAATTATCACATCGTGAATACCATTAATGTTCTTGAAAATGTATTTATGCTTTGTCTGAAAAACCTTCGAGTTAAAAAAATATTTTTATAATAAAGTTCTTAAATAATTTGCTAGCAAAAGAAGGCTACGAAGGACTTCCTCTTGTTTATAGTGAAGATGGTGTTTTTTTTGTTGTTTTTATAAAAAAAAATTTATATTTACCAAAATCGGAAGGAAATAAAAAAATTGTATGTTTTTTTTGAGAAATCTTATTATTTTGAATCTTTACGAAAAGTTTAAAAATGTAAAATTTTCACTTTCGCCAAACCATTAATTTATGGTTAGTTTAGTGGCTATTCTAAAATTTATAAGAATTCTCATTTTAATTTGCTTTATTTAATACATCTTCTAGCATTTAAGCGACCTAGATTTTTTTCCCCGCTGGGTAGTTCGGTGGTGTAGCTCACCACAACGGTGAGTTGCTATTTCTGTACAAGTGTTGGTCTGTATGACGAGAAATGTGAAGAACACGTTGAACTACTTTTCACTGCAGTTTTTCACGATATCAACAAAGTTAAGGGTTGTTCTTGAAGTTTTGCGTACTTTTTTTGTCCTCATGTGTATTTTTTTTTTTTTATTCCTTACTTCTGAACAAATGTGTTTTTATGAAAAGATTCAACAGGAAGACTTTGAATAACTTTAACGTTTGAATACATCTTGCTTTGAGCTTTTAATTAAGTAAAGTTTAAAATTTTTTGACTTTAATTAGTTTTTGTGGTCTTATGTTGCCGAAAGCTTTGTTTTGCTTTATAAACTTACATGCTTAGTTGTTATTATATCATTTGTTTTTACACCCACACATATTTTAAATTATTTTTAAATATTTTAAATTGGAGATAATCGCTTTATGGCGTTTCTTTAAATTAATCAGCTGCATACTTTTAGGCACTGACCATTTGTTCTTTCATATTCACAGCACTGACTATAATTTTGATTTCACTCTCAATGTTTACAACAGCCAATTATAATTAAATTGATCTATATGAAATATTTATACCTATGTATTTACTTATCTTAAATTTATTCGCGTGGAAGCAATTAACTACTTTGAGCTTATTTCGCAAAATTTTCATTTTAATATTTTCATATCGTTTTTCTGCAAATGACGACCCGTAGATGAGGTGGTCCGTCCACGTTGGCATACATTAAAAATTTATAACATTTCAGTGCGTTTTACTTTGATGATCAAAAATTAATTTGAAAAATAAATTCATAAAATATGTGTTTATATTTACATGGAACTCGTGCCGCGCCATTTTAAACTATATTCTCGCATACTAGGCTGAATTAAGCGATTGATTTTTAGATGAATGTTTATGAAATAGTGCAGTTTGAAATGTATACAGTTAAACCTATGATTCAGTTATGTTTGTTCACAAAAAAAGAAATCTACGAAGGTGGGCGATAAAAAAAAAATTAACCAACTTATATTTATATGTTCATATAGGAGCCGATAGCCGCAATTTTAAACAAACCGTGCGTTTCGGTGCGCTCCGTAAAGCTTCGAATAGCCATTTAGTTTTTAAAGTGAAAACTTTATTAACTTCTATTTTAGTGCTTCACAAACTTTTAACGCTGTTTTTGACAGTGCTTGTCATACTGTTTAAGTACATTTTGCAGTGCTTATAAACTATAACTCCAACTGTTCTCAAACATTTTTATAGATTTTGCAAAAATTGTCAAACTGTTTTATTAAATCTTCTTCAAGTTATCCTTAAAAATATAAATAAAATATTTATATTTAAAATTTGAAACAGCTTTGCTGCTGTATGTGCTCTTACAATCTTTCACATATACTGTCCTTCAATCTTAATTTTGCTCTCATGCATAAATGCAGATTTTTTTTTTTTTCAACTTGACGTTGTATTCTGCTGGTGGCAGAATTTATTGCTCTTTATTTGGTATTAATTTCGTTTTGTCTCTTTATGAATTGAGGTCGGCACTTGTCCGAAGCAATATTTCATTGCAACATATATGCATAAAGCGGATACACTCATACACACATACTCACACACTCACACATAAACATACATACACGAACACTTTAATGGTACATCTGTGACTCTACAATGTCTGTCTGTTAGCTGTCTACATCACTGACCAAAGAAGGTTCAATGTTCTCAATATGTGTTTATGTATATTTAGATTTTTTCTTTTTTATTTTTCATTTCAATTACTTGCAAAGTATTTGAATAAATCTTTAAACAAACATGTTGCTTTACTTTTACATTCACAGCCAACGCGAACGAACGAACCAAAGCAAACTATTGAGGATAACCAAAGCTCCAAGCAAGCCAAATCCTTGCTTTACTTATTTTATTGTATATTTCCCTTACTATTCCTTGAGGAGGTGGTAAGGGAAGAACACGACTTGCTCCTGTTTCAATTTCTTCTTTGAAAATTGGAATTTTAACTATGTGTGAACAATTTTTTTCAATCAAAGTCAGCGTTTCCTGGTGTTCGTATTTAAATTCGATCGATTTTAAGCGATATATAGCTAGAAGCTTCCATAAAAGCTGATTTAGATTGGAAGTAGACAAAAAATTGTTGTAGCTATACGCGGGCAATTTGAGAAAACAGTGACTTTTTGAATTTACCATGTAGTAACTTTAAATGTAACACAGATCCGGTCAACTTCCATGTGTTAAAAGACTACTGGCAAATTTTGAGCAAGCGGCGTCATTTAGTTCGTGTTTGGCCTCGTGAATTTCGATGAAAATTCAGGAAATGAATTTCGTGTGCTCATCAAGCATTATTTTTTGCGTAAAAAAACCAATATAGAAACCAAGAAAAGGCTTTTTTTCAAAGTCGAGTTTAAGTCGCCTAAAAGAGGTCGTAACGCCAGAAATCGTACATATCATAACAACATAACAACATAACAACAACATAACATAACATCAACATAACATCAACATAACATAACATACCATAACATAACATAACATAACATAACATAACATAACATAACATAACATAACATAACATAACATAACATAACATAACATAACATAACATAACATAACATAACATAACATAACATAACATAACATAACATAACATAACATAACATAACATAACATAACATAACATAACATAACATAACATAACATAACATAACATAACATAACATAACATAACATAACAACATAACATAACATAACATAACATAACATAACATAACAATACATAATATAACACAACATAACATAACATAACATAACATAACATAACATAACATAACATAACATAACATAACATAACATAACATAACATAACATAACATAACATAACATAACATAACATAACATAACATAACATAACATAACATAACATAACATAACATAACATAACATAACATAACATAACATAACATAACATAACAACATAACATCATAACATAACATAACATAACATAACATAACATAACATAACATAACATAACATAACATAACATAACATAACATAACATAACATAACATAACATAACATAACATAACATAACATAACATAACATAACATAACATAACATAACATAACATAACATAACATAACATAACATAACATAACATAACATAACATAACATAACATAACATAACATAACATAACATAACATAACATAACATAACATAACATAACATAACATAACATAACATAACATAACATAACATAACATAACATAACATAACATAACATAACATAACATAACATAACATAACATAACATAACATAACATAACATAACATAACATAACATAACATAACATAACATAACATAACATAACATAACATAACATAACATAACATAACATAACATAACATAACATAACATAACATAACATAACATAACATAACATAACATAACATAACATAACATAACATAACATAACATAACATAACATAACATACATAACATATCATAACATAACATAACATAACGTAACATAACATAACATAACATAACATAACATAACATAAGATAACATAACATAACATAACATAAAAGAGTGAAAAGAGGGCCATGTCTATTTGATCCTAACTTTTTTAAATGAATGTTTCATCCCAAAATTCATTTTTCTCTGGTAATTTATTCTTGTTTTCTTGTTAAAAAGAAACTTTTCGGTTTGCAAAACCTTTCCTCAAGCAACGTCGGATTTTTCTGCAAGTCGAACATAAATTGTTCGAACCTGAGAACATTTTAGCGTTAATAAAAGTTTATTAAGATTTTGGTTGACATGTGAAACTCATTTTCAGCTATACACCAAACATCAATAATAGCCAGAACATAAGCCACTTTCTGGTTAAACCACCCCCTCACACCACTCTATACCATACATACAAATGCAGAGCACTAAAATATTGCAGATAGACATAAGCATTGAAACAGCGCATATATAGTTGATTGCTGCAACGAAGTCGCATAAACATAGCGACAAAATGTTGCCTTTGTGTACCAAAAAAATTTTGCCCCAGACAATTCAACGCTTGCAAGCAATTGGAATTTTTAAACGACTCTAACTTTGTGTTTTTTTTTTTTGTCTCATTTTTTCTCTTCTATGCGCAAAAAGTAATAAAATTACAAAAAAAAAAAAGACTTCTACTTGCTTAATGCAACCCACTTTATTCGACATTGTTGTTGCTGCAATAGTAAACACAACAACAACAACATCAACACCAACACCAACAATAATAATAATAACAACACTCATACAAGAATTTTGCAAATATTCCCTCTCTTGTAGCCAGACACGTGTTTGTCGCTCCACCCCACAACATCAATTTTTCGTACCCAAACCCTAGTCTCAACTGCAGGAATGTCTTAAGTAGTGCAGCTCTATATTGCTTGATGACATCCTGTGCCACACTCCACCTTCGCCGCATCATTATGCTGCAGTCTCAAGTGTGACTGTTACTGCAGCATAATCCCGACACTGTATTTGGTTTGCAGCAAATAGATCAAGGAACGTTGAATGAATGGATAAAAACGGGACGTAGGCGGACGCAGGAAAATGGCAACAACTAATAATGTCATCGTGTTCTCTAGATTAATGGAAATTGTTTTCTATTGCTACGAGTTTATGGCTGCTGGCTGACTGCACTGACTATACTGACTGCTTCGAATGTAAAATCATTCTAGATTCAAAATTATTTCATGCAATCAACATAATTTAAACACTTGCCATGGATTGAATGAATTTCATATAATTTTATTTGAAATAATTTTTTATTAGCTGCCCAATTTTGATTGATTAGTTTTGAGTAGTTAAACTAATTTAAAGGAATATTATAAAAGCTAAGGTATTAGATTAGAACACACAATTAGAAGCTCCAATGTTTGAATTGGCATTTTTCCATTCATCGGTACATTAAGTTTGATTTTAGGACTCTCTTGTAGTCCCATCACGTTAACAGAAAATTAATACAATTTTGGAAGTCTTTTGGTACAGACCAGATCTAGAACCAAACCACCCAACTATACTTATTTGAAGCACGTAACCCTCTTAACTATAAGACTGTTCTGAGACAATTAATGTAATTATAACGTTTTAATTTTTTCTAGCTTGGAATTTTTTGACAGCTGGAAATATTTAACCAAGCTACTACATTAGAGCCAGTTTTATCGTTCAAACTTCGCTAAATAATTTTGTACTGTCATTTGAAAGTGATTTTTGTGTTTTTTGAAAAAAAATTATTGCGTGCGACTCACCAAAATAAAAAAAAATAGGAAAAAACATATTTTGATGTGTCCAATTTTCATGAAATGTTTTTGTTTGATTGATAAGAGACATATATTTCTTTATCTGCATTTTTTGACGAAAATTTAATAGTTTTATGAACATTGTTTTGCATTTTGTTAATTGAATTTTTTTTACTAAATTTTGAAATTGAGGTTTTGCACTATATTTTTAAATTGAATTTTTACCTAACTTCTAATTTGTCAAGCGAATTAACAATCAGCCATTTGTCAGCGGATTTGTGTTTCTGTCACCCATATTTACAAGAAACAAATATTCTAATACTTTTATCTCATTATTTCAATTCCGCTGGTTAGGGGGTTAAAGTTTCAACCAGACTAATCTTTTGAGCATTATTTTACATGCAGTGGGGACGAACATGCCCGCAAACCAAGGCAAATATGGGTGTCATTTTTTTTCGATGCACAAAAGATAAAACTATATAAAAATTAAAAAAATAAAAAAAAAATATAAAAAATATAAAAAATATAAAAAATATAAAAAATATAAAAAATATAAAAAATATAAAAAATATAAAAAATATAAAAAATATAAAAAATATAAAAAATATAAAAAATATAAAAAATATAAAAAATATAAAAAATATAAAAAATGTAAAAAATATAAAAAATATATAAAATATAAAAAATATAAAAATATAAAAAATATAAAAAATATAAAAAATATAAAGAATATAAAAAATATAAAAAATATAAAAAATATGAAAAATATAAAAAATATAAAAAATATGAAAAATATAAAAAATATAAAAAATATAAAAAATATAAAAAATATAAAAAATATAAAAAATAAAAAAATTTAAAAATATGAAAAATATAAAAATAATAAAAAATAAAAGATAAAAAAATAAATGATAAAAAAAAAATTAAAAAATATAAAAAATATAAATATATTTAAAATTTAAAAAATATATAAAAAAATATAAAAAATATAAAAAATATAAAAAAATATAAAAAAATATAAAAAAATATATAAAAAAGATAAAAAATATAAAAAATATGAAAAATATAAAAAATAAAAACATAAAATATATAATAGAGATAATATAAAAAATAAACAGTAAAATTAAAAAATAAACAGTAAAATTAAAAAATAAACAGTAAAATTAAAAAATAAAAAAAAATTAAAAAATAAAAAAATGTTAAAAAATAAAGAATAAATAAATAATAAAAAAAATAAAAAATATATGAAATAAATAAATAATATAAAAACAAAAAAATGTATAAAAAAGTAAACAAGTATAAAAAATAAGCAAACTATAAAAAATTAAAAAATATATAAAATAAATAAAAATTATGTAAATAAAAAAATATAAAAAATAAAAAATGAACAAATTTGTATAAAAAATATAAAATATAAAAAAATTAAAAAAATTAAAAAGAAAAATATAAACAAATTAAAAAGAAAAATATAAACAAATTAAAAAGAAAAAAAAAACAAAAAAAAAATTAAAAAAAAATCAAAAATAAAAAATAAAAGAAAACTAAAAAATATAAAATATTAAAAAAATAAAAAAATATTAAAAAAATAAAAAAATATTAAAAAAATAAAAAAATATTAAAAAAATAAAAAAATATTAAAAAAATTAAAAAATATTAAAAAAAAAACAATATATTAAAACAAACTAAATATAAGAAATAATAAAATATAAAAAATAAACAAAATATAAAAAGTAAACAAAGTATAAAAAATAAACAAAGTATAAAAAAATAAACAAACTATAAATAAATCAAATATTAAAAAATATGAAAAAATATGAAAAAATATGAAAAAATATGAAAAAATATGAAAAAATATGAAAAAATAAATAAAAATAAATAAAAATAAATAAAAAATATAAAAAAATTAAAAAAAATAAAAAAATAAAAAATATAAAAAAATTAAAAAAATAAAAAAATAAAATATATAAAAAAATTAAAACGAAATATGAAAATAAAAATAAAAAATTAATATCAAATTTTGTCTATTTCTTAGTCAGTTTTATGAAAACCTCCCTTAATTTTTAAATATTTTTGAACTACAATCGACTGCAATAAATAAAGCGACTGAAATAAAAATTCATATTAGCAGCAATTCATGGTCGAAATGTATTGCCTTGTAAGCGAAATACAATAAGCAAAATAATCGCAGGTTCAAATCCTGACAAGATCGGAAGAAAATTGTTTGTGATTTTTACCTTTATCTGAATTTATCTGAATAAGATGTCCGCTGAGTTTTCGAACACAATGTAGAAACTCGGAACTATATCTTACGTGGATTATTAGTGACACTATAAAAAATATGGAACACTAAGCCAGAACACTACTTAAATTTAAAACAGCATACGAAAATGTATGTTTTTTTCACATAAAATTTAAAATAAAAATAAGTCTCTAAAATGACTCATTAACAACAGAAAGTTAATAAAAAAATACTTATTTTCAAAAAAAAAAAATTGCTTATATTAACCGTGCTTAGATAACCTTATCGGAAGAGAGAGAGAGAGTAAAACATTAAAAAAGCATGCGTCGTGCAGACGTACAATATCTAAGCAGTGTTAAAAATTCGGTGAAAAAAAATTGTTTTTTGTTTCAATGGGGCTAAAAACATCTTAAATGGAATTTAACAAAGTCGTGATTGCAATCGGTGCTTTCTTTAAGCATCAAGCGAATCTCTGATGAAGTCGGAACGAAACTATTCGAAAACAATTAAAAAACGATTCATATGCAATTCGTTAACGAATTACCCCTCGCCACAATGTTTATTGGGTAGGTGGACGGCCTCTTTTCAGGAATTTTTTTACTTTTTCAGCAATTTTCTGCCAAGCTCTAGAGTCGAAACTTCTGCAGTTTAGACCAGATCGTCTACCTTCCAGCTAGTTTTCTTGTACATGCAGCTATTTAAGTACACATACTTTTATTTAATATCCTTGTCGATAACTTTGATTACCTACAAGTTTTTGGTGTTGCCAAAATTGTTTATCTTCGTCTTTTATTTCATCGTCACCCACGCGCTGGCACTTAACAAAACTTTAATAAACTTTCAAACAAGTGCATTAAACTTTATAATATACGTGAAAACTTCAAGTCAATGCACATATTCACCTTCTTCCAAGCACACATACACGCTCACACACACACACACACACACACACACTAGCTCAACTTTTATACTATCGATTATATGCGTGAGTGTGTGCAATGAAAAGTAATTTCCTGCTTTAATTATACATATATATCAATAACTTTTATTTATTAAAGGTTTCGGGTAAAGTTTTCTTTTAAAGCTTCAAGAACTTTTAACTGCTTATTAAAGTATCTCATTGGAAAGGATAAAAAAATACATGGTTTTTGGAATTTTTTTTAAAGAGATTTATTTATTGTGTGTACAAATAAGTTTCGAGTTTTTTTTCAACTCTGATTAGAGTGTCTATTTTAGAGTGTCCCAAAAAACTTGAAGTTTTTTATGTCATCCCTCTTAACTTTTTGTATCATGTTGAAATAAATGTAAAAAAAGTTTCGTGTACCTAGAACTACTGGAGCCCGTGCCAACTTGCATCGAAAAATGTCAGTACTTGGCGATATGGGGAAAAATGCTAATTTTTCAATTCCAGTGTTTTATTTTTATATTTTGTATTCTTGGATTTTTTTTTTTTTTTAAATACTCAAACTCTAAATTTTCAAATATGTACACTTTTAGCAAAAACAAAATCATAACTACCAGGTCCTTCAACACAATTACACAATTTTTTGCATCTGTGTGGGTATAGTTTAAGGGAGAAAACGCATCGAAAAATTTCGAAATTTATGAATTTTCGTGTTTTTGCTTTTCTTCAATCTTAATAACCTTTTCAGAATGTCTGGTAAAAGCCACATGCAAAAAATCCAAAAAAATAACGGAGTTAGGGCCGATTTAGTTCGGAATTTATAATAAGGCGATTAATTTATTGCTCATCTTTCAAATAAGTTTTTCTAGAAATCATGACTTTGAAGTCGGTACGCAAGATATCTCGAAAACTAATGAACTGATTGCAACTATATTTTTTGTGCTTATTCTATACATAATTACCTACTCTTTGTCATAGTGATCTTTTTTACTGGCTTTGCTTTTTTTTAATCGGCGAAATAAGGTCGTATTTAATAATATAATATAATAGTATCTCAAAAAATCGCTGTGTAAATTCTAATGTCCGCCATCTTGTCTATAATCGATATTTTCAAAATCGTCTACGATAAAGACTAGATTATACTGTCCAGTTAAATAATCTTTTTGATTTTTTTGATTTTGATAACATATGAAGCAGGAGTGCGTACCGCGGAGGGCCTTTTATTTGCGGTACTTCACGGACCACTGGATTACTCAGCGAATATTTGATATTTTTCAATAAAAAAAAATTGACATATTCTTTAAAAATGTGTATTATCATTTGTAAAAAGAATCGGTTTAATTATTGCTATAGGTTTAAAATGGGTTTTTCGCGCTTCTCGATGTGTTTGTCCCCTCTTAAGAAAATATTTTTTCAAGATTTCATTTAAGTTTTTTCAAATTTGGATTTTTTCGATAAGAGTTTTTTTTGGAAAGTAAAATATCACAACTCTGGTAGTTTTCGTCGAATTTTCATGTTTGATAGCTTATTATAAAGAAAACAAGCTGTAAACCAGTTTTTTGAAAATTTACACTTATACAAAAAATATTTGGGTTTTTTGAAAAATTAGCAACATTCCCTCTATATCGCCAAGTACTGACATGTTTTGATGCAAGTCAAACTTATTTCAACATTATACGAAACAATTAAAAGGGTATGACATAAAAAAAAAAACAACTTCAACTTTTTAGGACACCCTATATATATATATATATATATGCAAATTTTGCATACATTTTAAATCTGAGAATATTCATATGATTATTCATACAGAGTTTTTTTTTATACGAAAATGTGAATTTTTCTTCTTAGATTTTTTTTTTAAATTGTTATATTATTTTAAAAGTGACAAAACCCAAAGTTGGATATATCATTCGCCATGTAACTGATATTTTGGCATATATTTTGTCTCTGTACGGTGAATGTTAAAGGCTGTAGGTATAACCCAAAAAGTAAACAAAAACGTTGCATGTGCTTGAACAAATTTACAAAAAAGACCCGTATACAAACCATGCTATAAGACATAATTCTACGTCAAAACGGTCCCATATGGCGAAGGAAAAAGTTTTGTATCATCACGATAACACACCGTCACACACATCCTTGAAGCGATGGTCAAATTAGACCGATTAAGGTTAAAATTGGTTGATCACCAACCGTTTTCTCCCCAAACTTTGTCCCCAAGCGATATGTTTCCAAACCTCAAGCGGTGGCTCCTGGGAAAAAGATTCAGATTGAATGAGGAAGTAGTTCCGGAAAACTAGGCATATTTCGAAGGTGTTCGTACTACAGAAAGGGTATCGAAATGTTGGAAAATTGCTATACAAAGTGCATCGCCCTCGAAGCCAACTATGTTGAGAAATAAATATAAATAATTTTGACAAAAAAATTGCTTGTTTTCATTAAAAATCCCGGGAGTTTTGAGCCCATGTAGTATAAAGAAAAACGTTAGCTCTTCAAACATGCTTTTTAGGTCAACCCCAAAGTGTTTTGCTTGGCACCACTTATTTATTATTATTAAATTATTAAAGAAAAATTATTTAACAAATTTTTTTATGATCTATGATAGTGGATTGACATATATTTTTGTCAATTCTTTTCAATGAATTCGATAATGCGATATTTTTTTTTTGTTTAATGAAATGTCTGGAATGAGCATATATTAATACTTTTTAATATAAATTTATAAATTACACTCAAAAAATTTGCAAATTTTAATAATTCAAAGTTTCATAAAATAAGTAAAAACATATTTATAGCTCTTATATTTTAGTTTAAGTATTTAAATCCTTATTATTTTTTATAGCTTATATTCTGTATAAAAAACAAAAAACTCAAATTAGCAATCAACGCATACAATTTTACCAAAAGTTTACTTACCGGTTTTACCAAAAGTTTTCCAACATTTTCAGCTTAAAATTGTTTGTTTTAAAAAGTTAACAATTCCAATTTATCAGTTTGAAGCAATCTACAAAATTTATGCAAGAACAATTTTTGTTAAAACTAACTTCAGCTTAAAACATCCCAATAGCATCCTCAACATATTCTCCAAAGTGCAGTATATGAAATATTTTCCCAAAATGTTTTAAAATAAATAACTTACAAGTTTTGATGTTTTTATTTTTGTTTTTTATTTTTCTTTTATTTTTTATATTTATGAAGTGTTTAGTTTAGTTTAGTTAAGTTTAGTGTAGTTTATAGTTTGAACCGCAGCGTGTGATTATCTGAACACACACACAAACACTAGCACACACACTAACACATACAATTTTATGTTATTGATACAGATTTCCAGCTGCCACTTGAAATTTAAAGCACTTTTAATAGTTAGTGTTTGTTGTTTTTATTACAGTTGTTGCTGTTGTTGTTGTTGTTGTTGTCGGATGCGCCTTTTGTTTTTATGCATATTTATTATGTTTGGCATGAAAACGACTGGCAGGGAGAACAACCAACAAACGCCGGCATGTTGAGCTCAGATTACAAGCAAAGCGTAGCCGGATTTTCACTACTTCTGTTTTTAAAAATAGTTTTCTTTACTCAATCAACAAATTGAATCAATATTTGTGTGTGCCTTATTCAATGTTGTTGTAATTAATACTCACCCACCCACGTTGCAACGCTTTTACAGTCCAGTATATCAAAGCTATTTTTTTTTTTTACTTTATTCATGGAAAAATGCATAGCTTTTGTAGCTCATCAGAAAGAAATCAGTTTTGCCCTTATTAATGCACTTGAGTGGGAAAATTTAATGAATTAGCTAGAAGCTTTTGTTTAAATTCTTTCATTTCCATTTCTTAACAATGCAAATATTGCGTTCAAAGTAAAAGCATCTAAGTAAAAAAAATTTTTTTAAATAATGAAAGTTAGTTAATTAAACTTTGCAAAACTAAAAAAAATTAAAGAATATCAATAGTTCTTTGATCTTTACCACAATCTATATACTTTTATATCAAGCCTTTGTTACTTGCGCATAAGGTTAAATATTTATTTGAAAAATTCTTGTCATTTAAGACTTGCCGCGTATACAAAATTGATAACAACTTATGAGTTTCGTTTAGTTCCGCGAATTTTGTTGAATAAAATAGATGTGCTGTTATGTACCCGATGTGTGCTATTATGTGCCGCATAAAAAACATTAGATTTTAGGGGTATGTTTTTTTATGAACTGGTATTTTTTTCAGTCCAGTCCCTAGTTTTTTTTTTCCAGATATTGGAAAATTTTGCTTTATTTGCTAGGATTGTGCTGCAATGTGGCATAAAGAGGTAGAGAAAAACCACATTGAATATTAGTTTGAAAATAAAATATTGTACTTAAAGTGGCACGTGGTGTCATATAATCCATCTTCTGTATTTAGTATTCGTGAACAGACCTTGTGTATGAACAGTCCTGTTCGAATTAATAAGCCGCTGGTAAAACTTTGTCGGTGCTCCGGTTGAATTCATCCTATTGTAATGCAGAATTGTCAGCAGAGTCTGATACAAGTCAGTTTTATGTTGTTCAAGAGTAGTTCGTATGTATTCATTGTTTATGCAATCGTTTGACTTCAGTCGCCTTTGCATTTCAACGTGTTTTCTAACAAGCACTAAAGAAGTGAAGTGATGTTTTGATAAGAATTAATTTTTATTTTTATGCATACATGAAAAGAGAATATGTAAAAGTAAAAGGGTTAAAGAACAATAAAAATAATCTAAAATATAGACTGGTGCCATCTTTCGTTTTCGTTGTGTTTTTAAAATAGAGAGAATTTAGTTTAATTTTTGTGTTCTCTTCTGCCTTATGCGTCATATGCAACAAACCTACTCCGTTTTCCGCTTGCTATGTCATGAGTGTTTTTTGGCGGCTTTTTTCGAACAAATGTAAGAGATAATTGTAAACAGGCGTTGGAGGCTTCTCAGCTACATTGTATTTAAGAAAGAGTCGGTTTTGTAACAAATTAAAGATGAAAATTGTCATACAAATTTTTTTTAATAATATTGCTAATTTTATTAAAATATAGATGCAAAACGTTTTAGCCAAATGCTCCCCAATTTTTTTGACCAACCAATATTGTTTTCGAAAATAAAAAACAAAAATTTAAAATGTGAATTTCAAATTTTTTTTTTTTTAAATTTCCAGGGGGCGCAGTCAAATAACTCCCTATGAAATATCTAAAAAAAATTAAATAATTCCCAAAAATTGTTCATACATATTTGGGAGTTATTTCATTTTGAAAAACTACCAAAAAATTAGGAGTTATTTCGTTTTTATTGGAAATTGTTTAATTTTTTTTATGAAATACTCCCCATTATGTTAAAACTCCTATAAAAATTTGACAATGAAACAGGCCCGTAGACAGGTGTTCAAACCCCCTCCCCCCCTTAGGGTCCAGAAAGTATAAAGAAATAGCACAAATGAGTCTATTAAATTGAAAATGTGATTTTGTTTAGATAAACTGCGACAATGATGTTATTTTTTTGAAAACTTCACTTAATTTTGGACATTTTTTTTTGTCCAAGTGAAAGTTTACTTTGCTTATAAAAGTCAAAATCATTGCATTGGAATTCATCTCCAAGGAGTTTGTATATTAAAAAATCTGTTTCAATGCTCAAAAAGTCCCTGATATCCAGAATATAATTTTGTAAATTGAAGAAAATTAGCTTGACATTTTTTATGCCATATCTACCCAGCAAACCATAGTTGACGACTAATTCGAAATCGTCTTAAAGAAATCGTTACAATTTCGTTACGCAAATATCGGAATATTCTTAGCGAAATCGTAACAAACATTTCGCAATCATTCCCATTTCGGAATCCGATTTCGTTACAAAATCGTCAAGAATATCGTATGAAGCGGTTGGCACGACTTCGTAACAAAATGTCGTAACGAGTCTTAACGAAAAAGTTACGATATCGTTCAGACAGTTCGAAATAAAGGAAATTTTAATCTGTTTGCATTTCAATATATTTTACAAATAGTCGCATAACGAAATTCTTTATAAATTCGTATAAAAAGTGAAACTATTCCGATATTTGTGTTACGAAATTGTAACGATTTCTTTAAGACTTTAGTTATAAATTAGTCAGAATTTCGACAAAGTTGCCAACTATGGTTTGCTGGGTTAGCTTATTAGACCCAACATTTTTGAAAACTTTTTCATTTGAATGGGGTTTTTTCATATTTAAAAGTGTAAAAAATACATAAACCACGAAATTTAACACATTATGGGGTATTCCAAGTAAAGCGAATGACTAAAAAGTTTGACTATTTTATTTTCTTGTTTTCTTGGTATATAAGACATCTAAAATTTCCAACTTGCCACAAAAATTTTGCCCTGTGCGAAGTCTTTTCCAAATAACAGGTTTCGGAAAATCACCTTAAATGTAAATATGCCTTTTTTCGAAAAAAAATTCTCAATAGAAAAAATTTTTGTTAAACATTTTATACAGTACAATTCTATAGTAATTTGATGATCTTTTAATCATGTTACCAAATTTTCATAAAAAAAAATTAACAATTACAGTTTTTTAAGCTTCAGCATTTTTAGAATTATTTTTATTATATTAAAAAACTAAAAAACAATTTGGAAGTTCAAAAACTTTTGTTTTCAGTTTTTTTTTTTAATTTGCAAATAGTTTTAATAAAAATCCACGACCGATTAAATTCTTGAATTCTTTTTATAAAAATTTATCTAGCTGAGTAATTATTTTAATATTAACATGAACTTATTTTCATGTGATATCTTATACATATAATAAATTGGGTACTGGTGCTGTGCAAAACCCAGTTTTCGAATTACGGTTTTTGAAAAATAGTCTGAAATTTAAATATGACTTTTATTGAAGTTTCCTGTGCTCAAAAAATTTTATTAAAAAAAATATATACATACTAATTGTTATTGGAATTGAATCATGAGAAAATAAAACTGTTAAATTTTTAAAGATCTTAAAATATTTTCTTTTGAATATTATTTAAATCGTCGAAATCGTTTTCCAGAACAGTAATATTTTAGCCTTTAACGATAACTCGTACTAGGGTTCACACAGTTTCAAATACTTATACACAAGATGGGGATCAATAAAAGCGTAAGAAGGCCAAAAAGAAACCAAATCTAAAGACTAAAATATTTTGTTCTCCCGTTTATGTCAAACTTCAACAGGTGAACTTAATAAAAAAAGTTGCGATTTTTCATAGATAATTTTATTTTTGATTTTAAGAAACTGCATGAAATCTTACCTTTTTTTACCTTTCAAGCTTATATTATGGTTATTTATTTTTCCATATCCTTGCTTATCGTTTTTTACTGGTATCTACTTATATATTTTTTTATCAAAAGGGAGCATTAAAGGGAAAAAAGCGCCTCAGGTAAACAGTTTTAAACATAAGTTGCGTAAAAAAATAAACTTCTTTTTTGCATTTATTTATTTTTATTTGTGTTGCGCAAATTTTATAGCAATTTTTCACCTGCTACGCTTTTTACCTATAAAACTACCGAAAATAGTCTTGAAATATAATTAAAAAAAAATTAAAAATTGTAATTAAAAATCACGCGATTTTTATAAAAATTTTTTCGCCTGAAGCGTTTTTCCCCCTATAAAACTACAGCAATTCGTTCTGAAATATAATTTAAAAAAAAAAAAAAAATAAAAAAATTGTTACTAAAAATCACGCGTTTTAAAAATGAAAATGGTTTTAAAATGCGATTCAAAAATTAAAAATTATAAGTACAAATCGAGCATTTCTGAAAAATTTTTTATTTGCAATTAGGGCCTTATTTCGTTATGAAAAATTGCGCAACAGAAACGCAACGAAAAACCGCCTCATTTGTTTTGTTAATTTCTGTTTTTAGAATTGCTTTCTGTAAAATTTAAAAACTTTTTTTTTTCACCCTATTTTTTTAAGGGTGCATTTTCGACCAAACATATTTATTCGCATTTGGGAGTTATTTTTTATGGGAGCTATTTTTAAGAGTTATTTAATTTTTCTTGGGAACTTTTTAAATTCTTTTGGAAGTTATTTTATTTCTTTTGGGAGTTATTTCGTTTTTCTTGAGAGTTATTTAATTTATTTTGGGAGCTATTTCATTTCTCTTGGGAGATATTTCCTTCATTTTGTTTTAATGGGAGTTATTCCATTGGGAGTTATTTAATTGAAACTTATTTAATTTTTGGCTTGGGAGTTATTTAATTTTCATTGGCAGATATTTAATTTTTTTGGATTTGGGACTTAATTCATATCTCTTGGGAGTTATTTCATTGGGGGTAATTTTACTGCGCCGTACAGGGTAGAGTTTATGTCCAATATTAATTTTTTACGTGATTTTTAAATACTTTGCCACATTGTGCAATTTTTCCAAGCAATTAAGGGGAGTGTATGGGTTTCAGCATGAAAAAACACATATCTTGCAATTTTTTTCTTAGAAATATGCCTAGAGCAAATAAATTTAACTCTTTTGTACATTATAAAGTATCAAATTATTAACACTCTGTAATTATTTTATGCAAAAAATATCGTCAAACAACCCAGTGACAAAGCTTTTCCCAAAACGTCTGACTGCATCTCAGTTGGAAATTATCTGAAATCAAAGAACATTAAAATTTAGTCGAAGTATCAAGAAATCCTCCCCCCAACGCTCTCTGATTATAATTTCTTTCATTTTTTAATTTGTTGTGGTCATTTTATGTGAAAATTGCTATTTTATTTTATTTATTTATAAGTGAAAAACCCCTTAATTTGAAAAAATTCTAAAACTTACCGTTG
The DNA here is from genome assembly GCA_914767935.1 of Coremacera marginata. Taxonomy (NCBI): domain Eukaryota; kingdom Metazoa; phylum Arthropoda; class Insecta; order Diptera; family Sciomyzidae; genus Coremacera; species Coremacera marginata. Next base: position 23,850,094 of record OU612047.1, on the reverse strand, counting down.
GGGGAAGGTATCTTATATGTAGAAATTATGTACCAAGTTTGAAATGAATAATTAATTTAGTTTTTAAATGGCAGTGAACAGGAACTTTAAAAAAAAATGGTTTTAAGAAAAACGCGTTTAATATTTCGCTGTTGCTGCTACAGTGTTAGAGCATGGGGGACTAATTAATCAATAACTTCGAGAGTTTTGCTCTGATTGACTTTACATTTTAGGACTATATTCATCAGATATTTAACTATAAAAAATGTCAAAAAATATCGAAGTTGATCTATATATAATATTTCGAACTTGATCTTTTAAACTTTACATCCATTCAATGATATTGCAGTAAATTTAGGTCTTAGTATAGCACTGATAACTTCATAATTCTGATATTTTGGGCTCCAAATCCAACGTTAAATTTTTCCAATGATGTCTGATTTCACGACGGTATTTTCCGTTTAAAGTAGGCAAAACTACAGCTTCTTGTATATTTACAATAAAAAAAAACTGTTGCTTCTTTAGAGCCCGCGCTCTTATTATTTTGTTTTTCACTTTAGTAGACGTGGCGAATAGGCGTGAAAAATATTATTTTTACGCATCTAAGTCTAATACAGAAAAAATTGCAATATAAAGCATTGGCCAAAACCTCTTCAAATTATCTAAAATAAATATTGAAATTGGCCCAAATAATCAAAGAACTAATACAGAACTTGACACCTTTTTCGTTCAAATCGGCTGAGCCGTTCTTGTAATATTATGTTTTCTCAATATAAGGGGCATGGAAGATAGGCGCGCTTAATTTCTTATGACTTTTATATTTTTTTCTTCAATAAAATAATATCGATTGGTGTTTTTTCCGTTCAAATCTCTTGAGTATTTCTTGCTATTTTATATTTTTCGCATTTATAGGGCGTCGAAAGTGGGAGTGGCAAATTTAATACAGTCTATGTCCTAATTGGATACCATACTTATATAAAAGAAAAATAACTATCGAAGTAGCGCCTGTCGTTCTCAAGCTTTGCGGTCCCGAACAATCTAATATATAGTATATAGTTATATATATAGTATATAGTATAGTTATAACTGAAATGTTGTGAGGAAAATTTTTACTTTTTGTGTTAATTTACGCATTTATATTTTTCAAAAGACAATGAAAAATTCTCAATTTGTGCCATTTCTCAAACAATGAACCCTTATTAACCCATTTTTGGTATTTTTTTTTTTAAAAAAAAGAAGCTCATTCAAGAGTAAATTTAAAAGTAAATGATTTTGCTGTTTTTTCCCCCATTTTCTATTGATTATTTTATCAAATGCCTTCCCATGGAGGGGACGGGGGACGGGATGGGACGTGTGATTCCCGAGAAAATACAGAGATCATCAAAACGTCTGGGATTCCCTAATAACTGCTGTTAAGGTGGTGCTCTTAATAAGTTTAATTTTTGTCTAGATCGGATCATTTCATTATAGAAAAATGTTGATAACGTATGCACGTTTTATATCTATTCGTTTTATACAATTTATATAAAAATTATTATTCTAGTTACTTACTATTACTCTCTGGCAAAATCTTTAATTGCACAGTTCTAAAATAGAATATTCAAAATATTTGTTAAAACAATCATTTCTTATTTTCATTTTCTTAAACATCAAAAGTCAAAACTTTCTTTTTGCTCTTTTAGACAAAACAAAAACACATTTTATCTAACACAAAGTTTTTTGTTTTTGCGCTTCTTTTATTCCTGATTGTTTTGTTGCACTTACTTGACATGTTCGTGACTCTTGTTGAGCAAGTTGTTAAAATCTTGTTCAAAAAAATCAACTGAAAAATGTAATGCTTTGAAGTTCTGAACATAAACAAAACAACAGGATTATTATTTGGATATTTATATCTTCTTTTGGTTCTAGCCTACATTTTGTGATTTCTTAAATAAAATTAATTTTTTTTAGTGGTTAAATATAGAGAAAAATTGAGCTACATACGAGTTACAAAATTGTTGTCACTTAATGCATATTTAATGGCATACTTAAAGGCTGTACATATATTATATATATATTTTTTTTTTTATATTCGAACTAAACAGAATAAAAAACAAATCCTTGTGATTTTCTTTTCTCGGCTTAATCGTGACTGTCATCCTTCACATTTCGTGTGGTTTTGTCTGCCAGTGTAGCAAACGTGGGTTCTTCAGTCATGCATATCTGTTGTTCCTTTTTTTTTTTTTTTTATCAACCCTGTTTATATTATTTAAATTAGCCGCTTTTTTCCCTCATACATATTGCAACATTTGTTTAAAAAGCGATTTTCTTACAGCGTGCGTTTAAGTCGCAAGAAAAATCAATACTTTGTATGCTGTAAGAAAAAGTTGTCTTGATTTTATTACCAAGTTTTAGAATTTGTGGCATGATTTTTATTTCTTTCAAATAGAAAAAGTCGTAAAAAAAAGTTTACCACACAGCTGTAGATACTTAACAGAATCTTTAATAATAAAAATTCTGCTTTACCAATCCATATTCCGGATTTGATTTAAATATAGTAACATGTTGGTCTTTTCTTTTTCTTTCAGATTGAAAAACAAAGCTGCTCTGAATGTTCAGAACTAAGGTAATTATAGCCATGTATTTTAATATTGATCTATGCAGAAAATGACTTTTTTTAATTTTTAGTATTCTTAAATTATTTAAATCTCATAAAAACAATAGAAAGAATGCGATTTCCTCCAAGAGTTGTTTCGAATTAAAATATCTTTCAACCGTTATTTTTTTATTTATAAAATATAAATAATTTTTAAATTGTTTTTAGCTAAACCGATTTTTACATTTTTTTTTTTTTTTATATGAATGAATTAGATTACCATAAAATAGCTAAACATCATGTTGTTTGTGACCAGTTTTGTTTTTATTTACACAATTTATTTATACACAATCATGAAATAATTTCAGTCATTTTAGCAAAAGCTACGTTTATATATAAAGAGCGGTATTTATTTCGGTTTGTTATTGCTTCTCTTTTTTTTCTACCTAGCAGCAGTTCACTCAACCTGAACAAAACACTTCATCAAATCAACTTGAAGAACTAGTTCTTCGATTCTCTTACAAACTCAAGAATAGTTATTTTTAAACACGCACTACAGCAGCTACATTGCATGTGGTTTCGATACTCAGCTGTTCCAGCTGCTCCTCCGTTGTTACCATTTTAATGCTCTAGTTATTTTAATGATCTAAAAAAAATATAACATTAAATGCTGTTTAACATTAACTTAAATATGCTAGTAGTTATGCATTTAAAATTACGCCATCTTGAAGAGCACCATTTTATTGAAAAATAAGTATCCTTATTAGGCCCGTAGACAAGGGAGAGTTTTGGGTGTTCAAACTCCGCTCTTTCCCCCTTAAGGTCCAGAAAGTATAAAAAAATAAAATATAATCATTAATATGACATTTTTTATATGCGCATACTTAATGCGCCTACGTTTTTCTTCAGTAACAGTATAAACTCCAACAGCAACACGCTTAAGATATCGAATAAAGTTCGATATATTCAATTGATCCTTGTCCATCACCAGCGATTTAAGAATCTATTGCGTTGGAAAGTATTTAATAAAATTAAGTATTAAATGAAATTGTAAATTTACCTTTTACAATTGTTTTAATTGTGGTTTTCTGAGATTTAAACCATTTGTGTTAAGTGTTATTCTATTGATTATTTTATTGTGCCAAAATACTAAAACGATTCCACTTAATTAGCTGCGGAAACCGCCATTAAAAAAAACCAGAAAGGAGGAAAGTAATCTTTGTTTTTAAGAAATTTTTTCTTTTATCAAATTCCGTCCTTATTATGGCGACTTCTTGGTATCCTTTAATACTTTGATCCAATGTTACAAAATTAAATACGAGTAATTATAAAAAGAAGATGACACCGCCGAAGTCGAAGCGACATTAGAACTACTTTGCTGATGTACCAGCTGAGTGCAGCGCTGCCAGAATGGTGTAGTGGTCAATGTGTGCGGTGTCCATTCAACATTATAATTGCTTGATGGTTACAATTTTAGCTAAATCATAATTATGTAGTATTGTATTTCGTTTGCATTGTAGAAAGCGTTTAAGAATCTTTAAAACCTGAAAAGTGTCCAGAACTGCTTTGGAACCGGCAGTTGCAGGAGGTGGTAGTATTGACAGTAATATTAAAATATTTCACTTTTTATGTTAATAATTCTAAGTTTGTGCGTTTTGTGTGTATGATTGTAGAAGTTGTTCCAGAAACAGAAATTTCATTTGATACATTGGAACTGCCTTCGGCTTCCGCAGTACATAAAGGTGCAAGCAACGATATTTCCAATTTCATTTCATTTCAAGTTTTTAAAAAATTTAAAATCACCACCCCCCCTCCCCCCCAAACTTTTAATTTTCCTGTCAGTGGTTCGCGTAATCTACGATTTAAGCAGTCTTGGTTGAACCGTTGGCATTAGTTAGCTTACTCCAAATTGAAAAACGGAGCTTATTGTAAGTTTTGCGTTTTTTTTAGCACTGACGCGGGATCTCAACCTCTTGGGACAACAAAAATTTTTAAACCTTTTGAATGTTGCCGAAAAAGTCAATTAAATTTAAAAATTTTGCGTAGTGATCTGTTAAAGATAAGGAGTTGGTTACGGATTTACTTATAAGAATATGTTAGCCTTCTTATCGTGGTAATTTTTCTAGTAAATAGTTAACAAGTGGCTTATAGTTCAACATTGCTTTATACAAAATTTTTACCCGATAACAGCTTGTAGGTAAATTGTTAGAATACTGTAATAAGACGCTTATGAAAATATCGTTTAAAAGGAATTTGCATTGTAGGTCACATTTCTAATGGTGTGGAAAATTTTTACAAAATTACTGTTTATATACCTTTCCTTGGTGCAACAATTTACAATATGGAAGTACTATTTACAAAGTACAACTGGCTTTTGTCATCTTTCAACTTCATTTTGATGCCATCCGAAAACGAGGAACGATCAAAATTTTAACTATACAGTATGCAAGAATTTGACCTTGCTCTGGTAACACAACCATAGGAATAAATTAAATTAGAATTCAGCAGCGGATGCTGGTGCAAATATTAGGAAAGTGTGGTGTTAGGTGAAGGAGTGCAATTGATATTTGAAAGATATTTCTAGAAGTTCTATGGGCGAGTACCGCTTTATGGGCGATTGTGCATCCTTAAGAATACATAGGGATAGCAAAGTTACAGAGGATGATGCATTGTCAGAATTGGCAAAAAAAAAAGAGAAGACTTAATACAAACATATAAAAATAAAAAAAAGTAAGTTTTATTAAAAATAATTTAAATTCATACTTTTTATACCAAATTCCTTTGATTCATCGATATGAAAAAAATATCGATATATTTTTTATGAAAACCCCCCCTTGGGCAAATCCTTGCTACGGGCCAGATCCTTATGGAAAAAACATTTAGAACTACAATAATTTATAGAAGAATCTTCTCTTCCAATCTTAAGTCTCTATTCTTTCTCTATATCTTTCTCTACTCTATTATTTGTCAACGATGTTCATTCTCTTTTTCTGACATCTTTTCGAAATTTAAAATTGTGTTCTTAAGATTTAGATTAAGTCACTTTTGTGTTTATATTTATGGTTATTATTTTATGTTTTAATTAGTTTATTGAATTACTTGAACAAATACTAGTTCTTACTTAGAGTTTCATTACTTTTGATGAATATGAATAGATTGATTTTTTTTTTTTACGTTGAAGTGTCAAAGACTTTGGATGCTCAAAAAGTCTTTAACTCATAGAAAATACTTACTATTGACGTAGGTACTGTAACAACATTGAACGCACCCATTCCATTAGAATATTTGAACATACCATGTTATTACTGCATGGCTTTCATAGCCTATATATTGGGTGTTGGAATTAGTTTTAAAGGTTTTCTAAGAGATGGCGTAACTATCAATAGATCGCATCGGGCACACCTGTGACTATATTCATTTCAAAGCACATTGTCTAAGCTTCATTTTTCAGTATGTGTCATTCCACTGAAGTGTAAACAACATATATTTTTTTCTCTGTGAACATGTCGACTTTCGTTCCAACAAAACGCAATTTGCGGGAAGGTTTACTTTTGTGCTTCCATTTGAAGAAAAAAGCGGTTGAAGCACAACGCACGCTTACTGAGGCTTACGGGGACTATGCTTCATTGATTTCTACTTGTGAGTACTGGTTCCGTCGGTTTAAAAGTGGTGATTTTGATACGGAAGACAAAGAGCGTCTGGGCCAGCCGAAAAAGTTTGAAGGTGAGGAATTGGAGGATTTGCTCGATGAAGACCCGTGTCAAACCCTTCAAGAATTGTCCGAATCATTGGGAGTCGACTTATCAACGGTCGGCAAACGCCTGAAGGCCATGGGAATGATTCAAAAGCAAGGAAATTGGGTGCCGTACGAGTTGAAGCCGAGAGACGTTGAACGGCGATTTTGCATGTGCGAACAACTGCTTCAACGGCATAAAAGGAAGAGTTTTTTGCATCGTATTGTCACTGGCGATGAAAAGTGGATACATTACGATAATCCTAAGCGAAAAAAATTGTGGGGACCACCCGGCCATGCATCATTATCGAAGGCCAAGCCGAATATTCATGGCGCCAAGCTTATGCTGTGTATTTGGTGGGATCAGAAGGGTGTCGTGTACTATGAGCTGCTAAAACCTAACGAAACCATCACTGGGGAACGCTACCAACAACAATTGATGCAATTGAGTCGAGAATTAAAGGTTAAACGGCCCGAATATGGCAAAAGACACGACAAAGTGGTTTTTCAACATGACAACGCACGGCCACATGTTGCAAGAACCGTTCAGGAAACGTTGGAGGCGCTGAATTGGGATGTGCTACCCCACCCGCCTTATAGCCCAGACATAGCCCCTTCCGACTATCACCTATTCAGATCGATGACGCATGGCTTGGCTGAGCAGCGTTTCACTTCTTACGAGGATACCAAAAAATGGGTCGATTCGTGGATTGCCTCAAAAGACGAGTCGTTCTTCCGGCGCGGAATCCATATGCTACCAGAAAGATGGGAAAATGTTGTAGCTAACGATGGACAATACTTTGAATAATATAATGTATATTATCCGTTGTTTCTAAATAAAGGCTCAAAAACCGAAAAAAAAACCTTTAAAATTAATTCCAACCCCCAATATAACCTGAAAAGCATTATTCTGTGTCTGAAACTTAGTCTGGAATTCAAAATTGTTTTATTTTTCACCATGAAGTGTCATAGCGCTATTTAAGTGAGAAATGAAAATATTTTCATATCGTATTTTCAAAATGCTTCGCTCGCTTGCAATTAGTCGGATGTTCGTCTACTGGTGCATAAAACTGTTTGAGGAGAGTGGAGATGTTAAAGACCGCCACAGGTCGAGCCGTCCATGCACAGTTCAAATGCCGCACATAGTTGCCAAACATCACTTTTCTAGGTATTAGTTCAATATGTTTTTTATTTTTATTTCTGAAAAACAGTTGATATTGGTGAAAAAATATAAAATTCCACATCTTTAGCTGGACCAATTTTTTGTGTTGATTAGTTTTGTGACTTTCGTGCGAAGTATAAAAGCAAAGTGTTTTTATTTATTTTATTAAAAAACTTTATACTTTTATAATGGAGCTTTTAACTTCAGATATTGCTTGTTATAATTTAATATAATTTGTGGAAAAAAATATGTGCAAATATTTTTTATATAGCTTTAAGGGAGTATTCCTGGTTGGAAGGCTGTTTTTGGACCCTCTTTGAAAAACTTCTCATTTGAAAGCGTAAAGAGTTATTTAAATTCTGTTTTTTTTATTGTATTAAAAACATATTAAATAAAATTTTTTTTTCCTTTGTACGAGGGCTGTTCAAAAAGTTGTTGGCCTTCAAAGTTAGGCGTCGAAAAACTCGACTTCGGATCATCTGAAATGGAAAAAGTAAACGGCGTTAGATTCAGTACAGATGTAATTCTGGTCCCTACCTCAATTATAATTTTTCGATTATTTTTTACAAAATGGCGGTCATTGAAAAATGAAAATCCGATTTTGGGTCTTTTTTTTTGTAGTTTAGTGTAAAAAAATGTAGTAAAAATTTTTTTTATAAATTGTGATTGAGGTAGGGACCAGAATGGTGACAATTCTGCGTCGATTGCACTTTGTTGCATCAAAATCGGTTCAGAACTACGGGCGCAATCTGGGCCGCAAGATCGAAAAACGTGGTTTCCAGATAAACGCGTTTAAGTTTGAAGTTTTTTTTATGCATCAAAAAAAAAAAATTGAAATGAAAAATTTGAGCATTTAGAAATTCGATAATTCCGCGTCGATTGCACTTGGTTTCATCAAAATCGGTTCAGTACAACCGGAGAAAAGTGACTTCGAAGTTCAAAAACGTGATTTTGAAAAAAACTCAAAGAAAATTTTAAGCAATAAAACATTTTTTTTTTATGTGAAATACTTACATATATCAATCTGCAATGCCAGTCCCATAAAGAACTCCTTCCTCTTCTTCAAAAAATGAGGACTCAGCGGCTCTTTGTGCTCTTTGGGCAGTTCTACCTTCTTTTGATGCGGCCAGATCTCTGGCTTCGGACCTTTTTAAACGTTCTTTTAGAAAACTGTATAAAACTCCAAAATGCAATTCTTCGTTTTGTTGTCAATGCTTATGTCTTCGTTTCCATTATTTTTAAATTTTTTTTGCCGATGTACTTGTGAATTCGGTGTCTTCGTCTCTTTCCTGTTGGTTACCACGAAACTGGCGTTTCAAGGGACGAATTTTTCGATTGCTACCAGTGTTTCATTTATTTTTATTTCTATTACTTTTTCTATCCATTGTCTTTAGCACAAACAAAAATTTTTATCAAAACTGTACTTTTCAAAGTGAACTAAACGCTGCCAACATTCGAAGACCTAAGCTCTAAAATGTGTATTAATTTATTTTTAAAGTACGTATACAAACAAGTTATTACCTACTAAAGAACGCGTTGAACGAAATTCGGTGGTTGCTTCAAACCGCAGCATTCAAAAAGTAGCCAAATTAAGCAAATCGCATTTTGGCGAAAACATTGCTGGACAAAAAAAGGCCATATCTCCTAAAGTATTTCGAATTTCTAAAACCCCTTTTACTTATTTATTTTTTTTTTCTAGCGGCCGTGGCATAGTGGTTAAGGTGCGTGGCTTGGAAGCGATAGAACCCAGGTTCAAATCAACACTGTCACAGAATGTTTTTTTAGTGTAATTAATTTTTCTGTTCGGCTGTCACCTCTCAGCAGACAATGGAAATCCTGAGAGAGTAAAAACTGCCATGAAAAGCTTCTTGGGAACATAAGCCGTTCGGAGTCAGTATAAGGCTTGCAGGTCCAGTTCTCGATCATTTGTGTTTAAACATTTCACAACACGCACAACACAATTGATCATAAGAAGCTCTGTTAATGTTCTTTCAAGGGCTGAAATGGCCATTTCATTTTTTTTTTTTTTGTTTCTTTAATGTTTGTATAAAATATTGATCAATAAATATTTTAAAAAAATGTATTCCAAACACCTTTAATTTTATAGCATAAAATGTGTGTAACAGTTTTTATGTCACTACTATGTAGTTTCAAGATTAAGAATCAAACAGTATTTGTTAAAGGAAACTTATACATAGATGCCATGTCAAGTTTTCTATACTACGCATATTCAACTATTTCCTTCTTATCAAATAACTTAACCACGTGTTCGTTGGTGTACTTTCGACAAATAGTGATATATAACGAAGCTAATTTTATGGTTTTATCTTGTGTGCTCAGATTATTTATGACTTCACACTTTGACTGACCTAAAAGCCAAAATCGTATCGAATTGAATTGTGTACAAAAACAATATTCTGGGGGACTTTTATTTTTCATAATTCAAAGTGATAAGCAAAATTATCGTCGTCGTTAAAAAAAAAACAAAATCAATATTGAAATGCTTATATGGATATGCTTGAATTCGAGTATCCAAATGTTCATAGCTGCTGTTGTTCGTCTGACCGCACGGCCTGATTTTCTAAGCATACCGCATATACAATATGGCGGCTGCTCTGAGGGGTACTTCGTTTTATTATTGGACGTACGAGAGTTCGTATGCCGCATGCAGTTTGTGCCTGCTTGCTTGCAGCAGAGCTATAACTACAGTCAGTTTAAGTAGATTTAAACACATGGAAGTGACATTAAACCAACTGAGAGACAGTTTTCTGAAGGACTTTTGTAATGCGAACTAAATTTTTCTTTAGTTTAAAAAAATATATGTTTAGTGGTGAATGGGTGGGTGGTGTAGTGGAGAGTGAGGTAATCAAAAACGCTTGGTGGTTCCAAGCGCAATAGTTCTACTATGCTAGAAAGTATTATTCATAAAAGTATTATTATAGCGAATACGCACTAATCAAAGATTCCAATAGCAGTAACGCGCAAATGTTAACATAACCTCAACAAATTAACATCCAATAGCAGTAACGCGCAAATGTTAACGTAACCTCAACAAATTAACATAACTTTAACAAATTAACATAACCTCAACAAATTAACATAACCTGACATTTTTTATTTTTGTTTTTCTATCCTGTGAGTAATCGCGAACAGACCATAGGGGGCAATTTTTGACGTTCAAAAACTCTTACTTAAATCAAAATCATGCTATTGTAATCGGTTTTTCACTTTTTTTGATAACAACCGCAGCTTTATTCCTTTTCGCGGATTTTATTTTTCAATATTCGCATTCGTATTCCGTATTCGCATTTGCACGAAAAACTTACTGTAGGTAGATTCGCATCCTCATTTGCAAAATTACATCCTTCTCATCCCTTATTCAAACCAAGAGAGAAGGCTACAAATGTGATCTCTCTCGTAAGTGAAAAATGATTATAGGTTATTCATGTTAGTTTGTAATTAACCCACGTCAGTTGGTTTCTCCTGGCTTTGTTGTTTTTTTTTTTAAATTTTACTCTGCTATAAAATTGTTAAGGTTTCTTACTGAAGTAGTTGGTTAAATAGTTGAACTGGCTTAAGAAGCAATAAAGGAAAGTCTACGTCATAATAATTTAGTTTTCCCTTAGGTTTCATGATTTCCCCTACTACTTTACCCTACGTTTATCTTCCGGTTGCCGTTAATTCGATTTTCTACAAATTGTTTTACATAAACTAGTTGATTTTCGAGCAGTATTTATGCAAAATTATTCGTTGAATTTATCATTAATTTTTTGCATTTTGAGTGTTGAAATACTTCCCGCCAAATTAAAGCATCATTCCAGCAGCGTCATTTTTCTTTATATTTTACATTTGCGTCGTCAACTTCCTTGAGTGGAAATTAAAATTTCCCCACATCCTGTGAGCATAACAACTTCACAGCAGATTTTTCCTGTAAATATTTATGTATGCAACATAAAAAATCCTGCATATTATTTTTACCTTCTGCTGCATCAGACTTTTATGCATATAAGTAAGTTTGTCTAGATGATTTTTTGCATGTACTAGTATAATTTCAGGAAATATCACACCCCCACATATACTTATAGACATACACACACCCACGCACACATGTTTGCTTGCCTTCAAGTGTGGAAAATTATGAATGAAATATTTTACCGCATTTCTTTTATTTTCAAGTGCAAAAAAGGTATTGGATATCCTCTCGACTTCCTTCTATTTTTATTTTTATTTTTTTACGCTTTAGTGCGCATACATTGCAAAACCGACGAAAACAACAACAAGAACAACGAAGAAAACAGTTTACAGAATATTATTAAAAATGTTGACGTTACTGTCATAGAGTGTAGATGGACATTTTTTTAATTTCTTAAGCACTCAAGAAAGAAAAATATTTTACCAAAATATCTCGAAAAAAATAGAGGAAAACAAATTAAATAGTTTAAAAGTAAAGAAAGTTCAAAAGTAAAAAAGAAAAATAAGTAAAAAAAAAAGGTAAAATAGTAAAAAGTTTAAGAAAAAAGGGTAAAAGTAAAAAATGAAAATATTCAAAAAGTAATAAGTAAAAACTAAAATAAAAAAGTAATATTAATAGAACATAAAAACAATGAGGAAAAACTGCATTAAAGTAAAAAAATATAAAGAAGTAAAAATTTTTACTTAAGTACAAAAAAATTTTAAAAGTAAAAACAAGTAGAACGTAGAGAAAATTAAAAAGGTAACAAGTAGTAAAGTAGAAAAAATGTAAAAAGTAAAATTAATTAACAAGTAAAAAGTAAATAAAATAAATTAAAATAAATATGTAAATAGAATAAAAAAGTGGCAGTAGGTCGTGTCGCAGTAGGTACAGTGCGTGGCCCATATGTCAGAGAACCCTGGTTCAATTCCCACCTGAAACAAAAAGTTTTTTCAATTTATTTGAAAGACAATGGCAAATATCAGAGACTAAAAACTGCCATGAAAAGCTTCTTGAGAACATAAGCCGTTCGGAGTCGGCATAAAACTTGTAGGTCCAATTCTCGATCATTTGTGTTCAACATTTCACAACACGCACAACACAATTTTGATCATAAGAAGCTCGGTCCATTTCGATTTTTTTTTTTAAATAGAATTAAAAAAATATTAGAATATAAATATACAAATATTAAATAAAGCAAAAAAATTAAAAAATTAAAAAAGAAATACAAAAATAGAAAAATAAAAAAGAAATATAAAAGGAAAAGGAATGGAAAAGGAATGGAAAATAAAAAAAAAGAAAAATAAAACTACAGAAACAACAACAACAAATAGACAAAGGGTTGATATCAAAACTAAATTAAAACTAAAAACAAAACTGATATCAAAACTAAAAAAATCAAAACTAAATAAAATAATTAAAAAAAAAAATTTAAAAAACCCAAAAAAATTCAAAAATGCAAGATTCAAAAAAGTAAAAATTAAAAAAGAAATAAAAATTACAAAAAAGAAATAAACAAAAATAAAAAATATAAACTATAACGAAATGATAAAAATTAAAAAATTATAAAAACATAAAAAAATTAAAAAAATCAAAAAATTATTAAAAATAAAAAATTTAAAAATTAAAAATTTAAAAAATCAAAAAAATTATAAAAAATAAAAAATTATAAAAATACAAAATTCATAGGAAATAAAATAAAAAATAAAGTAAAAAATAAATAGAAAATAAAAAGATAAATAAATAAAATAAAAAATAAAATAAAATAAATAAAAAATAAATAAATATATAAAATTAAAAACTCAAAAAATTTAAAAAAGCATTAAAAAATTTTAACAAATTAAATCAAAAAATTTTTACAAATTAAATCAAAAAATTAAAAAAAAAAATAAAAAATACAAAACAATTAAAAATATTAAAAAAATCAAAAACTAAATTAAAACAATAATAAAAAAATTTGAATAAATTAAAAAAAAATTAAAGAAATATAAAAAAATTGAAAAAAGATTGAAAAAATTAAAGAATAATTAAAGAAAAAGTTGTTTATATGTTCGAATTTTTAAATAAAGTTATAAAAAGTAAAGAAAAGCAACAGTAAAAGAATAAAGTAAGGTAACAGTAAAAAAGACAAAAGGATAGAAAAGAAAAAAAATAATAAAAGTAGGAATACAATGAAAATAAGTTAAAAAATTAAGAAACAAATAAAAAAATCCGAATAAATTAGAAATCAAAAAAAAAATTTAAATTTTACGACGCTTTTGAAAAATTCTCGTCGTATAGAATTAGCAAGTCTTTCAGCAAAAAATTACCGTTATTTATGAGTGAAATAATAAAACTTAAAAATTAGTATAATTTTGTGTGTAAAAAAATTTAAGAATAAGTTTTATTTCTAACAAAATAATAAAGCCCAGTAATGTATTTTATTTTGTAATTATGAAAGTAAAACATACAAAGTAAGTTTTATATTGTTATAAAAAAACATGCAAAATAATACAAAAACTAAACGTAAAAAATATGTTTTATTTCTGAGCGAAAAATAAAACTTGAAAATAATTATTATTAATAAATTATTTCGGAAAAAATATAAAAATACAAAAATAAAAAAATAAAAAAATAAAAAAATAAAAAAATAAAAAATAAAAAAATAAAAAAATAAAAAAATAAAAAAATAAAAAAAATAAAATTAAAATAAAAAAAATAAAATTAAAATAAAAAAAAAAAATTAAAATAAAAAAAAAAAAATTAAAATAAAAAAAAAAAAATTAAAATAAAAAAAAAAATTAAAATAAAAAAAAAAAATTAAAATAAAAAAAATAAAATTAAAATAAAAAAAATAAAAAAAATTAAAAAAAATAAAAAAAATAAAAAAATAAAAAAAAAAAAAAAAAAAAATTAAAAAAATTAAAACAAATAAAAAAATAAAAATAAATAAAAAATTATTTCTATAATACTAAATAATAATACTTAAGGATAAGTGAAATTTTGTGACTAAAAACATAAAATTAAACTTAAAAACTAAAAGCTCAACCAAGTTATGCGTAAGCAAACAAAAGCAGGAGAGCAAAAGAACGGACTTTTAAGGCATTGTATGGAGCCGTACAAGTTCTGCGTAAGCATTCCTTTCGTTCACTTTCTCACTTTTCGTTTTCTTTTCCGAACTCTCGCTCTCACGCTAGACTCCAGAGCTTGCTAAGCATATTCGGGTTGCCAACTGTGTTATAAGTACTTTTACTATTAATTTCGATATATTTTTACACCATAAACAGAATAAGAACTTTAAACATTTTTCGTAAATTGCATTTTCACCAAGCATGCCATAAATTGTAGGTTTTCAATGTATATATAAATTTTAATTATGGTTTAAGATCTACAACATTATTTTTTGTACAATCTGTTGGCAATTCTTCTCAGCACAGCATGAAATGTGTTAACTGGGGTGACTTTTCGGTAACTTTTCTCTGAATCTTATCCTTTTTTTTTCATTTTCTAGTTATGAGCAAAGAAAGTATGTAACAAACCTTGCACTACCCTGTATAAATCTTTTCGGTTCATTTTGAAGAATGTAATGACTCTAAAATAAGCTTTTATTTGTTCGTAAAAGTATCAAAAATTATATTTTTTCTGACCACTGTATTAAGTAAGTAAAAACCTTCATATACGAGCCTGATTTTGTTCGCAAAATAATTATAAATAATAATTGTGCTAACATTTTTTTATTCAAATGATATTTATTTTATTTTATAGCTATCTTAGATTTTACAAAACAAACTTAGACGTTTTAACACATCGATTTTTTTTTGGTGTGTATGTTAGCCCGATAGAGAAACCTTCTAGGTTAAGCGGTTTAAATTTAAGTCCTTCTTACTGCAGTTTGTGTCTAGGAAATTTTTCAAATATGCAAATTTTTTAACCCCAGAGATTGTGTTAAATATAAATATGAGAACAGGATTATATTTTCTGCTTGACATAGACACAAATATACAAACAAATCTGCACTTGTCCACAATGCATATGATGATTCAACACACATACACACACACACATACATATCCCTGGTCTTGTAAATATTTATTATCAAAGGCTTGCAGTACCTTGGATCGTATTTCATTTCAATTTGCAGGTGTTGCAGTCTTACTTTACAAAATTAAATAAAACCCTTAAGTAAAATTAAATCTTTTAACCCACTGCCTCCCTATGACAAACAGTCCTTAACTATGATGCTTAAAAGCTATGTTTTCTTTGTGAAACTGGCTTGATTTGGAAATTAAATTTAATAATGTTTGTTTTATGGGTCTTAATGCTGCTTTTAAATGCAGCTGGTATGGCTTAAGCTGCTAAGTCGTTATAATGACTACAAGTTCATTCAACTTATTTCACTATGACAATAATTTTGCTCATTTAATTTTATTTTAAACAAATAAATTTCATTCTCATCTAAATGTTTTTGAAGGTTTAGGTTTGCCATTTCCATTTTATTGTGACTTTGTGAGTCTTATATGCTTCACTCAAATGTAAAATATTGTCTTAATCCTCAAAAATTGAAGCACAAAAAGTGCAAAATATTGCACATTAAATTTTAAAGGGTTCGGTATGCAAGGGTGTTGTGTACTTGAAGCTAATAAATTTTCTAGAAATGAAAAACAAATTTTACACTTTTGTAGTTGCTAAAGCCGCTCTATTTTCTGAGAATGTAAAAAGGTATCTGATAATAACAACTAAGATTTATAATTTAAAGTAATTTATTTAGATTTATTGGAGAACCAATATATTTTTAGACTCTGAGTTCAAATAGGAGGGGACATGCCTGATTGCCCAATCTCGCTCATATATTTTCAAGTGATTCTATTTGATAAAATTCAACTCTGTTTCCAATTTTAAAACGTCTACTTGACAAACTACTTGTGGCGGCCGTGGCGAAGTGGGTAGAGTGCGTGGTCCATACGCCAGAGAACCCTGACTCAATTCCCACCTGACACAGAAAGTTTTTCAATTGAATTAATTTTTTTCTGTTCGACCGTCACCTCTCTGCAGACAATGGCAAGCCTCAGAGAGTGAAAAAAAAAACTGCCATGAAAAGCTTCTTAAGAAAATGAGCCGTTCGGAATCCATGAAGGTCCAGTTCTCGATCATTTGTGTTCAAACATTTCATAACATACACTACACAATAGCATAACTTGGGGAATAACAGATATTTTCTAAGTCTTTAGTCATCATTTCGAAAGACAAATGTCCAAACTTTACTTAACCCTTAAATACCTGATTTTTTATATTGGAAAAATTTTATAGGAAAAAAGTATATGTTATGTAACTTTGAATTCTGAATAACATTTGCTCTACGACTTCTTTTTAAAAGGTGCGTTTTACTCCCTGTACATACAAATTACCTGGTCGTTCACTTTTTTTTATAAACGTTATTTTTTTTTTTTTGATAATTTTTAGAAGAAAATAATATTTAATTTATAAATTCAATACTTATATTAGTTATTTACTACACAATTAAAAAGATAATTAAGTTTTTCGATCGCGATAACGTCAAATTTTTTAAAAGAAAGTGTTTTTTGTAGGTGTTGTCTCTTAACCGACTAAAACATCAAACGAATTAAAAGCACGTGTCTTCAAATCAAAAATGATGGCAATATTTGATGAGAACAATAAAATAAAACAAACTCAACAAAAATTAAATGGAAAAGATGCGAAAAAAATAGTAGAAGTGGTTGGTTCCTAGCGCTACCACCAGGCATTTAAGGGTTAAATATATATCAGAAGTGTTGACATATGTATATCAGAAGTGTTGGCACAAGTGACGCCGTATGTTCTGGACGCCCAAATGAGGTCACCACACCAGATCGCAGACCCAAAGTTCGCGAGATTGTTGCGGCCATAGGCATCTCAGACGAACGGGTGTGGAACATTTTGCGAAATCATTTGGATATGAAAAAATTATCCGCAAGATGGGTGCCGCGTTTGCTCACTTTCGACCATAAACGTGGTCGTGTTACTGATTCAAAGGCGTGTTTGGCGATGTTGAACAAAGATAAGAAGGATTTTTCCGTCGATTAGCAACCATGGACGAAGCATGGATCCATCACTAGACACCATAGACAAAGGAACAGTCGAAACAGTGGAATTCATCGACAGAACGTACTCCGAAGAAGGCGAAAACGGTGCTATCGACTGGAAAGGTTATGGCGACAGTATGTTGGTATGAACACAGACTAATCTACATCGATTACCTTCCACCGAAAAGAACGATTAATGGCGAATATTATCCAGTCGAATTGGACCGTTTCAATGACGCTTTGAAAAAGAAAGTCCCAATTTGGAAGGAAAAAATTGCTCTTCCACCAAGACAATGCGCGCGTGCACAAAATTCCATGAATTGAAGTTCGAATCTAGCATATTCTCTAGATTTGGCTCCCAGCGACTATATTCTGTTTCCAAACCTAAAGAAATGGCTCGGCGGAAAGAGATTCACCACCAGAGAGGGGTTCATCACCGAAGCAATGGCCCATTTTGGGGACCTTCCGAAAACGTTTTTTTCGGATGGGATCAAAAAATTGGAGTAACGTTGGACAAAGTGTATCGAGCTAAAAGGAGACTTTATTGAGAAATAAAATGTTTTTTGCCGTAAAAAATCATTCCTTGATTCATTTTTTACTGAACTATCAAACGGAATTTTTCATTTCCGTAAAACTTCCGTTAAACTGGAGTTACTTCATTTTTGATTACGTATTATATCATAACTAATATAATAGAACTCCTTAGGTAACTTAGTAACTTAGTAACTTAGGAGTTACTTTATGTAGCCATTTTTAGATGCGTTTTATACGGAATGGCTGATAATTTCAATTATAAAATCTTTTTTTTTTATCAATATTTTTTATTCATTGGTGTATGTTTTTTGAAATTTTCTGAAATTTCACACCCAACGTAATTTTATGCCAGACACAACCACTTATCGCAGATCGATAAAACTCAAAGTCGTCAGACTAATTTTCTCCCCTTTATGAATTCTTGCCAGACTGAATATGCCTAAAATATTATTAATTTTATTTTATTTTTTTTCCTTCTTCTACTCCCCTATTTGCATTACACATGTCTATTTCTATACATAAATTTCTTATCTATAATCTAGACAACTTCTTTTTTTTCTATAACTTGCTCGTTCTCACTTATGTTAAAGTTTTACGACAATTGGCAAAATATCCTGCAGGAATTGTTTGTGTGTGTGTATGAGTATGGTACAGATGGGTTGGTTGATTTTCACCATCAAATACCAGAAATAAGGTTAACTTAGTTTAATGTATCCGCCAACCGCCCCGCCGCATCTCTCTTATAACAACGTCTAAGTTATAGCGGAAATTGCTTTCGTCATGTTTACGCGCTACACTTACATTCATCACGTTGTATTTTTCTACATTTTTTTTTTCTTCTTTCCTTTTTTGCTTTATGTAAAAGAAGACAAACTCATGCCAATTCTGACTGTTCGGCGCCGGTGGCGAATTTTTTGCGTGTTCGAAATAGGCGGTTGGTCGGTTGGTTGGTTGGTTGGTCGATTGGTCGGTCGACTCAGCAGGAGGGCGCCATAAGATAAATTTAAGTAAAACTGTTATTAATTAATTTTAATTTTATGGATGGCAAAATTTAATACACATTATTGTGCAAAATTTGTCTTCATTATTATGTTTTACTTAAGAAAGAAAAAAACTAAATACTCATTTACATGCTGGTTTATTGTAAAGTAAAAGGTTTGGTTTCCGATGACTTCATTTTAAATGATGTCGTCCAGATGCTGTCATTCGTTCCAGCCATTATGGCGAAGAGCAGATTGTTTGGTTTAGTTGAATTTAATTTGTAACATATTGATGCTCGTTTAAGAGGCATCAAACACAAACTTTTATATACACATAGAAAATTTATATGTCTTCTAGGTGCTTTGCAGGGTTACCATTTAATCTGTGTTTTTAAAAACATTCGATTATATTTGCAATTTTGTTGTGTATGTGTTGAAAAAAGTAAATATTTACATGCTGTCTGTATTGTATCAGGAACAAAATTAATAATTTTTGATATTGAAAAATATCGTTAACATAAATTAATATATTCTTAAAAGGATACTTTTTTTTATATGTTAATGCTTATGGTTATGTTTATATATACGTTAATGTTTATGTTTATGTTTATGTTTAGGTTTATGTTTATGTTTATGTTTATGTTTTTGTTCATGTTTATGTTCATGTTTATGTTTATGTTTATGTTTATGTTTATGTTTATGTTTATGTTTATGTTTATGTTTATGTTTATGTTAATGTCAGTGTTAATGTTAATGTTAATGTTAATGTTAATGTTAATGTTAATGTTAATGTTAATGTTAATGTTAATGTTAATGTTAATGTTAATGTTAATGTTAATGTTAATGTTAATGTTAATGTTAATGTTAATGTTAATGTTAATGTTAATGCTAATGTTAATGTTAATGTTAATGTTAATGTTAATGTTAATGTTAATGTTAATGTTAATGTTAATGTTAATGTTAATGTTAATGTTAATGTTAATGTTAATGTTAATGTTAATGTTAATGTTAATGTTAATGTTAATGTTAATGTTAATGTTAATGTTAATGTTAATGTTAATGTTAATGTTAATGTTAATGTTAATGTTAATGTTAATGTTAATGTTAATGTTAATGTTAATGTTAATGTTAATGTTAATGTTAATGTTAATGTTAATGTTAATGTTAATGTTAATGTTAATGTTAATGTTAATGTTAATGTTAATGTTAATGTTGATGTTAATGTTAATGTTAATGTTAATGTTAATGTTAATGTTAATGTTAATGTTAATGTTAATGTTAATGTTAATGTTAATGTTAATGTTAATGTTAATGTTAATGTTAATGTTAATGTTAATGTTAATATTAATGTTAATATTAATGTTAATTTTAATGTTAATGTTGTTGATGTTGATGTTGATGTTGATGTTAATGTTAATGTTAATGTTAATGTTAATGTTAATGTTAATGTTAATGTTAATGTTAATGTTAATGTTAATGTTAATGTTAATGTTAATGTTAATGTTAATGTTAATGTTAATGTTAATGTTAATGTTAATGTTAATGTTAATGTTAATGTTAATGTTAATGTTAATGTCATTTAAAATTTTAAAACAACTACATAGTAACATCATGTATTATTTAGACAAACATGAAGCGACTTTTCATATAATAAGCGTAAAAAACACAGCTATTGTTAATGTTTCTGTTATTGTCATTTCTATTTTACTGTTATGCTAATGTTACTGTTATGTAACTGTAAACTGTTTTGACAATAGTATAAAATGGTAAAAATTGGTGGATTTATATACATCGGAAAACCAATCTACTTAAAAATATGCACGTGAAAATTTTCCATTGTTAAAATTTACAAAAATACCGATTTTAAAAATTTATCTTGAGTTTCAAATCATTTTTTAAAAATTTTTAACGGAAATAAAATAGTTCAACACCAGTTCATTCAATTTGTTACAGGTTGTGCGTCAACCCTGTTGATATTATTAACCATATAATTTAGGTGTTTATCGCCTTAAGCTGTTATACACAACACACGCCATCACACCCCAGATCTGCCACCGTTTTCCCCATTGAAAGCCGTCGCTTGCTGTACCGCTTACTACTTGATGATTATTTGATGTCCTTTGGGTATTTTTATAACATATAAATACACTTATACACACGCACGCGTTCATGTACACATTTTGTGTTTACTATTCCTCCGACATGCCAACTCATATTATATCACTTTTCATGTTGTTGGTTGATGGTTGGTTTTTTTTTTTTATTTTTTCGCAATATTGTGCTTAAAGCAATGGCAACAGCTATAACAAAAACAATACCAGCAACAACATAACAGCACTAGTTATAATAAAAAAAACCAACAACAAACAATAACAACAATTTTACTGCGTCAGTTAAAATAGCACGGGCGACGTGTCGGCAAAATGGTGCTACTATCTAGACATATGAACTAACTATATGTTCTAAATATATATATATATATCTGTGTGATTGTGTGTATGTGTGTGTGTGTGTGAGTCTTTTATGGTCGTTATTTCTGTGTGCCTTTGTGTTTGTTTGCTAGTGTTTCGCCTCTTGACTGACGTTGCACACAGTAATTAGATTTCTAGGTTAATCTTTTGAATTTGTGTGGTTTTGGAATATGACAAGAATGCGCTAAAGGCAACGCCTCTGGTGTTGTATTGCAAAGAGTTCTACAGCGTTGACATATTTTGCTGTATCCTTTAAGCTAAAAATAACCACTGTCATCAAAACTATTAGGTAAACATTTTTTTCGAGGTAAAAATAATGCTTTGACATTATCTGCTGCTGCTGCTGAAACTCTTTGCTGTGCCTGCTGACGTCAACTTTTGTTAGTTTTTAACGACTTTAATTATATCCTTAATTTTGTATTGTCATAGTTTATGTATAAGCATAAGTTGCGAATTTTAAAGACTTTAATAGGGACTGATTGCAATCGTCCTATCTATATGAAGTATTGAAAAAAGTTCGTAATAAGATCTTCAAAGATTTTTGGTACTAAAATTCGTTAGGTTAAAAGTTTTCAATATTGTGATTCAGTATGTTCAATAACGTTTTTGGAGTAGTTGAGTACATTTTATAATATCTACTGGTGGAAGCCCTCGATACCCATCTTAATTCTCTGGTATAAGGAATTTAGCAGCCCGATTGTACTAAGCGCAACTCCTACACATCCATCACGAGACTCCCCGAAAGGCCGCCGATGATAGTTACCTGGGCAAGGATTCTACCAGATGAGGCTCTTCAATATCCCTACACAAAGACCAAACATTTTTAAACGCTTATTTATGGCTGTGCCCAGTTTTGACACAAAATCAATTATGACTTTTTTTACCACTTTTGGATATTAATATCCATACTGAAAACTTGGATGCGTATATATCCGAATATTAGGTGCGAAGATTTCCTTTCAGGTAATAATGCTTTTAGGATTACTATGTCTTCCTTTCTCGAGGTCTTCATGTCAGCAATAGATCAGGTCTCCTCATAATTTTTGTGAAAAAGACTATCCCTGTGCTAACAACTGCAACTGGACAAATCCTTCTCCACTTAAAAGTTTTTAAGGGGGGACATGACATTGGCAGTTTTTTGAAATCGACTTTTTTTAATAATTTTGTATATTTAGTAAAAATTCTAAGAAAAAAATTTCATGGAAAAACTCCTACGGGTTCAAAACTTACAGCCGGATTAGTGAGAGCGCATTTTTAATTTTTAACCTTTTTTTTCTTTGTTCACAAACTTTGAACTCGTTTATCACGAAACCATGTTTTTCGTACTGGTTGCGGCACTAGCGGGTTCATTTTTTGACGAAATTTTTTGTTTTTTTTTGTATTTTTTTAAACTTGATTCGCTATCGTATGACACGAGCCATTTTTAAATTTTTTTTTCTTATGAATTTTTAAAGTCAATATTTTTTTCGAAAAAACACACTTTCAAATTTGGAACATCACCAAAAATTGGAAAAAAATTTAAAAAAAGGCTCGTGTCATACGATAACCAATTTTGTTAAGTTTTAAAAAACTCATTTTTTTTCCAGATTGGACAATTTTTGGAACTTCTTCTCTGCCGCCAATTTGTAGCTCTATAAAACCATGTTGGAGTGAAAAATATATTTTTTTAAAATTTTTTTTCTTGTAATTTGTTCAATTCTCTACAATAATAAAAAAATTTTGGAAAAATGTTTGTTTTTGACTGAGTTATGAATTTTTTAAAAAAGGTCTGTTTTCTCTGCCGCGAATGTCATGTCCCCCCTTAAGGGTTACTGTGTTATATGTTAATATGTTACCACAGGCCATACCTACTTCAAGGAATGATACCTAACTCCAGGCTCCATGATACACAAACCCAAATACAAGTTTATACAAACGAGTAAAGCATTCATTACACCCAGGGAAAAAAAAGTACTGAATGTCAATTTCACAAACACTGAAGTGACCATCAACCTATTCAGTGAAAACAATATAGAATACACGCCAATATAAGTGGATACAATACAATTTCGCACTTGCAGCTAATACAATATTCTCGAATTATATAATTGACGTATAGTAGTTGACTTACCACCATAGTCATCTACTGGTCAAGACGAGACCTATCATAAATCTCTTGTATATGAACAATTTCTCATGCTCTTAAATATAGAACCCTTTTCTTAGGTCTATATGTCGGCGATATATCAGGCCTACTCATCATTTTAGTGGAAAAGACAATCCCCGTGCTTACAAGTTCAACTGGACAATTCTTACTCCATTTACAGGCGAGTGTCAAAATACCTACTTTCTATATTTGTTCCAGGGAATAGCTGCCAACACCGGGCTCCAAGATAATCCCTCGTTCAACACAGAAAAGACAGGAATGGTTAATGTTGGGGCACCAAGATTCGTCTCAAAGCAACCAGTATCTTATACTGCAACCATCCTCATTTTTTCCTGACTTTGAGCAGGCTGAATTACTTACGCTGAAACAAAAACGTACATAAAATTAAAAGAATTGTTTTTTAAGTCAAGAAAATAGTTCTTAGTTTCATAGAATATATTCGTTAGGGTGGTCCTTATTTTTCGACTTTTATCATTAATCGATTATATACATCTAAATATAAAAGGGATTTTTTTGTTCTAATTTTCTTATATGATTTAGAGGTCGCTACCAGTTGTCAAAGTTTAGCTCTCTCACAAGAAACGTCCTTTGGATATGTGATAAGGGACAAAAATCTAAGGTACACGTATTTCTTTTTAGGTGCAAAAACTCAGGTTTAAAGGTTCAAAATGGCGTCCAAAAAATTTCATAAAGGGTCCGCCAAATAACTTTTTTTTTTGAAAATGCAAAAAAAAAAAACTACTGAATATTTTTTCAAATTTCTGTTTTTATTTGAATGTACACTCCTTCCGGTTAATAATGGAAAATAATTTCATGCAGAAGCCTACACGATCGGTCCAATTTTTAAGCACATTATCGATTGTGTGCAGCTGTATTTCACCAATGGCTTCACGAATATTGTCCTTTAGAGCGTCAATTGTCTCTGGCTTTTCGGCGTAACACTTATCTTTGAGGGCACCCCACTTATCTTTGAGGGCATCTCCGAGGTGGCCAAACGACATCAGCTCTGCGGCTGATAATGCGATCTTCAAAAACAGGGCGCAAAACATCGAGTGTAGCTTCGGCTCCTCTTCAATTTTTGTGAACAAAAATTCGTTCAACATGGCCCGATAACGATGACCATTGACTGTAACGGCCACATTGCTCATTTTCGAAGAAAAATGGCCTAATTATGCCTCTGGACCAAAATCTGCACCAACCAGTGACTCGTTTTGGGTGGATCGGCTTGTCAATGTATGCGTGCGGGTTTTCTGTGCCCCAAATGCGACAATTTTGCTTGTTTACATACCCGACAAGATCAAAATGAGCTTCATCTGAAAAGATGATTTTTTTGGCAAAATCGGCATCTTCTGTAAGTCGATCGCAAGCGATATTTCCCAGCGTTGTTCAAGCATATACACAACCATATTCGTTCAGCGGAAGGATAAAACTAATTATCTGTCAAATCAGACATGTGCTAAGTGTTACCATTCACGAAATAAGCACTAGTTGAAAAAAAAACGTTTGATGGCGGACCCTTTATAAGTGCGTTTTTCACATAATGGCCATATTAGAGCCGCCATTTTGAATTTTCAATTTTTGACTCCAGATTCGTGTTTATCGACCCCAAAAACCTATAGGTACCTAATTTTATGTAGATACTAGGTCATCTTCTAGTTTTGGCCACTTTTTCCTGCCTTTTGTTCAAATGTACCTTGGTAGCGACCTCTAAATATCATTTAAAAATTAAAAAAAAAAAATCCTAGTTTCTTATGGTATTTATTCAAATAATGTTTTGCCCCAGGAATTAAAAGAAAAAAATTATTTTTGTTAGGAATAAGGACCACCCTAATATTCATTGAACCATGAATATTAATGTCCCTAAATTAAATTAATCAAAGTAAAAAGTTCCTCAACGTTATGAACTGATACATGATTGAAATTACATTTGAGGGGCCTTTCTGGTGAAGAATTTAGAAAATATATTCTTAAAAAAAAATCAAGTATTTACTACATCGAAAAAAATCAACATGTTTTAAAATTGAACACAATGTTATCATTTTCAAAATATATTTTTTCATATAAAATTTTTGAATTTTTTAAATATTCACATATGAATTGATAACATGATGTTGTTATTTTGACGAAATTTATTGTAAGCTATTATTTAACCACAAAGTTTTCAATTTAAAAACAATTTCTGATCAAAAAATAACATCATCATGTTATCAATTTATAAATGAATATTTAAAAAATTAAAAAATTTTATATGAAAAAATACATTTTGAAAATGATAACATTGTGTTCAATTTAAAAACATGTCAATTTTTTTCGGTGTAGTAGCTACATTAACCAAAATTTTTCATTAGCATATTTTCCTTCAATGTTTACTGTTTATTTACATCCAATATATTTATTTTGTTTCAGTATATGCCATAGAAGCAGGCCCGTAGCCAAGGGGGTCTTGAAGGCTAGCCACCCTCCTCCCCCCAGAGGGCTAAAAAAGTATGAGAAATTATACCATTTGCAATAATTTCATTGAATCCCCTACAAAATTCCCTGAAAAAATGAAAAATTTGTATACTGATATAAATAAAATCCTTGAATACGAATTGCATCATGTAAACAGCAATAGTGAACAAGAGATTTATTGGCTAAAAATGTTCCTTTTTCGCTTGTTTAACAGAATTGTTGATGTGTTAATATTAAGTGCTGTAAAAATGCTTTTTTATAGCTACAGCTCCAAGAACATAGTTCTCTCCATTTTAACCTATTAAAATTTTTCCATATCTAAACATCTTTACAATTTTTGCAATATTTTTGCTCCATTTGCTGAAATGAAGTCTAATTTTTTTCTTAAATGCTCGACACTTTCTTGATTTTTCCTCTATTCTCCTCCAATAATTTATTCCTAACAGCATGGGCGTAGCGGGAAGCTAAGGGGGACAGCTTCCCCTTAACATTAGAAAAATTAAAACAATTAAATGTTATAAGAAAAAATGCATAAAGTGCTGCGATTTAAAAAAATTCATTAAAAATTGTAACTATACTGGTTTTTAACTTGATATTCATGTTTTTTCACTTCAAATTCAATTTTTTGAAGTTATGCAAACTGTTAACAAATCAAAATTTAAACTATTTTAAACTTTTTAAAAATTCTATAAATCCCAACCTGGCTGACATCCTGGCTACGCCCATGTCCAACAGCATTACATTTTCTTTATAATGCACCTAAAATTGCACTGCTCTCATTTGCATTGATGGAATGCATTAAAACACCACCTTTGTGCTTCTACACTGAGTGACTCAAATACTTTTGCAATTTTTTTTCAACCCCTCCATTGAATTATGTGATCTTTATCATCGTTTTTTGGTGACTCGAGTCGTTGTTTGCTTGGGCCCCTGATTGTTGTTCGTATCGTGCATTGCGCTGTTTTAGCAAGTGTTGCCATTGCTGGCGTTACGGCATCTGCTGTTACTGTCGTTGCTTGCTGCTGATACGTGACAATTTTTAATTGTCATGCGTGCGCATCCGTCTGCGTTGTAATCAGTTTTACTTCGATTGCTGTTACTTCTGTGAATTTTTATGGTTGATTGATTCTTTGATTACATTGTTTATTTTATTATGTTTGTCAATGAAATTTTTACTTCATCCTCCCTTTGTGTTTCTTTCCACTCGTCCAGTTGTTTGAGTGCAATGCATTGCATTGAGAGATTGTATTGTATTTTATTATTTTTCAATTCATTTTTTCAGTCGATTTGCATATTATTTTTCGATTATATTAAAAAAAAACTTTCCTATCCCTGCACAATTCACACTCGCATGGATTACACTGTGAACATAAAATTAGTTATGGATATCTTTTTTTATTTTCTTAACGTTATATTAAAAAACTTTTGAAACTAACTTTTTATTTAAAAAAAAAAATAGTAGATATTTTTATATATTTTTTAACCTTAAGTATTTTAGGAGATAAAAATCTTGTCAGATATTTCCAAAAAAAGTTTGACCCTACGCATTAGAGTACTGAAATCAAAATTTGAACAATATAATAATGACAATTTTGAAATTGTTTTCTTAACTGTATCAAATTGT
The DNA here is from genome assembly GCA_914767935.1 of Coremacera marginata. Lineage (NCBI taxonomy): Eukaryota > Metazoa > Arthropoda > Insecta > Diptera > Sciomyzidae > Coremacera > Coremacera marginata. The sequence continues at coordinate 23,822,428 of OU612047.1, read as the reverse complement.
TTTTTTTTAAAACTCATGCCATGAAAAAGGTTTCAAATCGTAAAATCGATATACTTGAAATATCGATAAATTTCATATCGATATTTAATGCAATAAATTTATGAATTTTATTAGATTCCGCCGGGCGGCGGCCGTGGCGTAGTGGGTAGAGTGTGTGACTCTTACGCCAGAGAACCCAGTATCGAATTCTCCATCCGACACAGAAAGTTTTTTCAATTGAATTAATTTTTCTGTTCGGCCGTCACCTCTCTGCAGACAATGGCAAACCTCAGAGAGTAGAAACTGCCATGAAAAGCTTCTTGAGAACATACGCCGTTCGGAGTCGGCGTAAAACATGTAGGTCTAGTTCTCGATCATTTGTGTGCAAACATTTCACATCACACACAACACAATTGATCATAAGAAGCTTGGTCAAAGTCCTTTCAAGGGCTGAAATGGCCATTTCGTGTTTTTTTTTTAGTAAATTTTATAAAATTTTTTTTTTTTTATTAAATTTTATTGAATTTAAAATACCAATAAAATTTAAAACTGATATGCTTAAATGTTGATTAGCTTAAAATAATTTAATTATATAAATAAATATTAATTAACTTGATATATGAATAAATTTTAAATATCCATCAAATGGAATATCGATTAATTTTAAAAATGGTTGAAAATTTTAAGTATCGGTACATCAAAAGCTAATGTAAATATTTTATTAAAGAGATAGATTAAATTAACGATTGCTATAAATATCGATAATTCTCAAAAATCGATAAATGCAAACTATCAATCAATATTCTTAAATCTGCACCTCAATATAAAAGTTAAAATTCAAATTCAATATATAAATTTAAATGATAATCTATGGGCCGCCTTTCCATATAAAAACGTCTAAAGTGGTGAGCTGCACAGTTTTTGATTCTGATGAAAAAGATTTGATGATGATCTCATACAAATCTTATATGATAAACCGTAGTTATTCATTTTTTTAGATGAACTGAAACTTTTTCTATGAAATAAGAAGAAAGAAAGCTTAGATTAAAAATGTACAAGTCCAGTTTTAATTTTTTTTTTTAGAAAGAAAACACACGATGAACTGATACTCGGGAGGAACAGGTGCACTAACTTATTCAAAAAAAAAAAAAGCAGTGATAATTGTTTTCGGATTGTAATGATGCAAACAAATTTGTCAAATTCGTTGGTAAATAATGGAGTTATTGTAAAAAATTTATTTTATTAAGTCAGTTTTGAAACTCAATAACGTGACTTGGCCCACATTTGAAACTTAACAGTTTAGACTTGGCTAGTTTTGATCAAATAAAAATGGGCGTTTGAAGAATTTTGAAACAGCATAGTTTCTAGTTTTAAAATTTAACAATTTTACTTGCTCAAGCTATGAGAAGTTGTATAACAATTATTTTTCAATTATCTGTAAATATTTATGAACAATTTTTTAAATACTGTTTAGCTCTTCAAATAATTTTTGTACGAAAGTCATTTAACACGAAGCGAGATAATGCGAACTCGAGATAGAAAATTTTTTAAAAACTAGTAAGGATGTAGTTTCGGCAGGGGACCGAAGCTAAATTACCTCCCCGCTGCCATATTGGAGTATCGAAGTCTTTAGCCACGATATACACGATGACATTCAGTTTTATACATTAACGAACGTTTTTCTATATTGATGACGTCACTTTGTATTTGAGGTAGGCGTGGTTTTGATCCGATTTTGCCAACTATCATAGAGATGGTTCATTTTATATATCAAAGCTTATGTGCAAAATTTTAAAAAATGTCTTTAATCTTGGCAGCAGATTTTGAAGAGATTTTACGTTTAAAAAAAAAGCCAATTTGTATGGGAGGTAGGCGTGGTTTTCATTCGATTTTACCAAATATCATACTGATAGTCTTTATTATATATCAAAACTTATGTGCAAAATTTTAAGACATTTCCTTAATATTTGTAGATTTTGAAGGGATTTTACTTAAAAAAAAAGCCAATTTGTATGGGAGGTAGGCGTGGTTTTGATCCGATTTTGCCAAATATAGAGATGACTTATATTATATATCAAGGCCTACGTGCAAAATTCCAAGACAATTTCTGTAATTTAAGCAGATTTTTAAGAGATTTAACGGTTAATATAAAGTCACTGTGTATGGGAGGTAGGCGTGGTTTTCATCCGATTTTTCCAAATTGCATAGCCACGGTTAAGATTGAAGAGCAAAGCTTACGTGCCAAATTTCAAGGCATTTCTTTAATTTTTGTGGATTTTAAAGACATTTTACAGTTAATATAAAGTCACTGTGTATGGGAGGTAGGCGTGGTTTTCATCTGATTTGGCCAAATTTAGAACTTGATCTTCCTTTTTTAAAAATAAACTTATATATTGAATTTCATCGCGATAGCCTTAAAATTGCGGCTGTAATCGTGTCGAGAGACGGACAGACAGACGGACGGACACACGGAAATCGACTCAGGAGATGATGCTGATCAAAAATATATATATTTTTCTATACCTGCCACGCCTCCTTCTTGGCGTTACAAACGGAATGACAAAGTTAATATACCCCTTACGCAGTACGCGTTGGGGTATAAATATGCAATTTTAGCGATTTCTGATTCTTATTTGTCAAATTTTAATGGTTAAAGCTGCTTTCAAAATTTTAAGTAATTGGTCTTGGTCTCTTTTGAAAAGAAATCTGTTGGACTCCCGCTTAGTTTTGAACAAAAAAAAAATGTTTTCTATTTTTAGGGAATAGTTAGAAAAATAATTTCTGTTTAATGGTATGGTATGGTAGTAGTATGAATGATGGTATGTTATGATGGGTTTGGTATGGTAGTAGTATGAATGATGGTATGTTATGATGGGTTTGGTATGATGATATGCTAAGTCTAAAATTGTTCATCTGTGTTTCAATCAAATAAAACATTTTCAAAATTGAATTGAACAGATTAAATTTTCTCTTATTTTTAAACCACTTAAATATCTCTATTTTATGTCGGGTATAAGTTGGCGGCACATACACTTTTTTAAAATTTAACTTGCTCCCTACAACACAACCTGCTGCAGCCCTGATTTGATGTTATTTATGTTGGTGCTGGAAAAATCCACAAAGCTGTTGCTTTGATCAAGGTGCTGGCTGCCAAACAATTGAATAGTCAGTCGAGGCAAATAGACAAAAAAGGTGTTTGATGGGGAACAAATGGCAGAACAGCTGATTGTCTGGCTGTTTCAATGCGTCGAATTGTCTACTAAGAACAATAAGAGTAAAAAAAAAAAAAATGAAAAAAAAAAACCAAACACTGTCAACGCAAAAAACGTGACAGTAATTTTTCATTACACTGTACAATGTGGACGCAAGAGGCGCTTAAGTTGCAATACAGGATGTTTCAAAATGATTTACGTTGATGTGCTGCTGTCGACGCACAATTTGACAAATGTAGATAGATAAACAGAATGTTTTTATGAATGCGGGTGTCTGTCCCAGTTGAAAATGTGGGAGACGAGTGAAATTTTTAATTCTATATCGGGTTTTCAAAACCAGCTTTAGTATTTACACATCATCAAGTGTCAAAAAGTGAAAAGTCGTACTTTAAACAAATCCCACATAAATGCTGAACAACGAACACGTACTCATCAGAAAATACTATTTTGTTTTTTTCTTAGTCGATTCGAAGAAAAAAAAAATGGTTGCGATTAATGCGTATGAAAACTACAAATTAATAAAAATGTAATGTCTGACCGAAACTGAAATTTTGGCCGAAACCGAAGTTATTTTTTGATGCTTTATGCTAAAATGTAAAATTTCTGTCTCAGAATATTATGAAAATCAAAATATTCCGACAGGGTATCCATACATATTCAAGTGTACCCTAAGTACCTACTCAGAATTTCTGTGTGAAACATAAAAGAATTTTTGCAACAACGCTTAGAGCATCGAAATAACAGACGTTGCGTGCTTAAAGAGCATTACGGGCAAGAACCACAGACGACCCCTCAAAACGACGAACCTCACGTGATGTATGTGAAGAGCGCAAATCACAACAACACAGCAGCAAAAACTCATTTTATTAATGCGTGAAATGCTAGCGAGCATCCGAGTTATTTAAGCAGCAAAAAAGTGAAGTTTTTGTCAATTTTTAATGATGCTGGAATTTGTCAAGCTTCCAAACAACTACACTGCAAAGGGTTGCTTCGTTTTGTTTTTGGAACGAAATTGGAATGTGTAGTGGGTGAAGTTTTTTTGTCTAAAACTAAAAACTTTCATTTTTTCCAATGAAAACTTTTTGCTTTTAAACTCAGCAGTTGCTGCTTCAAACTAAAGTAAGTAAAACTTTAGCTTCGTGGCAAAAAATTTGTTCACTTGCTTGTTTTTTGTTTTTCTTTTTTTGACTAGCTGATGATATATGTCTGCTTGTCTATCTTTCTCTTTGCTTCAATTGTCAGTACATTATTCAGACCAACTCTTTACCGCTTTTTGAAATATACATTTTTTTTACAAACTCATTTGAACTCTAGCAGTATGTTTAAGCTGACCCGGATTTTATTCTTTTTCTGTCAGTCAAATTCTTACCTTCGGGACTGAACTTCATATTACTCTTCTTCAGGATTAATCTTTTTCTTTTACTTGCAATTTTGCAAACACTCCTGGTTGGTAGTCAACTTGGTTGAATGATTAACCCTTGGCAGCTACGCCTCGCTCCCTCCACATAGCTGCCACACAGGGGTAAATCGTTATCACAACGACAAAACATTCGCTCTCAAAACTAGAGATTATGAAATTTTGACTTACAAAAATATAAAAAAGTACATATAAAAAGTATATAATATTAAAAGAAAAAACGAAAAACGAAAGAACATTTAAGGTCTTCAAAGGACTTTGGCCGATCTTCTTATGATCAATTGTATTTTGCGTGTTGTGAAATGTTTGAATACAAATGATCTAGAACTGGACCTACAAGCTTTTTACTCAGACTCCGAACGGCTTATATAATTAAATCTATGGCATTCGATCACGTTCATATGAGCACTGCGAGCACGTGTGCAGCAGCGATCGATTCTTTGGAGTCTATTTTCCATCACTCTGACCTCATCCAATTCTGACCTAAAATATTCTTCCAACATGACACAATAGCGAACGCCATTGACCGTAAAATGGCTGTCATTTTCATCAACAGAAAAATATGGTACAGTCACACTTTCGGCATGAAAATCACACCACACGGTCACTTACTGTCCAATAACGCTTCATTTGCTTTTTGATATAACCATTAAGTCTAAATGATGAATTTTCGACGATATTCAGAATTTTCTTCAGATGATGCTTCAAATGATCTTCAAATAATCAAGGGGCTTCAGTTTTTGGGTTAATTTGATCTTGTAATTGTAAATAATGACATTACAATTAGTTATGCAGTAGATAATATCATTGTTTTCTAATAAGTATAGTTTTTTTAGTACAGTCAACTTTTTTATTTTAAAAGATATGTTTATGTTTTTGGTGCCATTGAAGAGAAAATTGAATAAATGGCAAAATTGATTCTAAAAAAAAACTTCATTTATTACGCGAAATTCTGAGAAATTTGCACTCAAAATTGAAATTTGGTAGTTTCAATCGATTGATTTCATCTTCACACGAGTACAGCTCAGCTCGGTAACGGTTAAGTTGGTGGGGTTTGTTGATATGCCGTTAGAAAGGTGGTTTTATTGCCTTTATAATGAGCTGTCAAACTAAGTTTTATATAAATTAGTTTTTCTGCTAGAAACAATAACGTAAACCAAAGTCGTGAAATATTAATTAACCCTGTAGCTCCTAAGAATGGGAAAATGGAACCCCCCTCCCATACGATTTTTTGCTCAGCTTGACCTTTCACCTCCGTAAATAGTTGCACTCAATTGCGGGACTGTATATTTATTCCTGTAAAGGTCCCCTTATTCCATCAAATCTACAAATGCTACAACAACACTTGATATATCATTAGAAAAGTCTTGAGGTGTAGGTAAGCAGAAAAGATTTTTAAAAAGGGAAAGCGCTTAGTAGATATGAGCGTTTAAAGTTGAAAAAATGGTAAAAACACTTAAGATACGAACGCGCTTTAATGTGAATGAGAAAGTGTGATTTCGAAGGCGAAGTAGGGAGTACACCCGATTTTCGGGGCGTTATCACTAGCAAAACTGTAATACGAAAGAAATTATTGTGTTTTCAATTTATGTTGTATATGGGAGGTAGGCGTGGTTGTAGGCGGATTTGCAAAATTTTTCGTAAGTGATCTTATATAGTCCATTTCAACTTATATAAAAAATTTAATTGGTATACGACTACTCCTTAGTGCTATGCAATTATCGTAAAAATGTAAAAAGTATGGGAGGTGGGCGTGGCAAATTTTATTTTTAAAAAAATCTACATATATATATCAGATTTTTGAGGGAGTGGTTTTGATATAACTTCAATACGAAAAAAATTACAGCGTTTTAAAATTTTGTGTTATATGGGAGGTAGGCGTCGTTGCGGGCGGATTCAAAAATCTTTTTTAATAACTTCTTATAGAGGTTATTCCAACTTATGTACCAAATTTCATCGATATGCGACGACTCCTTCTATTTTTTTTCCAAACTTTTTGTGGGATTAAACCACTGTGCGTTGTCGCACTGGCACAGAAGCATTCAATAGTACATAATTCAATTATATGCTCTTCCGTGAACTTTACCTTGATAGAAATGTAAACCTTAAAAGGGTGTTTTTGTATTAAAACACAAAAGTATTATGTCCTTTTTGAAAAACCCTTTATATATAGAAGTATATCTTATTAAGGGGTTACGTGACATTGTCAGTTTTTTGAAATCGACTTTTTTTTAATAACTTTGTATTTTAGTAAGTAATATTCTTAAGATTCTAAGAATAAATGTTTCATGGAAAAATTCCTACAGATTCAAAAGTTACAGCCGGATTAGTGAGAGCGCATTTTTAATTTTTGCGCTACCTACGTACGGCAGCTGGTATATACTTGTTACCTGACTTTTGGTGGTTGTTATTTTGTACCTACTTGAAGGGTGAAGCCCGAATTGCTAAACGATTGCAAAAAACTATAAGAAACAGCACAACACAAGATAACGAAGGCATACAGTACGAAGCAGGCATGGCAGATTGAAGGTAACCTTTTTTTTTTTTGTTCACAAACTTTGAACGCGTTTATCTCGAAACCATGTTTTTAGTACTGATTGCGGCACTAGCGGGTTCAGTTTTTGACGAAATTTTTATTTTTTTAAAACTTGATTCGCTATCGTATGACACGAGCTTTTTTTCTAAATTTTTTTTATGAATTTTTAAAGTCAATATTTTGTTCGAAAAAACACACTTTCAAATTTGGAACATCATCAAAAATTGAAAAAAAAAATTTAAAAAAAAAACTCGTATCATACGATAACCAATTTTTGCAACTCCCAGCGCTGCAACCACGAGGCCCCGTTTTTTTCTCTGCCGCCAATTTGGAGCTCTATAAAACCATGTTGGAGTGAAAAATATATTTTTTTGAATTTTTTTTTAGTAATTTGTTCAATTCTCTACAATAATAAAAAATATTTTGGAAAAATGTTTGTTTTTGACTGAATTATGAATTTTTAAAAAAATGTCTGTTTTCTCTGCCGCGAATATCATGTCCCCCCTTAAGTATACTTACTTACTTAGCTGGCCGTAACAACCCGTGTACGGGTTTCGGCCGACCTCATCAGCTCTCGCCGGGCGCCTCTGCTTTGTGCGCGCCTTCTCCAATCGGATACACCAAGTGCATCCGAAGCTGGTTTAGTTTTCATTGGGCAGTAGTAATGTGGTGGCACCCTCCGCTCATATTAGCCGTCAAACTAACGGATGCTAGTTTGCTGTTGCCCAGGGAACACCACGAGGAGGTTTGAGTCGACTTGGGACGATTTTAACATGGATAATGGCAGTCAGACAAGTTGCCATGTGAAGGTTTGCCCCCTGATCCCGCTGATCTTATTAAGTATATACCGAATAAAATACTAATCATTCGTTTTCACTACGTCATTTTCAATGGTCAGTTGCTCTAAATCAAATGAAAAATGACAACACTTTGGCATTAAAGGCATCGAGGGAGAAATGTTGAGGGACAAAAATTAATAAAACAATTTTATCAACTCATATATTTGACCCCTCTAGGAAACCATTTGCGAGAGATATAAATAGCATTTATCTTTTTCTGCTTTTGTAAGAGAACCCCAAAAGGGTGATAGATAAGGTGGGTATGTTTGAAAAAAATGTTAGGGATGAAAAAATAATAGCACCTTGTCATACATTTCACTCCTCTAAGGGGCAACCTGGGAGAGATAAGAATTATTTTCGACAAATTGTTGCCCCCTTTAGGAGAGCTCTTTAGGAAATTTTTGAGCGACTGAAAAAATTGTAATGATTTGACTTTGTTATTGCCAAAACTCGCGAGCGAGAAACATTTAATGAATTATTCGCAACCACAATTAAATTGTGGTCGCAAAAACTTCTTTTACTTAGTATAGCTACGCAATGAAATGATAATAATTATGCTAATTTTTATGTAATCGTAACGTATTGTTTGTGTTTGCCTTCAAGCACACATGAGTGAAGTCACCAACGCTATACAATGTTAACGTACTGTTCTCTAAGTAAACCCTAACATACGCTACGTTTTGCGTTTATTTTTATTTTCCGATTGTGTGCAACCACAAAAGGCTTTGTGACAGCTAAACATAGTTTTTGGGGCAATTAAACATAATTTTATTTATAATAAAAAAAAATTATAAAAGACAAAAGTTTTATTATTAACCAAATTATGGTATAAACCATACAAAGATTTTCTATTTAAAAATCTATTTTTAGACTATTTGATTGCTTGCTTGAGCGTATTGCCTGCGTTTTTTTATTATCGAGCAAAAAAAAGCTAAGTAATCTATCATCTGCTATGGTGCAATAGAAAGCACGTCCGCCTTAAAATCGCGAGGACGTTAGTTTGAGTATGGAATTGGACAAATTTCTAAATTAATATTATTGTAATTAAAAATATTTTTTGTGATGCAAAAAAATTATAAAAGTAACTTCTTTTAATTTGTAAATATATCGCTTATTCATCATTCACATAAAATGCGATGGATTAACTATTAAAAATTTTGCAGGCTTGACCTAGAACTTAACAGGGTTAAAACAGTGTCCAAGTTATTGGTTAGTATAACAAAGTTTATTGTTAATTTTCGTTTAGTTTTTTTTTTCGGTGGAAATAGCTGTTTTTAATATCACTTCTTAAGCAGTATCTATTGTAATTTTCAGTTTATTAGGTTTTTCATTGCTTTGCACACACACATTCTCTGCTGTAATAGCATAATTTTTTTGAAGAAGCTATACAATTATGATTAGTTAAAAAAAAGAAGAAAAACTCATAAAATAAAGTTTATTCAGCCTCAGCTGCCTACCGTAATAAAATTAAATAAGCTGTTGCTGTTAACAAAAAAGAAAAAAAAAGGGAAGCAAAGTAGAAGAAGAAGTTCTTAAAAAAACTGGGTTAACTTGTGGCAATCGAGTTTATTATTCAATTTAGCAGAAAACATTATCAAGCGACATAATTTTGAGCGACAATAAGGATGCTTCAAAACTTACAGGTTATACTTAAAATGGAACTAGTTTCTAGAGGTAATGTTAAAAATGTTAAAACAACCTGAGTTATTAGTGTGTGTGTGTGTGTGTGAGCCACACTTACGATCTACTGTAGTGGTTTTTGTAGTCAACTCGTGCTATGTTAAGTGGTGCTTATTTAACTGTAACTAAGTTAAAATGAGACACCAAGCCATAAAAGTAATTTTCTAGTTATTGTTGTTGCTGCTGTTGTGCCTGATGTTGTTGTTGTTGTTGCTGTGTTGGGGGTGTGCCCGCTGCTGTTAGTGCTCTTGAAACAGCAAGTGTTGTACAACCATCGTTGTAGTTGTTTTTAGTCAATTAAATTGGCTATAAATATTCAAAACGCATATGAGGGTTAATTAGTTTTGTTCCATAGTTGTTTTTATGATAACGATGATCCTCGTTGTTGTTGTTTAATGTGTGCCTGTGTGTGTTGGCGTCATTTTGCATATATGTTACGCACACTTGGACACACACTGACCAATTTAAATTATATAGCTCCTTGTTCTCATTTAAAAAGTTTCATATTAAATGCTAAATCAAATTTCATTGTTACTTGTGTTTAATTTTTATTTTTCTTCTTCTTTTTTTTTTAATGACTTCCTTAATGCAACTTGAGCACCATTAATTAGTGAATAAATTTCAATTTGTTGACCTAAATGTAATTTATTACTTTATTAATAAGACGCAGAAGCAGAGATAGCTTGTATAAAATATTGAGTTCGCTTTTTAGGCAATTTTTTGTTTTATGATATTCTTCTATTAAGTGTAGGCCTGCTGTGAGACTGCACATTCACCCGCATGATTACAGTCACTCTGGCAATCATTTATTTTAACATTAGTCTCAATTTCAACTTCATCTTGCTTCCTACTTGTTTCTTCTTCTCCTTTGAGTTGGTATAATTTAATTATTTACATTATAGATTTAACAGCCTTTTTTATTGAATTATTTCCAAAAAGCTACCGTTTGATTGACATTTCAGCAACATCAATTAGCAGGGAGTCAGCAGAAAATTTTCATCTTTTGAAAAAATAAATCATTTTGAAATAAGTAGCAACATTTAATTGTCTTTTTGTCTCAATTGCCCCACTTTACACTCATTCCGTCCTTCAGTTCCTTGTAGTTATTTATAGTATTTATGAAACTTCAGTATCGAGTTCATAATTGAATGCTTCTTAGCAGCAAATCCTCTGTGTGTGTTTCTTTTTTTCTATTTTATGTACATTCTGAATATTTTATTTCCGTTTTTGTTTTGTATTTTTTTTTTTTTTCTTTTACTTTTTAATTGTATCCTGTGTCAAAAAGTCATTTAACTAATGACATTTACCGTTTACCGAACTCGTAACGCAGATGTTTCTGTTACAATCTTAACATTTTTAATTGATTTCTAGCTTGTTTAGAGACAGGTTAAGGTTTTCTTTAGGCAATTGTTTTTGGGGGAGAGGGGGGAGGGAAAGTTAAGCCATTTGTATGTATGTAAGAATATATCTTGTAAAATATTTGTTGATTATATACACATTCTGTTAACCCTTCCTTAACTGTCATATGGGGTAGTTCATTAATCCAGATTTTTCTCTCAGTTTAAGTTTTCTCAACTTCTCAAGGTTTTGTTATATTATTTGAGGTTACAATAATTAACCATCAGAACTTTAAATATCCTAATTTCTGGTGTTGAGAGCGATTTTTGTCATTGGATTAAGTATTAATTACACCAGTGTGGTAGCTATATTACTGAGGTGTGGCAGTCAAGGGTTAAATTCAATTTCAAAAAAGCATATCTATCTCTAAATTCTATTTCTATTTTAACTGAAAGTTAATTAAAGTTAAAAGCTAATTGATGTCTATGTTTGATTTGATTAAATTGCAGTTTATTCAAGTGTAAGAAGAATATTTACTGTTTAAAATCTTGCAAAGAGCTGCTATTAAAAAACTCCCCTATCTCTATCAATATATACGATATGCTACTAACAATTGCTTCAGAAAATTGATGTAAAAGATTTGTATTTAAAAGAAACTTGTAACGCTTGTATATAGTTTGTAACATATATACAATAGGGTGTCCCAAAAAAGTTGAAGTTGTTTTTTTATGTGGTACCCCCTCAACTTTTTCGTATGATGTTAAAAAAAAAATAAAAAAAATTTGGTGTACCTAGGACCACGGCAGAGCTGTAAAAAAATGTAATCATTTGTGATTTTAAATCATGTGATTTATATTCAAAATGAATGCATTCATTTTTTCAAATCATTGATTGTGATTGAATTTTCAAAAAATTGATTCCATTCCAAATTAATGCAATCAATTTTTCAAATCATTGATTGGGATTTGAATGATTTTAAATCACAAATGATTGCATTTTTTTTACAGCTCTGGACCACGGGAACCCGTGCCGACTTGCATCGGTACATGTCAATACGTGGTTATATGGGAAAAAGGTGCTCATTTTTTTAAAAAATCTGAATAACTTTTGTATAAGTGTAAATTTTGAAAAAGCTGGTTCGCAGTTCGTTTTAATTTTTCTTTAAAATAAGCTATCAAACATGAAAATTGGACGAAAACCTCCAGAGTTGTGATTTTTTACTTATCGAAAAAAATTCCTCTTTGTTCTTGCATTAAAAAATTAAAAAATAAAAAATCCAAATTTGAAAAAATTTCAATGAAATCTTGTGAAAATATTTTGTTAAACTATACAAAATGGAGATACAAAAAATTGTGTAATTATGTTGAATACCTGTTCGTTACGAATTTTTTTGCTAGAAACGTACCTTTTTGAAAATTTCGAGTTTAAGTATTTTTTTAAAGAAAAAAAAATTCCCAAAAATCTAAAAATACAAAATATGGAAAAAAAAAACAGGACGGATGATTTAAACATAGTCTTAAGCTATTTTCGGCAAGAAATTAAAAAAAACCGAGATTCGGTAAAAAAGTTATACCTGTTGAAATTTGACTTTTTTACGAAAATACTTTAAGTGCCCTTTTCTAGCATTTCGATCACAAAAAAAATTATAAAATAATTCAATAATTCTAGAAAAATATTTCATGATTTTCATTGGAAAAATTTTTGAATTCCAGGGTTGCCAACATACCGTTTTTCCATACCGTTTTTTATTAGGTTGGATTTAGGTATTTTATTGGAAAAGTCCCCAAAATTCGAAAAATGCTCTTGTTTTATTTCACTCATTTATCTTTAAAACACACGAAAACTAAATTTCTGCTCATTTGGAGCACGACAACCCGTGCCGACATTTATCGAAACATGTTCATACAAGTTACGTAGAAGTCACGTTCCAAAATGGGCAGAAATTTTAGTTTCGTCTATTTTAGAGATAAATAAATGAAATTAGGACATAGGTAGTGTGACCATCTCACTTTTGCAGCATTCGGGGCATTCTGCCAAAAATTTGTGGACATTGGCCCAAATTCGGGGACATTTTTCGGTGAAAAAGGGAAAAAATTCGGAAAATATTAAAAAAAGAACGATGTACGTAAAAAAGTATTCTCTATTTTTTGTTTGTAACACAGTGAAATATTAAATATATTTCTGGGTGAAAGTACTACCTCAGTTTTTGGTTTTCAACTTGTCCAGAGAGCCAAAATCACTCACGTGAACATCTCTAGTTTGTACTTTTTTTTTAACAAGGTTGCAACGTTGTATATGTGTACTTTGACGTTAAATTGTTTTAATAAAGTTTGTGCCAAAAACAAAAAATTTTATATCACATCAGTTTATTAAAGCTAAATGGACTCGTTTAAAGGAGATATAAATAATTATTGTTACGTTTTTGGTCATTTTATGTCGATGTGGAAAATAAATTGGCAAAAAAAAAAGATATTAATGGATTCGTCAGTAAAGATTTGAAAATAGCGCATATGAAGCATATTTTCTGCAGTCTCTGACTTGAAGTGTAAATTGGGAACCAGACTTAGTTTGTGTAACATTTAAATATGGTCTAATAAGCTGAATACAAAATACAACTGGAGTCATGATGCAAATTATTATGCATGTGTAAATACAGTTCACGGAATGATCACCAAAAAAACGAAGTCAAAATTTTACATTGTCATTCGAAGTGCTCAATTGGACATTGCTTCACGCAGTCCACATTCTAGTGCAAGAATTTACCAATCAAGATCTTGACTCAATTACAATCACTGACACTGCCCAAACAGTGCCAGTAGACGTTGTTCCAATTACGTTCCTGGACTTTCTTACTCAAATGCACCAAGTGTGATACAACATGAACTCGATGTCATTATTTCAAAACTGGAACTGTCTCAACGGAAATCTAAAGCACTCGCTTCATTTCTCAATTCCAAAAATATTTTGGTACCCGTGATCAAAGTAACAGCAAATAGGAGTCGTCAATTAAGTTTTAATTAGCTTTTCACTTGCATAGAGGAAATACCTTGCATTTTGCAGACATTAAAAATTTACCACTCTGAGGATAAAGATTATGATGATGAACCCAGACGAATTGCCAGTGCCAGTCTAACGAATAAAGAATGGTCACTTCCGACGCTGCGTTCTTTAAAAAAGGTTGCATTGATTAAATTGTTTGAACATTTTAGAAATTGTATCTTTTCATCTTATCAATTTATAAGTTCTTTAAAGTAAAACGTTATTTTTCCCATTAGAAGTTGCGATTACTTAATTTGTTGTTTTCAAAAATTGGTCAATAATTGGTCTGGCTGAAATTTTGCAGAAGGGAAGCCCAAAAATTTTATACTGAGAAACTATCGTTTGAAACGAGAAAGTTAGAGACCAAAAACTGATGCATTAAATTATAGCAGAATTTAAAAAAAAAAAATATGTACCGCGCCTAACTTTTCAAAACTCCTCTACGGTTTTGCTCTTGTGGGGTAGTACTTTCACCTCTATATAGTGGTATATAAGAATTTTTACTTTTTTTTAAATTTCTTTCACTGAAAAATAAAGAAAATAAAATCAATATTAAAAGAAAATTAAAATCAGGAAAAGAAATAATTAAATAAAATTTTTTTTAAATAAAAATTATCGATGGCTTGGACCTGGTTGTTTTTCGTCCAATTGTTAATATGCATTCTTTGTTTGTCGTTGATATTTATCGTTACCAGCAACCTTTTTCTCATTTCTGGCGTTTTTTGTAGAAAGTAAAAAAAAATTCTATGCAACTGAATTAATTCTATGCTTTATGTTATTCGAAGACGTTTGTCAAATTCGTTTAATGGTCGAAAAGACTCGTTCAACTCAAGCAGATGTACCGAGCAAGCAATATATATGTATGTTGGACCATATCGGCTAGAAGTTTCTACGGCACCATATATTGCCATTTCAAACCATGGCAGAATAAAAGAAGGTAGGTGCATTTCGGACTGCGCTCTCTTTCTCATAGCCAAAATTGTCAAAATCAATACAAATCACTTTATTGTTTACATTTGTCCAATCAAAGCATTCTCATAGCTTTCAGATTTTCTGTGAGCTGTCAAATTAGTTTTGACAGTTTCGGCAGTCTGTCTCTCCAAAATGCATCTAACAAAAAAGTCAAATGAAAGCATTTGAACTCACACCCAGAATTACCGAAAGTAGTACTGTTTTAGTAAGACTTTAGTACTTAAGTAATCTAGTACTAATATAATCTTGTACCCGAATAAATGGGACAGATGGTCATACTAGGCATAGATGTTGAAAAATGAGAGCATTTTTTGACTTTTGGGAGATTTTTCGTTAAAATACCTAAATCCAACCTTATAAAAAACGAAATGGAAAGAGCGGTATGTTGGCAACCCTTGAATTTTTCTAATAAAAAATTTTTCTAATAAAAATCAGAAATTTTTTTAGAATTAATTAAGTTACTCCGAGGGAGAAATAAATGTTTTTCGATTTTTTTATAATTTTTTGTGATCGAAATGCTAGAAAAGGGCACTTTAAGTATTTTTGAAAAAAAGTCAAGTTTCAACAGGTATAACTTTTTTCCCCAAACTTCGGGTTTTTCAATATCTTGCAGAAAATAGCTCAAGAATATGTTTAAATCATCTGTCCTGTTTTTTCATATGTTGCGTTTTTGGATTTTTTTTTTGTAAAAATACTCAAGCTCGAAATTTTCAAATAGATACACTTCTACACTCAGAAAAAAAATTTATTAAAATCAAGGAAACTTTGCGCTAAAGTCATCATATCCTGTATTTAAAGATGACACTTTCCTTATTTTAAGTAAGTTCTCCTTAATCAAAGAAAATATCCCCAGTTTTAGGATAAATCTTACTTAAACTAAGGAAAGTGCATCTTTAAATATAGGATATGAATACTTTATAGCAAATTTTCCTTGATTTTAGTAAATTTTTTTTTGGTGTAGCAAAAATATTCATAACGACCAGGTTATTCAACATAATTACACAATTTATTGTATCCCCATTTGGTACAGTTTAACAAAATATTTTCACAAGATTTCATTGGAATTTTTTTTAAAATTTGGTTTTTTAAATTTTTTTTTTTTTTATACAACAATAACAAAAATGAGTTTTTTTCGAAAAGTAAAAAATCACAACTCTGGAGGTTTTCGTCAAATATTCTTGTTTGATAGCTTATTTTAAAGAAAAAAAACCAGCTTTTTCAAAATTTAAACTTATGCCAAAGCTTTTTGATTTATTTTTTTGAAAAAAATTAGCACTTTTTTCCCATATAACCAAGTACTGACATGTACCGATACAAGTTGGCACGGGTTCCCGTGGCCCAAGGCACACCAATTTTTTTTACATTTATTTCAACATACGAAAAAAATTGAGGGCGTACCACATGAAAAAAACAACTGCGACTTTTTTGGGACACTCTAATAAGTAGTCATTAAAAGATGATGCTTGAAATCAGTGTCACAACACTTCATTTAATAAAAATGAAGAACTCAAAAAAAGTTTAGCCCCAATTTATAAACTGAACACCTCCTTTTTATTCAATTAACTATCACGGTTTGATGTGCCCACTAATTACCATTCTATTTGTTTGTTTTTCTTGCTTTTCATTATCTGATTAAAATGCCAATAATTATTAATTATTTCAAATAATTTCTGGCACTTAATTGCCTTCACAGTTTCATATTTCATGCATGTTCGTGATAAAAGTGATTAAATCGTACAACAAAAAAAAAAAAATTAATAATAATAAGAAACAAATACGAAATGCATGAAAATTCGTCACCCAGTTCGAATTAAAAGAAAACAAACTCAAGGTAACTAAACAACAAATAGAAAACTAACAAAATCATGCAACCATTGAATAAATTTTACGTTCGAACCATGTGAATACGACATAAAAATAGAAGAAAAAAAAAACTAAATGGACATATTCAACATGAAACGGAAGCCTCGACACGAAATGAATAAAAAAAAGTTACATTCATGAACTACGCACACTAAACTAAAATTGGTTCATATAAGTAATGTATCTACTTTGTCAACGATGTTTGTATTGAGAATTTGTCAATCTTAAAAATATTTATTTTCTAACGGTGTTTATTCTAAGTTTTTGTAAGGTGTATAGGCACTGTACGTTTGTCGCCATTTTCAAAGAATTCACCAAATATGGTGTCCTGTCTGAAAGCCGCATGTCTCATTTAGGACACTTGTCTGTCAAATTTTGGAAGTTTTGCCATCTTTTTTTTTCTCGTTCCTTGTTTTGTCCACGGTATGCTACACATAGTTTTCTGTTTGGCAAAGCTAAAGGCAACAGTCTTTCTTCTGTTTTTTGTTCAAATACTGTTTTCTGACAATTCTTCAAATTAGTTTTCAGCTTCGGACCGTGAACATAATTTGTCGGTTGCTTGGATTTTTTTGATGAAAGATAAGCTCTCTCAAATCCCAGTTTTTCTTCTTTTACCCACGAAAACAACAACAAATTTTGTCGTTGTCTAAAAGTGGAGCATGCACCAAAACCGCATGTCTCACTTAAGATACTTGTCTGTCAAATTTTGGAAGTTTCGGCATCTTTTTTCTCTCTCATTATTTTGTACACGGTTTTTTTTTTGGTAAGGCTGAAGGCAGCATTGTTTCTTTTGTTATCTGTTCAAAAAGTATCAGCTGACAGTTGTCCAAATTGTTTTCAGCTTCGGACAGTGAACATAATTTATCGGCTGCTTGGAAATGTTTGTATTAAAGCGAGCTCTCTCAAATTCCAGTTTTTTTCTTTTACTGCATTGACTTTGCTTTTATATTGAACATCAACATGCTTTATAATTGAACACAATGCTTTAATTTTCAAATTGTAATTAAATATTTGCATATATATATATATATATATATATAAAATACAATATTTTATTACTTTGACGAAATTTTTCTTAAGCTATTTTTTAAAAACTAGTTGTAATCAAAAATAGCTTAAAACGAATTTTGTCATAATAGCAACATTTTGTTTTCAATACTTATGTGAATACTTAAAAAATTCTAAAATTTGATATACCACCTTGATCAAAAAGAAAGGTTCATTCACACTGTGAACCGGAATTAACTGTCCGATTCGAAAATTTGTCATTTGCCACATGTGTCTATGACAAGGCAGCTAAATATCAGCGTCTCTCGTTGACATTTGGTAAAGTGACAGTGTTTTGTTTACAACAACTTTTTTCGTGACTTCGATTTTTACGATGGAAGAAAAAAATTGAGCAACGAGTTTGTATCAAATTTTGTGTGAAAAATGGTTTCAACTGCGCCGATACGCGTAAAATGTTGGTGAAATGTTACGGTGACTCTGCTCTATCGTATCAGAAGGCAAACAAGTGGTTTAACCGATTTGTGAGTGGCCAAGACGAAGTAGAAGACGACCCTCGTACCGGGCAGCCATCGTGTTCGACTACCGAAGAAAATGTTGAAAAAATCAAAGAAATGTTGGTCAAAAATCGCAAATTGACGATTAGAGAGATAGCAGAGGACGTCGGCTTTTCAATTGGATCCGTTCAGAACATTTTGAAGAATGAATTGGGCTTGAGACTTGTCGCTGCGAAGTTGGTACCGCAAGAACTCAGTTTCATGCAAAAAAGAGACCAAGTTGCTATCGCGAAAGACATGCTGGAAATGGTCTAAAACGACGAATCATTCATCGAATCCATCATTACAGCTGATGAGGCATGGGTGGACGAGTATGACACGCAAACCAGGCATCAGGCGAGTGAATGGCGGTCGCCAGACGAACCGAGACCGAAGAAACCACGTCGTTTTCAGTCAAAAAAGAAAGCGATGAATTTTTGCCAGATGGTCAAACGGTCAATAAACAGTATTATTTGGGCGTTATGAGACGTTCACGTGAAGCAATTCGCCAAAAAAGACCGCAGTTGTGGCAAAACAAATCATGGATTTTGCACCACAATAATGCACCATCTCACAATGCTCACCTTATTCGTGACTTTTTGGCCAAAAAACAACACGAAAACCATTTTCACCTGACCTAGCTCCGTGTGATTTTTTTCTGTTCGATCGAGTCAAAAAACCGCTTCGAGGAACGCGTTCACCAGGAAAAATCGGTGAACGCTCTGAAGACCATACCAAAAACCGTGTTCCAGAAAGGTTTCCGTGACTGGATCAAGCGCTGACATAAGTGCGTTGCAGCCGACGAAGACAACTTCGAAGGCAGCATTATTCACTTGGATGAATAAACTTGTACTTGAATTTTTTTCAATAAATGAACCTTTCTTTTTGAACAAGGTGGTAAAAAACACAACTTGAATGTGTAAACATTGTGTTCAATTTTAAAACTTGTCAATTTTTTTTGTGCACGAAAATAACAACAATTTTGTTGGTGTTCGAAAGTGGAGCATGCACCAAAGCGACAAGGTTTTCTTTAACTCTGTCAAGTTATTCATACTTTCTAGAATTACCTTCCTCACCTAATCGCTTTCCTTCTCTTCTCTTTCTTGTGTTTATTAATGGTGTTGCTTCGAACATAGTTTTCTACATTAAGTCAGATTTTTGCCTACTTTATATGTGTGTGTGTTTTACACACACAAGTCTATATGAGTGTGCATGAAACACAACCAACCCTTGCATAGTGTTGACTCGTATGAGTGCGTTTGCTACCAACCACTAATCGATAACACGTGACTCTTTAAGGTGAACGACTGTCTGACAGGAAGGCACAAATTTTCGTTTACTTACATCGAAGTTAAGGTTTCTTCGCGACCAAACAATCAACATTGCTTTTGCCTCCCCTTTCATGAACAACCCTTTCATACTCATTGCTGGCGTGTATACCGTTCATTATAGTTGTGCGAGCACTTTTGCTTTAAATACTTGAATGGAAATATTCTGTATAAAGCTGGAGAAAGCTCGTTCGAGTTAGTAACAGCTTGAGCAGCAGAGAATGTTGAATGTTGGAATTTGCGTCAATAGGTTTTTTGAATTTATGAGAGTTGCAGATTTATTTTATCCCTTGTTTAACATTCTGATTTGTTGGTTTTGCTTCTTGCTGAGCTGAGTTGAGCTTGCTGCAGAGCAAAGTGAACATATTTTCTTGTAAACATTTTCTCTTTCTAAAATTATGGCCTGCTGTTTCAAGGACTTATCTTTTTAATAATTTTTTTTTTTTGTTTTGTTGTGTTCCTTTGAATATTAATTATTCTTTTGTTTAACTTTATTTTTGCTCTCCGCATTTTAATTATTTGTCTTTGTCATCCTTTTATTTTTGAGTTTTTTTGTTCGTATTTATTTATTTCTTTTGTTTTTCATTTGGGCGCCTTATTTTCTCAAAGTAGTATTTTTGTTTTTGTTTGCTTTGATTATAACGCTATTTCAGTCAAGGTCGTGCAATAAAGCCTTAAAACTATGCGTTTAATGGACATGTTTTTTCGAAAAACATTGAGATTATCTACATAGATGTTTTTGTCGGTTTGTTTGTTAAATTTCCTAAAATTAGACTTTAATTCTCAACGAAAACGTGATGAAGAATTTTTGCAAGCCAATTAAATCATTTGTTACTTACTTACTTATGTGGCGCTACAACCGTAGGTCGGTTTTGGCCTCGTTTAGGAATTTGCGCCAGCCATTTCTGTTTTGCGTTTGTTGGCGCCAATTGGAAATCCAAGTTTCGTTAGGTTGTCCTCCACTTGGTCCTTCCCATGGAGATGCGGTCATCCTCTTCTGCGTTGACCACCGCTGGGCACTAAATCGAATAGTTTCTTTGCTGGAGCGTCAAAGAAAATTCGCTCAACATAACCTTGCCAGCGAAACCGCTCTTTTTATACGCTTGACGATGTCGATGTCGGCGTAGAGCTAATCGTATTTGGTACTCGTCATTGACTCAGATCGGTCCATAGATCTTTCGAAGGATCTTTCTCTCGTAGGCTCCCAAAGTCTTTTTCCATGAGAACTGCTCAGCATCCAGGTTTTTACTGCATATAACAGAATATAACTCCACAAATCGTTAATGAAGTTAATGCTGAATCCCTGATAAAAAGTATTTCACAGCCTCGATGGAGGTATTGTGAATTTAGGATGAACTTAAAGCTACTTATTAATTAGTTTTCAGCGCATATATCTTTTCCTCTCTCGCTCTCATAGTTTGCATTTTTGATTTATTTTGTTGTTATATATTGCCGTTCTGCTTTTTTTTAAAAGCGCGCTTTAAACTTATTTTGTATCTCTATTTTGCTTGTTCGTTGTGTAAAATACACCAATAAGCCAATGAACTCAAATAAGCGTTCACTATAAACGCGGCCGTAAGATGGTTTTCGGCGCCTATTTCTTTAATTTTGCTTATTTACATAGTTGTCGTTGTTCTTGCATGCAACAATCAGTTGAATATTTTTTTTTTTGTTAAGTATTTAGCCATTGTTTGCTTTGTGTTTTCAAGTTCCTTTGAATGCATTTGTTATTGTTTTGATCTTTTGTTATTGTTCATCATTTTATGCGCGGAGTTAATAGAAAAATAAAATTTTGTCGCTATTTGCTGCTGATGTATGTTCATTTCCACATTCATAAAGATTTTTATTACGAATGTAAAATACGAACACCAAAAAGCTTAATAATAATAAGATAAATTAATATGCAAGTAATAAGCGCGCACTATGAGTACCAATAAGCTCAATAAGCTACTTTAATCTGTAAGCAATAAGCGCACACTATGAACACAATAAGCATAAAAAAGCTACTTGAGCCAAGGGCGCAATTAGCTTCAGTATAAGCGTTCAGTATAAAGGCATCGTTATAGAATAAAGTGCCCCTTTGTCTTAGATCAGCAGCTCACATGCTCTTCTCATCATCATGAGGCCGCGTGCATAGTGAACGCTTATTGAGCCTATTTTGTATCTCAATCTCGTTTGTTTACACAACGAATAAGCGAGATAATGATATACCAATAAGCCAATAAACTCAAATAAGTGTTCAATATAAATGCGGGAGAATATTCAGGTGCTAATATGTTTTTTTACGATTCTGTATAAAATAAAATAAAAACTAAAAATATAAATAAGATTAAAAATAAAAGATTTTTATTAATATTTTATTGTTAGAAGAAAAATTAAAGAATAAAAAGAAAGAAGAAAAAAACAAAAAAAAAAAAAAAACAAAAAAAAAAAAACAAAAAAAAATGAAGCAAAAAAAAACAAAAAAAAAAATAAAACAAAAAATAAAACAAAAAAAAATAAGAAACATCAAATAAAAAACAAATAAAAAATAAAATTAAAAATTTAAACAAAAAATTAAAAAAAAAGCTTAAAACATCAAATAAAAAACAAAAAATAAAAAATTTAGCTAAAAAAATTTTGAAATTAGAAAACTAAAAAATAAAAATTAAAAAAAGAAATAAAAAATTAAAAAAAAAAAATTAAAAACAAAAACTAAACTAAACTAAATATAAAAAAAAAAACGAAATGGCCATTTCAGCCCCTCAAAGGACTTTGACCGAGCTTCTTACGATCAATTGTGTTCTGTGAGTTGTGAAATTTTTGAACACAAATGATCGAGAACTGTACCTACATGTTTTAAGCCGACTCCGAACAGCTCACGTTCTCAAGAAGCTTTTCATGGCAGTTCTTACTCTCTGAGGTATGCCATTGTCTGCAGAGAGGTGACGGCCGAACAGACAAATCAGTTCAATTGAAAAAAATGTGTCAGGTGGGATTCGAACCAGGGTTCTCTGGCGTATGGGCCACACACTCTACCCACTGCGCCACTGCCGCCATCAAACATAAACCAAATTAAAACATAAAATATATAAAATCATATATATAATATATAAAATCATTAAAAATACCTTTGTAAATAAAAATTGAAAAAAAAAACATTTGCATATAAAAGGGTAACAAAATCGTAAAAATTGAAATAAGATATAGAAAAATTGAAAGAGTTCCTCTTTATTTTTTTTTTAATTCCTTGATAAGAACTGCAAAAATAATTTTCATGACTAAATATTGCCCTTAATCAGAGCATAGGACAGAGAATCGAAACAATCGGATATCTCCTTATCCTACGATTTAATAAAAACTCATATTTTAACATTTTTTAAAAAATTCCAATGCAACATTTTTAAAATTGTTTCGTGTAATTACTGATGTATTATTGTTTTGAATAATTTTTAATTAAAATTATTTCTATTAATTTTTTCATATTAAAACTTCGAGACTCGATGTTAACAGAGTCTCCTCTTTTTAGTTTGTAATATTTTTAAAAATATCTAACTTTCCAATTGTTTTCAGTTTCCTTGACATTCGCCATCTTCAATATTCAACGCTACTCGTTCACATTTCTTCAATTGCATTGCATTTAAATAATTATTTTCATTTACTTTCTTCTTTCCCCTCCATAAACACGCCACCATGTTTTTTTATATTTTTGTATTTAGTCCTTTATTATATAGTTTCCCCTTTGGTTTGTTTACTCATGTTTTTGCTGTATATAAATGACAGTATTTTGTGTCATAAAATTTGCATAATGACGAGTCCTAGAAAATGTGTCAACTTTGTGACACTTTATTCAAATTATTAATAATGTCAGTATAGCGCTCTTTCTTTATAGTCTTGGGAATATTTTAAGATTTTCCGTTTATGCATGAGGTTAAGCATTAAAGTGAGTATATTTGTATGGATATCTATTTTTTATAGTGTTTCTTATTTCATAAACTTGACGAATTTTATTGCCAAGACATTTGAGGCCAATTTTCATTCACGATTGATTTGGTTTAGCGAGGATTATTGAATCAATAAAAAAAAAATCATAAAAGTCATTTTGTATCATAAAAAAAATCATAAAAAAAAATATCAATGGCGAAAGGCACATAAGTTATCGGTACAAAACCCTAATTTTATTTTTGCGCCTAACAGCTTCTAATGTGAGTTTACCTACAATAATTTTACACAATGCATATTATAACTTTACTAGTATAAAAGCGCTTCCTACGGCCCTTATGTCAAAAACTGTATTTATAGTGAAAATAATGAGAAGAGACTAAAAAAATGTGCAATAATAACCTTTAAATTTTATCTCAGTAAAAAATTTAAGATTGTGTTGTGAGAGTCTTTCCTTTCAATTTACGTGAAAAAATGTACCGACATTTACCGATCGCTGAAAAAACTATATATTTTCAAAATACAAATTCATGTATAAAATTAATATATGTCCGATTTTAACTATTTTTAGTGCACATCGATTACTTTATTTTTGTATAATTCTGACAAAGTTTTGTTAACATCGGCTAGCTTTTGTATGTACCTTCCATACAAAATCATGTAAAAAATTAATATAGGTACTAGTGAGGTAACCCTAGGCATAGACTGATTTCGATAAATTTTTAGCGCACATCTATAACTTTATTTTTCTAGTATTTTAACCGAGTTTCGTTAAGATTGGTCAACTATTGTACCATATGTTCCTCCTATACAAAATCATGAAAAAAATTAATATAGGTCCTGGGCAGGTAACCCTAGGGACATACTAATTTCAACCATTTTTAGTATACATTTATAAATTTATTTTTCGGGTATTTTAATCGAGTTTCGTTAAGATCGGCTAACTTTTGTATGTTCCTCCCATACAAAATCATGTTTCAAATTAATATAGTTCCAAGGGAGGTACCCCTAGGGTCTAAGCGATTTTAGCCATTTTTAGCACGCATCTTTTACTCCATTTTTTTAACATTCTGGCCGAGTTTTGTTAAGATCGGCTAACCTTTGTATATACCTCCCATAAAAAAATTATTTAAAAAAATTAATATAGGTCCAAGGGAGGCACCCCTAGGGACTGATGAGCGATTTCAACAATTTTTGAAGTTTTTCTCAAGTAGCTTAAACATACCAATCTTACCAAATTTCATTATCATAGGAGCACTCCTTCTATTTTTGCCCAACTTTTAAACGGGCTCAGTCTACTGTGCGTCGTAACTTTCATCGCCGGGGCAAAAAAATTAATGGAACTGAAAATACATACTTTATCAAAAAAAATATTAAACACTTTTTGAAATCGAAGAGACGGTTTTTTTGGCTCCTCAAACTTTGCTAATTTTTGAGTTGTAAGACCTTTCTATAAGATAAAACTTCCCATCAAACCATAGTTGACGACTTTGTCGAAATTCCGACTAATTAGTAACTATTTCGAGCTGTCTTAAAGAAATCGTTACATTTTCGTTACTTAAATATCGAAACAGTTTTAGTTTTTGTACGAATTTATACAGAATTTCATTATGCGACTGTTTGTACGACATATTGAAATGCGAACAGAGTAAAATTTCCTTTCTTTCAAACTGTCTGAACGAAATCGTAACTTATTCGTAACATTTTCTTTAAGACTCGTTACGAAATCGTTACGACATTCATACGATTTTCGTTACGATTTCACAACGAAATTGGATTTCGAAATTGGAAATACTTCGAAATATTCTTGACGATCGCAACAAACATTTCACAATCTTTCCGATTTCGGAATCCGATTTCGTTACGAAATCGTAAAGAATATTGTTTGAAGGGGCTAACACGACTTCTTAACGAAATGTCGTAACGAGTGTTAGCGAAAATGTTACGAAAAAGTTACGATTTCGTTCATACAGTTCGAAGGAAAGGAAATTTCACTCTGTTCACATTTCAGTATGTGGTACAAACAGTCGCATAACGAAATTCTATATAAATTCATATAAAAAGTGAAACTGTTCCGATATTTGCGTAACGAAATTATAACGATTTCTTTAAGACAGCTCGAAATTGTTACGAATTAGTCGAAATTTCGACAAAGTCATCAGCTATGGTTTGCTGGGTAAATTCATTCACAAATTGATATTTTTACAAAACAAATTATTTTCTTAATTTAGAAACAACTAAAAATAATTCTGCATTTCTTTTTTTTTTTAGAGCAATCCCAAAATTTTTAAACTTTTGAATATTCTATAGTACAAATGTGAAGTATATTTATTTTTCTTCAATTAAATAGGAAAAGTTTAAAAACCTCGTATTTTTTAACTAATAAAGATATTAACAAAATTCTTTTTAATTTGTTACAATTGAATGCTTGACTTTTATTGTGCATACCAATTTCTTTAAAATTTTAACCATTTTTAATTTTGTTTTTATGCTCCTTTTTAACGCACTGTGAAACGTGCTGAAACTTGATTTTAAGTTCTAACTATTTAGCGTTTTCCTTTTTTTTTTTTTTCTTTTTTTGCTTATGCATGTCCGTATGAAAAGTCTTGTTTTTATTTTTAAAAAGCGTGCCAAATTTAACAGCTTTTTTTTTTTGCGAAAACTACTGAAATGTTAAAATGTTAACACGTCATCAACACATTTTATAACTTGACTTTATGTTTGTCCTACTTTTATAATTTTTCTGATTATTTTGGTTGTTTAAGTGGCCTAATTAGTGTCAACACCTAGAATAATAATTTTTACTCACGTTACTCGCTGCTTTCATGCTCCGTTTGTAGCTATATATATGCAACTTTAGCTTGCTACTATCGGGGGTTTTTTTTTTGTTTTAGTTTTAGGAGCACTCTTGAAAATGAAAATGTTTAAAGCGACGCTTTTAATGGGGGATGCAAACAGCTTGTGTTTGGTGCTTACCTTGGCGTTTTTTTTAATGTCTTGTAAAATTTTGTTATAAACACAGCTCTGAGACAAGTAAATTTAGTATTTCGAAGGAGTCGCCATCATTTAAATCTATATTTAATTAAGCTAGCGCGTTTTTTGTAATGACCATAAAATCTATACCGCAGACGCAATTTTCATAAAAAGATCTTACTTTTTCTTAAGTATTGTGTATTCTTTTCAAAAGGCTACAACAATTTTCTACAACAATTTTCCAAAAAACTAGTTTCTTTTGTGCTGTCTAAAACTCCATTAAAAAAAGTGCTTCCAAAAGAAGGTAAACTGCAAGGCAAAGTCTTGAATAACACTCCTTTCACTTTCATACCCAGAAGGCATGCCTTTAATATGTGCATGTCGTTGGCAGCAATGCTTTTCTAAGCCTTCTCCACAAGTGCTTCCAGAATTTCTTCAAAGGAAGACTGCTTTGAGGCATTCAATAAAAGGATCGAAGTGTTTATTGGGTTCAATCCAATTTATGAGTAGTTGCTGATTTAGGACTCAATTTTATTGAGGATTAGGTATTTTTTTTCTCTAATCTATGGAATGTCTTCTGGAGGCAGTATCCCTAAGAATGTATACAAAATTTGTACAAATTTTACCGAAATGGCGCGAGATGTTATCCTGCTGTGGAACTACATTTCTCCCAAATTCATGCCATTTAATTGGGAGAATGAAAAAGTTCCCCAAATCATGGCTATAAAAAGCACTACCTTTGACCGTAAAACGCTGATTAGCAGTTATGGAACCGACACAATCCGTCCCTGTGCAAGCTGAACAATCTGGCCCGTCTGGCCTTGGTCAACCCAGCCATGCACAAATTATTTAAATTCGATTTTATTGATCTACTTAAGAAAGTTGCAACATAGTTTCAAAAACCCAAAGCTCAACAAATTATTACTCCACTTAAGACTGTTGCGACATAGTTTCAAAATTCAGCAACAAAGTATGAAAGTTGCTTACATTTCTTAACTTTGTTGCATCACCCAAAAACAAAGAAAGAAACCATAAACAAAAACAATTAAAACGAAATGCGTTCGCTTACTGATCGATATAATTGTTTTTGTCAATGCAGCTCTTTTACTCTTTTCCAATAACTATGTATGTATGCGTGCTCTAGAATAAGTATCTATGTATTTGTGAAAATACGAATAGGCTAAGATTTACTTTATAAGCTAGAATTCTTGTAAAGAGAGAAGACAATAAAGTTTCGATCTTCAAGAAGTGAAGTGTAGTGTTTTCTTTTTAAAAACCAAAAACTAAAACTATTAGCGTCGTTTTTTAGAAAAAAATTTGGTACGATGACATCATCAGCCCACAGACCGCATCAAACAGTGCATTTTTTGAAATGTAACGTTGTTTCGATAATTTCATGTGAATTATCTTCGCTCCAAATGCGACAATTTTGTTCATTGACATACCCATTGACAGCCAAAAATAAGCCTTTATCTCTAGACTGCGGATTTTTATGTAGAAAAACTTTTTTCTGACTATTGATGTTTTAACTGTTCTTACCAAAAATTCCTATATTATTCCTAAAATATATGCAAACAAATTTCAACTTAAATGGTTACATGTCAATTGCAGTTTTTTGAAATCGAGTTTTTTGAAATCGAAAAATTTCATGGAAAAATTCCTACGGGTTCAAAAGTTACAGCCGGATTAGTGAGAGGGCATTTTTAATTTTTGCGCTACCTACGTACGGCAGCTGGTATATACTTGTTTTACTTGCTACCTGCCTTTTGGTGGTTGTTATTTCGTACCTACTTGAAGGGTGAAGGGTGAAGCCGGAATTGCTAAACGATTGCAAAAAAACTAAAAGAAACAGCACAACACAAGATAACGAAGTCATACAGTACGAAGCAGGCATGGCAGATTGAAGGTAACCTTTTTTTTCTTTGTTCACAAACTTTGAACGCGTTTATCTCGAAACCATGTTTTTCGTACTGGTTGCGGCAGTAGCGGGTTTATTTTCTGACGAAATTTTTTCTTTTTTTTTGTATTTTTTTAAACTTGATTCGCTATCGTATGACGAGCGCTTTTTTTTTAAATTTTTTTTTTCGATTTTTTATGAATTTTTAAAGTCAATATTTTTTTCGAAAAAACACTTTCAAATTTGGAACATCACCAAAAATTGAAAAACCAAAATTTA
Source organism: Coremacera marginata (assembly GCA_914767935.1). NCBI lineage: Eukaryota > Metazoa > Arthropoda > Insecta > Diptera > Sciomyzidae > Coremacera > Coremacera marginata. Next base: position 23,793,614 of record OU612047.1, on the reverse strand, counting down.
AAAAAAAGCTCGTGTTTTTAAAAAAAAGAGCCCTAGTTTGGAGCTCTATAAAACCATGTTGGAGTGAAAAATATATTTTTTTGGATTTTTTTTTTTTCTTGTAATTCTTGTTGTTCAATTCTCTACTATAATTAAAAAATTTTTTGGAAAAATGTTTGTTTTTGACTGAGTTATGAATTTTTAAAAAAAGGTCTGTTTTCTCTGCCTCGAATGTCGTGTCCCTCCTTATGAGACACATAAAATTGGTTATTTTCGGTGTATTATTATTATTGCTTAAAAAGCTTATTAATTTTTTTTTTAAACAAAGCTTTTATAAGAAACATAGCCTTTTTCATTTTTGGGGTCAATTGGACCCTAAGAGCTTGGTTTTGAGGGTTAAATTGTTCTATGAAATTATTCCCCAGGTAATTTTGAATGTTTCTCTTGAAGACATAAAGCCGCTAAACTTAAAAAAACAGTTTTTCTAACAAAAACTGCATTAACATGTACTTCACTTTGAAACTCGAATTACTCGATAATATGCCGAAGGATTAAACAACGGAAAACGCCATTAAACTCAGCATCTCGATTCATGCCCGATTCCCGATTCATGCCCAGTGTATTTATTAAATTTTTTAATATTATTATCAGATTGTTTTCTATATTTCAATTTTTTTAATTCTACTTGTGAAGGAATAATATCACAAAATAGTATTACAACAGTAATACAAAACGAAATTATCAAATTCTAAATATAAAACTCAAATCATTTTCATACAATTAAAAACGGTATTTTTTTGGACAAGTACATTATTACAAATTGAAGTCAAAAATAAAAAATATGAAAATATTAAAGTTGTTTGCAATATATATGTAACATATGCAAGTTGAATGTAAGATTTATGCTAGATGTATGCAAGTTATATCCAAGTTGTGTGCAACTTATGCAAGTTGTATGCAACGCATGCAAGTTATATGCAACGCATGCAAGTTATATGTAACGTATGCAAGTTTCATGCAACGTATGCAAGTAGCATGCAACGTATGCAAGATATTTGCAACGTATTCAAGTTGTATGCCACATTTTCACGATATTTGCAATATACAGAATGTATGCAATATGCAATTGCATAAAAATTCGCAGTCTATTCATGTCTGAACAAAATTTTCGATAACAGCGGATTCAATGCTAGTTATTTTTGGGCTCATTCACCGAAATTTCGACCCAAACGATAGTCCTATGGCTTCAATTCTTGCACTAGCTGGATCTTGTAAGCCTTTGTAACCAAGATTTTTGTATAAAATGTTCCATTAAGGCGGTCTTCTCATTCAAAACCCGTTTTTTGGACCCTTTTTAAAAAAAATTCTTATTTGAAAACGCAAAGAATAATTGAAAACTTTTTTATTTATTGTATTACAAAAGGTTCAAAGTAAATAAAAAATTTTTTTTTGCCTCGATACGTGGGCTGTTCAAAAAGTAATGAGACTTCAAAGTTGGTGGTGAAAAAAAAGGTGTCGTCACGGCGGCCACGATTCCGGGTCTCCGAAGCGTCTGAAATGAAAAAAAAAACGGGGTTATAATCAGTATAAATGTAATTCTCGGGTGAACCTCAAGCTTAATTTTGTGATTTTTTTTGACAAAATGGCGGCCATTCAAAAAAAAAATTTCAATTTCGGGGTTTTTTTTTGTAGTTTAGTGTAAAAAAAAAAATAGTAAAAAATTTTTTAAAATTATGGTCGAGGTTCACCCGAGAATGGTGACAATTCTGCGTCGATTCCATTTTGTTTCATGAAAATCGGTTCAGTTGAACTGGAGATATCATGGCCGCCAGTTCGAAAAACGTGGGTTCGAGATAAACGCGTTTAAAGTTTGAAGTAATTTTTTTGGGGAAAAAAAAAAAAAAAAAATCAAAAATGTTTAAATGCAGTTTTAAAGAGCTGACAATTTTTACTTACAAATATTAGTCGGCGATGCCAGCTCCATACAGGCCACCTTCCTCTTTTTCGTAGAAACTGCTTTCTGCTGCCCTCTCTGCTCTGCGAGCCGTTCTGCCAGCTTTTGATGATGCCGCAGCTCGAGTCTCTGATCGGTTCAATCTGTCTTCATTGCGAGATAGTACGTATTCGTATGCGTTTTTGCCAATCGCAATACCCATCAAACCCATAATTTTAAGTATGGGTATAAAACCGTCGTTGAAGAGGCACGTTGCAATGAAATTGGCCACTTCGATGGTGCGTGCGCCTGAGTTGATGTGTTTGGGCGAAAGTGACCAAAGAACAGAATTGTAGGACTCATTGGAATTCTGAGTTTCAGATCCAAGGCATCTTTCAAGCAAATTATCTGCCGACAGCGCTTCGTAAGCTGGTTTTATTACCTCCATCACCTTCTTGTCCATCAGACCTTGCTTCACAAAAAAGGCTGTATCTTCTAAAGTATTTCGAATTTCTAAAAATCCTTTTAGGGGCATATTCACAACTACCCAAGCTATAAATAAATGCAAAAAAAAAAGTTGAAAAAAAAGTTGCTCAATGAGAAGACCCCCTTAAGTGAACGTACAAAGACCAAGCTGTTGTGAACAACGTTGAATGGATAAATTTGGATCTTTTTTAACACTCTCCTTAAAGGATGCAATATTATATTCAGTACGCACTTGTCTTATGGGTCTCGATGCCACGATGAACAGCGGTTTTAGATGGGCGATTATGTTGGGTGTACATGGTGCAAGTGCTCTATAAGTTTGGCGCACAAAACTATAATTTTGGAACACAGTTTCTAAAATTTAGTAACGTTGTTGAAGTGCGTAAGTCATAAAGATAAAATTGCAAAGACTACTGAATAAAAATTACACTGGTAGTTTGCAATCTGACAGTTGGGTTGACAGATATAACTGTCCGAAGTAAGTACTGGTTAAAAAAACATAATTAGTAAGTAACACTAATTAGAAGCTTAGCTTCGGAAACTTGTTGTATATCAAATTATGTTTTACATTAAATAAATGAAAGCTTTCACTTCTAGCGTTGAATCAAACTTGTATGAATTGAGCATTTTATTAATATCTTGGCAATAAGAAAATCGATGATATCCATGAGCATAGCTATGATGGGGGGAAAGGGGGCCACGGGAAATTTTGATTTTTTAATTTGATGTTTGATTTTTAAAAAGTTTCTTTAACCGAAAAAACTTGAATTTGAAGTTAAAAACCTGTATAGATTTAATTTTCAATGAGCATATTTTTTATCAGACAAAAAATGTTGCTTTAAAATCGCAGCATCTTAAAAATTTTTTATATTTTAATTTTTTTGATGCCAAGGGGAGCAGCTTTCACCATTTCCGTCCTAGCTACTTCCATGATGATATCGTTTTAATATGTTTTACTCATCAAAATTATATCCTTAATTGTGACACCTTCATAAAATCGCCTCTATTTCCTAAACCTATGCTTAAATGTTTGCCAGTAGTTTTGCAGCCCTGATATATATATTGATGTATACCTGCTGACAAAAACACGCTATGCTTCAAGCGCAAACAAACACACGTAACTCTACGAATTGTAACTTATTGAGTATAATGTTTTTGATATTTTGTTTTTGTACTCAGTGTGTTCCCAAAAGCTCTGCGATACTCTACACTAGTTTAGTCGGCATGCTAAGTTTTTTGGCAATTTTTTTGATTTACTTGGCTTGAAAATTCATAGTCATTTATTAATTTAACACTTTTTTGTGTCTTAAAAGAAAACTACTCCGAAAAATATATAAATTTTTTCCGAAAAAATCACCACAAATCCAATAACTACGAAATTTTAAAAAACAATAGCATATAATTTTTAGTACAAAGGAAATTCGAAAGCGAAAAATTCGTTTAAAGCGGATTGTTAAAACAAAAATGTATGTGAATTTTAAAAAGTACAAATTGCTGTTTTTTTTTTGCAACTGGAAGCCATACCCGAAGTATTTTTCGGCAATGAACCTGAATCTGAGCTCCAAATTGGTCCATCACTTCAGGATTTTGAAATACATGAGGTTATATGAGCTGCTCAGAGCACAAGTGGCTAAGTCAGTTTTTTAGGGAAATCGAGTTAAGTACATAGAAGTGAAGAGGAAAATGTAACCTATTTATGAGTCCGGGTTAGAAACTCTTAGCTTACGTAATCTGAACAAAAGGCGATACTTTGTTATTGTTCTGACAAATTATATAATTTTTCCAAAGAACAAGTGGCGTAAGTCCATTAATTGTATACCTCCCTTAAGGAGGGACACGACATTCGCGGCAGAGAAAACAGACCATTTTTTTAAAAATTCATAACTCAGTCAAAAACAAACATTTTTCCAAAATTTTTTTTTATAATTGTAGAGATTGAGCAAATTACAAGAAAATAAATTCAAAAAAATATATTTTTCACTCCAACATGGTTTTATAGAGCTCCAAACTGGCGGCAGAGAAAAAAACGGGGCCTCGTGGTTGCACCGCTGGGAGTTGCAAAAATTGTCCGATCTGGAAAAAAAATGACTTTTTTAAATCTTAACAAAATTGGTTATCGTATGACACGAGCTTTTTTTTATTGGTTTTGCAATTTTTGGTGATGTTCCAAATTTCATAAAAAATCGAAAAAAAAAATTAAAAAAAGCTCGTGTCATACGATAGCGAATCAAGTTTAAAAAATAAAAAAAAAAAAAAATTCGTCAAAAAATGAACCCGGGAAAAACATGGTTTCGAGATAAACGCGTTCAAAGTTTGTGAACAAAGAAAAAAAAGGTTAAAAATTAAAAATGCGCTCTCACTAATCCGGCTGTAACTTTTGAACCCGTAGGAATTTCTCCATGAAATTTTTTTTTTAGAATCTTAAGAATATTTATTAATACAAAATTATTAAAAAGATTCGATTTAAAAAAACTGCCCATGTCATGTCCCCCTTTAATAAAAAAGATAATCACTAGAGGAAAGTTTTGTTCGACTTCTGGAACTAAATGCTATCATTCCTCATCAAAACATTCTTGAAAATAGCTCGCATTAGTAAGCCCATTCATTTTATATCTAACTTAATAATGAAGATAATCACTAGGGGAACATTTTGTTCGACTTCTGGAAGTTAATGCTATCATTCCTCATAAAAACATCTTATTACTGAAATGAATGCAATCATTTTTTCAAATCATTGATTGTGATTTAAAATTTCAAGTCCCAATCAATGATTTAAAAAATAAATGCAATAAATTTTTTTGAAATTTCAATCACAATCAATGATTTGAAAAAATGAATGCATTCATTTTGAATATAAATCACATGATTTTAAATCACAAATGATTCCATTCTTTTACAGCTCTTCTGATACATAGAATTTCTAATAAGAATTTTTCTAAATATTCTATTTTCTCAAAACTACCAAAAGTGGATGTAGGCCACTTATGCTCTGAGCAGCTCATATCATTATCAGATAACTCATTTGGTTATCTACTTAAATTACTTAATGCTTTTCTTTTTCAATAAAGTGAAATGAGTTTCACAAATAATTTTTGTATAAAGAGCTGTTTGAACTACTATACTCTCAAAAATTGTCATGGTTCATCATGCTGTAGTTGAACAGACACATCAATATAGGTCTCTATGAAATTCGTCAATGACCGATAATAACAGAAAACTACTAGCTTGTTAGGTTGTATTGTATTGTTATTTTTTTTTTTTTTTACTGGGGGTGTTTTTCAGTTTCGATAAATGCAAAATATTTGAACATTGTTACATGTCAAGGGACTGACATCTGAGTGAAATTATTCTTGGGTATCAACCTAACAAAAAAAAAAAAAAAAAAAAAAAAATACGAAATACGAAATACGAGTATTACAACAAAAAAATTTCAGTCAGTTTTTCGCATTCATATCACTTTTTTTTAACTTAACCCCTCATATTGATTGAGTGATTGAAAGCTTTTATATTGATACTCATATTATTTTTTTATTCTTTTCTCTTATTGTTGGTGTTGTTCATGTGTAAAATGTTAGACATTTCCATCAATTCAATGGCTTGGCTCAAAATTTTATAAAACAAAGTGATTTTTATCTCGCCTTTTATGCAAACTTATCATTTCTAAACAACTGAAATAAAGCCAGATTTTTGTTCAATCATCATTTTACATTTCAAAGAAGTTGAGTTTATTTATTTTCTTTTTTGTCCATTCATTTAATTCTTTCGTTCTGCTTATCTGATGTTCCAAGTGCTTTCACAAAATACTGAAGGGAACTGAACTGAGCAGGAAGAAAAAGAAAATTTTGCAACACTTTGCTAGATTGAAAAGAAGCACAAGTGCAAGCAAGAACTTTGTGCCACTCCGAGTGTATATCAAGTGTAGCATTCTTCGAGTGGACTTGGTGGATTTTTCTTTGTTTTTGTGCTCTGTTATTGGCTGTGGCTGGTGTTGAGTTGAAAAGTTTTCATAGAAAGGGCGAAATTTAAGCTTATAAACCTACCTCTCCCCACCCCCACTTATATCCCCCACTATATGAAGTAGGGAGATAGAAGTTATGCCTCCACTTCTATCTCCCTACTTCATATTTTACCAAAAATGATGCGTCAGCATTTATTTTTGGAGGGAGTTTCCACTCTTCCGGATTTACAACAACATTTCTTTGGTCAACATTTATTTTTGGAGGGAGTTTCCACTCTTCCGGATTTAGTTTAACGAAACAAAGCGGAAAACTGTTGATGTTTCTCTAGCAAGTTTTTGACACTGCGAAAACGCTTTAGGCAAAGATTTCTAAAATTTTTTTTTTTAAATAACGAAACAATGGAATGGATAGAAAAAAAGTGGTCTTACAAACGAATTAAATTTAATAAATATTTTTCATTTTTTAATTAATTCCAGTCAAAACTTAATTCTTTTAGTTTGGTTTCGCAAATTGATATTGATTTTTCTGTGTTTTTAATTTGATTTTTATTTAAAATTTCTGCCTTAGAGTGCAGCGAATCTTGAAATACCGCAAACATTCCATTTCTACCAAGACAACGACTACTCAAAGCATCCCAGCAGAAAAGTGAGCGACTAGGTAAGCGAAGTGGTAATCTATAGCTTGCATGGCTATGCATTACCTTCATCGATGGATTTTAACACAGGGATGTTACAGTTATTGAAGAATTCTAATATTACTCGGTATTGCATCCATGTTTTTTGCAAACGTACACATTTAGTACATTTAGAAAAGTGTGTTTTAGAAGTTTTTTGAAAAACACGAATTGTAATTTGGGCAAAAAGGCTATTATAGGAGTGCCGGAAATACGTAAAACTGAATGAAACACATAAGAAACGTTTACAAAGCAACTTGTCCCACTCTATGTAAAAAAAAATTGACATGTTCAAATCTACGAGTGTCTTGTCTATAGCTTTAAACAATAAATTGTGTCTAGTTTCCATAGTGTAAATGCATTTTCTTCAAATTACTTTAGAAGAGAAAGAACTTACAAAGCTCTGACATCGATAGTTCTCCCTTAATTTCTTGGTTTAGGAAAAATTGGATAAACTTTTTTTAAGTCTTTTTTTATGATCATCCCCAACATTTTCTCCATATAAAATAAAATTAAGTCATATCGAGCAAACATAATATCAATGAAATGGACAACAGACCGTCAAGAGTTTTTCTAATATTTTATCAGTTAAAATTAAAATTTTTTTATGATTTCTATGGTTTTACGAAAAAGTTTTTGATCTGATCAGTCCGTTAGAAACATAATTAGCTCAGTTATAGAAATTAATTTGAAATTTTGTACCATTTTGCTAATAACATATTTTGTTGTGATATAGGCCCCTGTGATATATGATGTAAACAACTCAACTTAAGTTGACTCGATTGAAGTAAATTTTTTTCATATAACGTGTTACAAACATTTTGAACCATGCAGCTTGTCTTAATCTTTTAAGAATTTTTGTCTTAATCTTTAAAGAAAACTACATGGATCAATTGAAATGTTTGTAATACATATGTTATACGAAACTAGTAAGGGTGGAGCTTCGGCAGGGTACCAAAGCTAAACTACCCCTCCCCCTCCCCCCCCCCCCTCGCGGCCATATTGAAGTATATTCGAAGTCTTTAGCCACGACATACACGATGACATTCAGTTTAATATATTAACGAAAGTTTTCCTATTTTGATGACGGCACTTTGTATGGGAAGTAGGCGTGGTTTTGATCCGATTTTGCCATATATCATGGAGATGGTTTATATTATATATCGAAGCTAAAGTGCAAAATTTCAAGACATTTCATTAATTTTTGTGGATTTTTAAGAGATTTTACATTTAAAATAAAGCCACTTTGTGTGGGAGGTAGGCGTGGTTTTCATCCGATTTTTCCAAATTTCATAGCCAGGATTAAGACTGAAGAGCAAAGCTCAGTTGCGAAATTTCGAGGCATTTCTTTAATTTTTGTGGAGTTTAAAGACATTTTACGGTTAATATAAAGTCACTTTGTATGGGAGGTAGGCGTGGTGTTCATCGGCTTTGGCCCATTTTCGAACTTGATCTTCCTTTTTTAAAAATAAACATATATTTTAAATTTCATCGCGATAGCTTTAAAATTGCGGATGTAATCGTGTCGACAGATGGATAGGCGGACACACGGAAATCGACTCAGGAGATGATGCTGATCAAAAATATATATATTTGTCTATACCTGCCACGGCTCCTTCCTGGCGTTACAAACGGAATGACAAAGTTAATATACCCATTACGCACACTCAAATCAAATTGATGTCAAATTAATCTAGGTTTTTGTCAAATTTTTATCAAATTGACAAAAACCTAGGTTGATTTGATAAATTTTTGTCAATATGCGTCCAACAAAAGTTATTTGTTGATTTTTTATTTTGAGTGCAGTACGCGTTGGGGTATAAAAAAATCTAGTTGAATCGAGTTACCTTAAGTAGATTTGTTATATGTACATAAAATGAACCATAATATCTGAAAAATCCTATGCAAATCGATGCAGCGATGTATCCCCTCCAATGTATCTAAAAATGTCGATATACATTTCGATGCATCGAATCAAAGAAATACATCGAATTTCACAAGAATCCTCATTTCAACAAGATAGTAACGCAAGAAAAGCAGAAAGTGTGGCGCACACATTACTTCTTCACTTATCTTGGTATCCATGATTTCTTCTATATTATTTTCAATAAAGAATTCTTCAAAGAAGAATAGAATGCATTTCTCATTTTCCTTCTGGGATAAATCCGGCATTTTGTAGTCTTGGTTAATGTGGAACAACTCGCAAACTCCACTCGCACTCGATTCCAGACGTGAATGTTATTAAGAATTTATAGGAAACTAGCTTATACCCGGCGCTTTGCTGCGCTCAGCGGTTATCCCCTTAAAGTGGACGTAGCTCGTTTATATTTAAAAGAAATGGACGAAAAACTGATTTTTAGCGATTTTTTTATCAGAAATCGTATGGATGAAAGGGGATCCACTATTTTTGCAATATTTCGAGAACCGCTCATCCGATGTTGTACAAATAAGTTTTGAAAACCGTGCCATGACTGACTTAATTTAAAATTTTAACAACACCATTGGAACGGTTCAGAAGTGATGGAGTGACATACGGATACCATTAGATTTTTATATATATATATAGATGTTGAAAAAAACATTCGGTAACATGATATTTCCAACAAATTGCAGGTAAAAAAAGTCATTTTAGAAGATTGGAACAAAATTACCCCAGCAACTATTTAAAACTTGTAGTTTCGATGCCAACATTTAATACTGATTTTTACGTCAAATTTAAAATATTTTTGTAAAATTAGATCTATGTTTAAGTGGATAAAATAAGCTGTGACATGAAATTAAGCAGTATTTTCATAATTTTTGTTTGTTAGTTATCACAAAGTTTCTAAATTGAACAAAAAATATTTTTCTTAAACATACAGTATCCGACATAACTATGCATACCCCGAAATATGATTTCTCTTCTGTGCTCATATTCTTTTTAAAATCTCCGAACTGTAAAACTTTTTGTTGTTGTATTATTGGAACTATGTAAACAACACATCACGCCACAAAACAAGTCCCGTTAGGCTTCAATATTTTGTCTGTAGTGAATTATTTCTGATCAGTCAGTCAAGCTTAACACGTGACAAAAGTATGCGTACTGTGAAGTTGCAGAGTGATAAGTGTTTAGCGTGCTAACAATATTCCAATATTTTTTGCAGTAAAATATGAACATGTGCATTTCGATCTTTTAAAATAATATTTATATCCATTATCGAGCTATTTGATTGTTTGATTAGGAATAATGCCAAAATCAAAGCAAAGGATCATAATAATGGGCTGGGTTATGGCGCAATTGGTAAAAAATATTCTGGAAGTAAATCCACAATCCAAAGAGTAGTAAGCAGCTTTAAGAAAAACGGTGGCGTCAAGAGTGCATCCAGAACAGGACGGCCCAGGGTGACTACTGAGCGTGATGACAGCCGAATATTACGAGAAATAAAGAATAAGTGATCTACTTCAGCCAGGACAATAAAAGAAACTCTTAAAATACAAATTTTCGAAAGAACGATTCAACGTAGAATGCATGAGCAGAATTATTGCAGTCATTTCAGCGTTAAGCAACCTCACATTTCAAAAAAGAACCAGAAATCACGACTGGCTTTCGCTAAAAAGTATTATAACATGCTTTTGAATTTCTGGGAGAAGATTATATGGAGTGATGAGAGTAAATTCGAGTTAAAAAATTCAAAAAAGAGAGAAAGAGTGTGGCGAAAGAGAAACGAGAGATTGCAAGCGGACTGTGTAAAAAAACCCATTATATTTGAAGGAGGAAACGTTTTAGTTTGGGGCTGCTTTAGTTACAAAGGCTTATCAGACTTGGCCCAAGTAGACAGTAAAATGACGGGACAGTCTTATGTTTTGCTTTTGAGCACATATTTAATCGCTTCAGTTCAAAAAATGGTAATAAAAGATTATTTTATTTACCAGCAAGACAACGACCCAAAACATACAAGTCGTGTTGCTAAAGACTACTTTGACCAAAACTCAATAGAGGTTCTAGAATGGCCCGCTCAAAGCCAAGACTTGAACCCTATTGAACATTTATGGCAATATCTGGATGATAAGCTCGATAGGACCTCTTGTCAGTCCAACAAAAGAGAAATGTTTACCAAATTGCAAATGGCCTGGAATTCTATACCAGAAACATTTTCAAAACTTAGTTCACAGTATGCCTCGTCGGCTTTTGGCTGAATTTAACTCAAAAGGTGGAAATACGAAGTACTGAGGTCATAAATGAAAGGTAAGCTATGAAAAAGGAGGGGTACGCATACTTTTGTCGTTGTAAACGATAACTTGCCTATTACACTGATAAGATGGGAGCTGATTTTCTTAATTTTAGTTTTTAACATGTGCAATCTTAATGTAAAAATAAAACAATAAGTGATAAAAATCAGTCAACTATTTACAAAAATAAATTTATGTAAGTTTCAATTAGCGAAAGATACGCATAGTTCTGTCGGATACTGTGTGTCATTTCAATCTTTTAAATATTTTACATAGTTTTTCAATAATAGTGTAACAAATTTTAAAATTGGAAATGCATGAATAACCTGTGAGCCACTGTAGTTTTAGGCATTGCATAGTAAACGTACTTTCTATATCGGAAATTGTTTTTGCTTGTTTCAAAAAAATACACGATATTTAAGAAAAAAGAAGACCTTATTGCACATCTAAGGTGCAAGACCTTTCTATCTATATTACTACCCTATTTATGAAAATCGAGTCTCCGGTATAGATTTTAGTCATCACAAAATATGCGATTGCATAATAATAATATATATAGATAGATTAAATATTTTCCAGTTTGATCCAGTACCCTTTGCCATCTACGTTCTACGTTCATAAAATTTTTTTTCTTTGCAGGCAAAAAACTGATCCAAGTGATTTTTGACTTCCTCGTTTACCGTCTAAAAAATTATATAGAGACGAGATGATAATGCTAAGTCTTAGAAATAAGTCTAAAAGTTTTTGCCGAGTCATCAAACTTGTATGTAGTTTCGCATTATCCTGTTGGAACACTATACCTTTCCTATTGACCAATTCTCGCATTTTTTCTTTAAGTGAATCATTCAATTTGTCCCACTGATGACAGTACACTTCAGAATTGATCGTTGTGTTGGTCGGTAGAAGCTCAAAATAAACGATTCCTTTGAAATCCCACCAAACAGATAGTATAACCTTTTTTAATGAATATTGGCTTTCGAAATGCTTTGAGCCGGTTAATATTTTCTACTCCACAATCTCTGGCGCTTAACATTGTTGTAGACAATCCATTTCACGTCCCCACTGATGATACGCTTCAAAAATAAATAATTTTCTTGGCGTTTAAGAAGCAAATCACAAACGTCTATGCGACGGTACAAATTTTTTTTTCGTAAGAAGATGAGGAACCCATATGTCGAGCTTTGAGATTAAACCTAGTCGTTTCAAGTGATATTAAATGATCGAATTTTGGTCGAGTTGTTATTTGCCGCTTTGCATTAATTAAGGCCTTTATTCTGTCTTCATCAGCTTCGACTGGCCTTGCAGAATGTGATGCATCTTCGAGGTCAAAATTAGCGAATCGAAATTTTGCAAACCAGTTTTGGCACTGTAGCTCACTTAACACATCTCCTCCAAACACATCGTATAATTTTTTCCTTGCTTGAGCAGCATTTTTACCTTTTCTGTAGTAAAAAAGTAAAATATGCCGAAAATACTGTTTTTTATACTTTCCATATTCAAAAGGCTATCAACCAAAAATTACTGTGCAGTATCAATCGAAATTTTCACAACACAATTTTTCGCTATGTCAGCTGTCGAAATAAATATGATTATGTGTGAATTTGGTTGTGAAAACATACAATTAATTAAGTTATCTATTGAAAAAAACTTATCCCCCTTTTGAGCCTTAACAAAATACGATTCCTTTACTCCTTATTAAGCAATATTATATGCTTAAGCTATGTTTACTTTTAGCATATGCATGAATAACGCCCGGTTTAACAAGGATTAAAGTTAAACTCTAATTAAATGCATTTATTTAACTTTCTTTTTTCTTCGTAAAATGGGAAAAAAAATACCATTAAACTCCAGATACATTTTATTCCAGCTTCACTGATATTTATGAACATGTGTTGACCTCACAACTTCTCAGCCCAATGTCCTGCCTGCAATAACACTTAAACACATTTTCCTATCATACTATTTGCCAAATAAAACTTAAAGCATTCAATGTCAGCACATTAAAACGTAAATCCTTTACTCACTCCCCGTCACTCCAGTCATTATCAGCATTACTGATTCTTTTTTTTTTTATTATTTCTTTTAAAGAAAACATTCCTGCAGCCAAACCAGCACACACACGAACACCTACCCACCCTCAGTTAAGGGTGACTTGACGGTCATCTTTGCATTACAATGCATTGCTTTGTATCACAAACATAGCAAGCGTTTATGTCTTGGCTAGACTGAATATAATGGGTCCATGGCTTTCGAATAGCAAAAATAATAACAGAAGTAGGAGTGAGTAGCAGATTCAGTTTCAGCAGCTTAACAATAACAACAACGACAAAAAAAGAGCAACATTAATTACAATGAATGAACTCGGTCAAAGTAGCAGCAAACAATAATGAAGGCACAATCCAAGTCGGTAGCAGTAACAACAACAGCAACATCAACAACAGCAGCAGCTGCACGAAAGTCTGGAATGAACTCGTCTCCCAGGGGTTGATGACAAGCCAATGCGTCCTTCCCTCCAACCACTCTCTTCTGTCCTGAATGGGGTTGCAAGTGCCTGTTATATTTTCTTATTGTTTTTATTTTGTTGCCGCCTCCTCCGGAGTCAGACGTCCAGATTCACGGTTACAACGCATTAACTATGCGGGCGTGCAAGTGCAACGTTAGCAGCTCATTCACAAAAGAGCGATCCGCTTAGGTCGGGACCGAACAACTCCTCATTTGTGCACAATTCACAATGTGGCATACCTACACCGGGTTCGAGTGGTGCGCTCGTTCGGCGGTTTTTCTCAACTTGACACACAATGCACCGAATTGCCGCTGTGAATGGCAAAATCATTTGTGGTACCTACGCACACATTGTGTTAATGACTCTCTGGTAGGGACTATTGCACTCCATGTTAACTTGAACTCCATTCTCCATCCTCACTCACTTGCTTGTTGTTGTTCATTTCACTTCAGTTGCTTTCTGTGTTAATTAAACAAATAATTCAGTGAGTCGCCGGTTTGCTTTTTAAATTTCCGTTTTTAATTTAATTGAATGAAGGTTGTTGTTTTGAAATAAGTGAAAAATGAAATGTATAAGAATGTGAAGAAAATGCCATTTAATATTTTGGAAAACTATTTTTGTAAGCTACCATTGGGAAGACAACAAAGGAAACGCTGTTCTTTTGTTGAGTAGAGATTTTCCTCTTGCTGATAGTTATGCCAATTAAGAATTTGTATTCCTTAAAAGGCCATGTTCGAATTTTGCCAGAAGCAAGTTCTTGAAATTTCATTTCAAGCATATTATACAATGCTCTCTAGATAATATTTGAAAGTTACATGTTTAATGTAACTTTTATACCTTTAACTGATGTTAAATGATAAACTGATGATGCACGTGCTGTTTAAAATGTTTTCTGACATTCTCTAAATATTTCATGCTTTGTTTATTAAATTTTTTTTTTAATGTTTTTTCATGACATAAAGTTCTTTGTTTAAATTCCTTCGAAATTGTTTTTAATCCCGCCATTAACAATTATTTGTTCATTCTTTCTTTTCCAGAATATGAATCCATCAATTAATATGTTTTTAAACTGTGACATATGACCAAAAACATATCATGTTTGGTAAAAAAAATCCCTTACTTAAGAACACCTCAATTTCCTTAGAAATTTCGTTTGTCATTTTGCATGCAGTCATTTATTTTGACACCTTAATTTTATATCGTTGGAAAGGCAATGGTGGAACGTAAAAAACGAAAATAATAAAAATGAAAAAAGTTATAGCGTCTGTCGCCGCTGGCATGGTATTAAGCTTTAAAATTAGAAATGGGTCAACTTACTGCAATTTTTCCGAAAGTTTCATATTTTTTCCTTAAAACGGACAAAAAATTACCTTTCCAATGATACCCTATTTACGAAAATCGCATTTAAGTTGAATGAGCTACGTTGTCACAAAATAGACCCTATTTAGGCATTCGCATGACTGTGGGTTCGCGAAAAAATTCTTAAAATTTCAATCTCCGGACTTTCCAAACACTAAACCAATCTAAGAACAAAATTTGAGCCAAATCGGATATGGTCAGTGGAACTGATTTTACACTTCAATTTTAAATAGGCGATAAATGTTCTGTTTTTTTAAGATATGTTCTTTATTTGTACTGTATTTCTCATAATAAATTTTATAAATTTTAATTAAAATCAGAAAAAAGTAAATTCAAAATTTTCTCCAGCATTTTGAATTAAAATTTAATATACAAATTTTTTGAAGAACGAATTCTAAAGTAAATTTTATAGTGACAGTATTTAACAGTCATTCTGCTTTAAGATATGAAATAACTTTTTCTTTAAAAACTTTTAAATTAATTTTTGTGAAAGTTACTTTCGAATCGACCAAAATCAGATCACTAATTTCCAAAATCTTTTTGAAATCAGTTGGACAAAGTAATTCGAAATCTTTTTTGAAATGTCTACGAGAAAATACTTTCTTCAGTTTGTAGATTATAATAATTTATACACTATTTTTGTGATTTCTCAAGTCCAAATTCCAATGTAGGTTTCTAAATCGACTAATTCACTCTACTATATTCTCTACACAGTTAAAGCAAGAAAATTATGATTAATTTATATGGATAGTTTTATTTTTTTGTTTTTGCTTTTATTATTTGAAAATCGTGTTATTTGTTTCTTTTTTTTTTTGTGTTCTGTAATTTTATTTAAAAAAGTGTGGTCAGCGTACCAGGCCCCGTAGCCAAGATTTTTCATTTTAGGTCTTAAAAAACTTATAGATAAAAAAAATCTCTGAGTACCAGCAGGGGGCGAACCTAGTGAAGTTTTGCTCGCAGAACTACAATTTTTTTCAAAATTAGAAAACACTAAAATTGTAATAAAAATGAAAACTTTTAGGGGGCAGGGGGGTTTGTGAACTAAATTTTTCCTAAATTTATTTTATGGGGGTTACATTAGGTAATTTTAAAAAAAGCAAAAAAAAAAAAATTTCTTTTAAATGACTTCCACGATACGTCTTACTTCAAATAGAAAAATTGTCGATAAATACGCTTTTCCGAACGTCGAATTTTTGTTTGATTTTACGATGATTTTAATAGATTTAATTTTTGTGAAATGATAACAAAAATTATTTTAGAAAAAAATGTAGGTCAAAGCCCCCGCCCCCACCCCCCCATCTCCCTTTTAATTTTTATTATAATTTTAGTGTTCTCTAATTTTGAAAACATTTTTACGTTCTGCGCTAGGCCCGACCCTGAGTACTCAGGGTACAAATTAAAAACAAATACTTATATGGGAATTTTTCTAAGCAAAATCGTATATTTTTAAAAATATTCTTGTCTTGTAAGGAGTATTTCACATGAAGAGGACAACCAAAAAGTTGTATACCTTAGATTTTGTTCCTTTTTGGCTATCTTACACATCTAATGGTACCTAGCTTGTGTACAAGCTTTACAAGGTTCTGCGTGGAGTCTAGTGCGATTTTAGTAATAATAGTAATCATAAAAAGTGAAAAGTCAAAATATGACTTTCGAAAACGATTTCGTTGATTCAATTTATTGTCAGATGAAAATATTTTAAAAAACTTTAAAAAAAAAAAAAAATAAGCAGCGAGTGATAAAACATTATTTCTCTGTATAAATAATGACAAGGTGTTGCGGGGAAGATGCAGTTAAGCATCAATGCTTGGAGTCCGTTTGACTGTTATTAATAGGGCACCCCAAACGATACTACATACATGTCGGATCGACACGTAGTTCGACAAAATAACGGCACGTTTTTTTCGTTGGCCCCAAACGGTGGCACATGTCGAATGGGACTTCATTATTTTAAACAGTAAACATCAAGTTTATATTTTATAGCGTAAAGATGAAGAATGCATTGGTTGTAGAAATATTTTTGCACTCCTTACTTTTTATTTTATTAAGTTTCCGGGAGACTTATCTCGTATGTTAGTAATTTTTGCGCGAGATGTGCTTCTTTCAAAAATTTTAATCGAATGAGAAAATGCACAAGTTGGATGGACACGCACACGAATGATACTACATGTCGGATGGACCGACAGAAAAGTCCAAAATTTTTGTCTTTCATCGGACATGCCCATCCGACTTGCTTTTTTTGCAAACAAACGATACTACATGTGCGATGACATGACAGGTCCATCCGACATGTAGTATCGTTTGGAGGGCCCCAATATTTTTCCATTCACAGAATGGTTTTGTCAACTCTTGGACGTGTTCATGTTTAAAGCAGAAGTAAATTAAAGTCCAACTTCGAACTTGTTTTGCATACCAGGAACGCGTTTGAAATACGGTTTGGCTGTATGCTTGAAGTTTAGTATATATTCTAGGCTTGTGCTTACTAGTTTCGGAGCCGGAATGAACATAGAATGATTCTTTCGTACAGCGGAACTAGTTCTCGGAAACATGTCCGCGGAGCCACTTAGTTTCTTTGATCTGTAGAAGGGAAAAAAGTGTTTGTGTACTAAATTTATAATATAATCTGCTATATATAATATAATCTAAATGTATATAATAAAATCAGCTATTGAAAAATGCTGTACTCATATGCATAATATAATGAACCCTTATTCTACATTCTTTATATCAAATTTTATCCTATATATTTAAAATTTTTCAAAAATGTTCATACGTAGCAGCTCTCTCGAAGCCAGAACATGATCAACCAAATGAACATTGCAAGAACGGCGATATATCTTGTAATAGTTTTATTCTGTCATTTCATATTAATTTTATTTCTATCACTTTTACAACCAACTCGGCCAAGCAGTAACAAGTACGAAAGGGATGTCGGTTCACATTGCTTAATTAAAGAAAAAAATCATTGCAACCGTTCTGGAATGATTGTCTGTTAAGGAATGATTGAAACCATGTCCGACTGTGAACATGGCTTCGTGAACTATACATGTTCGGAGCGACTCATCTCGAATATCTTCAGTTTTGATGGATGCTGTAATCTGCGCTTCGTTTATACAGTAAGAAATGTTTATAACGAACTTCAAGGAACCGTAGTTTTGTTCGTTATAAACGATAGATCGTTATAAGCGATATTGTTATATAGGTAATTTATTAACATTCTTTCTTATTTTTATTGAAAACTCAACAAAATAGAAGTAGAAAAACATTGCTTTTTAAATTGGAAAGCACACAACTGCAATTCCGCTTTGGTTTTAGCAGAAGGTGTGCTTATAGGATTTTCAAAGTTAATGGACTGCATAACCCACAGAAGATTACTGATGAGTTGGTGTAGCGACCAACGAAACAGCTGTCTAGTCTGCTGGTGGTTGTTCTGTAAAGAACATTGTTGTTGTGGCAACCTGTTGCTTCATGAAAGTACTTGGCATAAAGCTCTGAGTGTAATTCTTAAAAATAAATTTTTTTAAGAATTGCTAAAAACAAAATATAAATTAAAAAATGCCACCATTTATTTTTCAAAATGCGTTGATATTTACACAAATTTTTGTATTTATTTGAAAAAATATGTAATATTTTGTTATTTGGTTTTCTGATACATAAATTAATTTTCAAATGTCTGTTCAAATTTCTGTATGGATGCTGAAGACATCTCGTTGAATGTTTTATTTGTCTGTAACCGTTAAGATCGCAATGAGCGATGTCGTTATAAACATTACTTACTGTATTTTATATTAATTACTTTTAAATTTAATAATCTTTAATGAATCTATCAGCAATACGATTTCTTTAGATTCTGATATATATATATGGATTAAAAATTTTTATTTGACTAATTTATTTTTTATAAGTGAAGCAAATTTGCGCTTAGTATTCCACCACAAAATTACGCAACATGTTGGTCAATTCAAACCCTCACTGCGTTAATTAAATTCTTGTTGATACAGGAATCACAGCATTTCAAACTACGTTATGACGCATTTGCGCTAACGCATTTCGCTAATACAGTAAACTTCGTTTGAGTTGGTGTATCAACGCAGCGATTTTTGCTGCGTTACCTATGTCTATTGAGCTTCATTCAAAAATTCAATTAGTGGTAGATTTTTATCATCTGTAAAGTTAATATTGAAGTCTTCACTAAGTAACATAGATACATCGTCAAATTTTTCGGTTAATTTTTAGTCGAGTATATTAGAATTTTTTTTTAAATAAATTATCAAATTTTTGTACAAAAAATATACCGAATTGACCCCTAGACGGGTCAAATATATGAGCTGGTGCTGGTTTTTGCCTTTCAACATCCTCGTATTTTCTGAAATCATCTACCTCTTTTTGACCTATCTGGCACCCTTCTGGGTATACCCATACAAAAAATACCAAAAACTGTCAATTATAGTTCATATTTATTCCGAATTGACCCCTTAAGTGATGAAATATATGAGTTGGTCCTACTTTTTTTTTTTGCCTTGCAACATTTCTTCTGAACACACACACACCATACAAAAACCTGTCAATTATAGTTCATATCTCTCGCGCAGTGACCCCTGGAGGTGAGAAATTATAAGCTGGTCCTACTGTTTTCTTCCCTTCAACATATTTCCTAACTCACCTACCCCCTATCTGCCACCTTTTTGGGGGTCCCCATACAAAGATCAGAAACTGCCGATTATAGTTCATATCTCTCCCTAATTGACAGAATTTTTTTTTTTTATTTATATAGAAAAAAATTTTTAAATTACTCTTTTTTTAAATTTCATTATTTTTCCAAATTTCATAATTTTTTCAATTTTTTTCAATTTCAGCTTACTTCAGTTGGCAAGATGCAAACTCGAATAGCAACTCAGCAATGACCATAGCAATGACCAAGAACGGTAATCGAACCAATGCTTAGCAAAACGGAGGAGAGTATCACGTGACTGAAAATTCAAAAGCAACACGTACATACATCAAAAACAATCACTTTATTCCGAAGAAAAAAAATCGAAAACCAATAGCAACAATTTAAATAAACATCACAAAGATATCACAACATTAAAACTTGCAAACTTCACAACACTTCTACTGATGGCGCATTCCTCTAGAGAAATCTAACATTATGCTGCAGTTGGTATAAAAAAAGATCCTTAATTAAATTAACATTAAAAAAACTGACTGATAGTTTTACTTAAAAACAATCACAAAAACAACACTTAAAACGTTTGCAACAAATGATCTCCAATCAAAAAAACTATTCCATTTTTCTTAAAACAACAACAACAACTGCAGTTCTTAAAAGACATAACATGCCAAATATATTAAAAAATTAAGTTAAAACTTTAATTAAAGTAAAAATAAAACTACTACTATCCTAAAAATTTTTATACAAAAAAAAAAAAAAAAAAAAACCAAACAAAGAACAAAATTTTTTCAACTATTCAAAAAACTATCAAACAAATGCTCTTAAAAAACAAAAAAATGCATTGAACGTAATATAGACACGTGTTACACTCAACTCAATATATTTAAAATATTTTCTATTTATTTGCAAACATATAAAAAAAAAAAAAAAAACGCTTTAAACAACTTTTTAAACGAACACAACCGCAACAACAATCACATAAAACATAAACAATAAAGTGAAAAACTATTAAATATAACAACCAAACATTCATAAAAGTACTACAATAACAACAACATAAGCAATCATGGGCAATAAATGCTGCAGCAAACGTCAAGACCAGGAACTTGCACTCGCCTATCCAACCGGTTACAAAAAATCCGACTACACCTTCGGACAAACGAACCTCAACAGCGGCCAGAAACACAACAATGGCGGTTCACTTGATTCACGCTATACGCCGGATCCAAATCGTGGACAGATAAAAATCGGTGCCAAGGGTGGTGTCGATATCATTCGTCCACGCACAACGCCAAGTAAGTACAACCAACACTATTACTATTACTATTAACACCATTACAATATAAACACCAACACTAAGATTCTTGTCAGAAAATTATGGTCACACGTTGCGTTTAATCCTGTTTTTCTCAGCAACCATTGAAGTGTTACTTTGAAAATATTGCAATAACTTTTATTGATTGCTGCTGCTGGCTGCCGTTTATCGTGATTTTTTGCTTTTGTCAACTTTGTTCTTTCTTTTTATTTCCTTTCACAGTTTATTTCCGCTTCCTTTTGTTTGATGGTTTTTCAAATTTCTAACAAAAGAGTTTTTGTGCTCACTGCTATTGTGTAGAGCAACTCGAAGTTTAGCATTAGACGATATGGTTTCTTTATATTTATTGATTTAATAATAAAAACACCGTTCACTGATCTGTGAGAAAAAAAAAATAAAACTGCCGACCAAAAGGTTACCATCATAAAAATGTAATTTATTTATTTAAATTTACGGTCTGCTTATAAGAATATCATTTAAGACAGAACATGAGTAATCATATATTACAACATTTAAGAATTTTGGGCTTAAGCTAACGTATCTAAGAAAAATATCTTAAATATTTCCTTAGACATAGATAAATATAATGGATTAATGAGTACAGTTGCTTAAATTATTTAAGGCTCTATTCACTGCCCGCATAATTTAACTTGTAAGCTCTGAGATAAAAAGGTTTAAATGGACGCAAGAGTTTTGACGTAATAAAGGGTGAATAGATACGTATAGTAATGATATTTTTTCCAATTGTTATGTTTCAGCAACTGTCAAAGTTACCTTTGCCATCCAACTGTGAAAATATTCAGCAAGGTTTGCCATTTCATCATTCATCGTTTCACGCATACCGAAAGTATAGAAAAAAATATCGGAACTCCGGCTCAGTTGTAAGTCCGCTCAGTTGTGAATTTCGTTGTGAGGTCGGTCATCATCATGGCTTCAGTGCAGGCAATGGTTCCACGAAATAACCCCCAATGAAATAACCCAAATTACTGAAATGAAATAATTCCCAAATGCAATGAAAGCAAATGGAAAATGAAATGAACCCAAAAATTCGGGGTTATTTTAGTATGAAATAGCATCCCCCAATAAAAAAAGGAAATAAGACCCGAAAAATGTTTTAATTCGAAAAGAAATTAAGTATGCCCAAATTAATTAAATAACCACCAATGAATAGTCACTACTGTAAATTAGTTATGCACTTGATAATTTTGTGAAAAGTTTAACATTTTGATCATTTTTGGCATTATTTTTTCCATGTACATTAGGGTGTCCCAAAAAAGTAGGAAGTTATTTTTTTATATGGTACCCTCTCAATTTTTCGTATGATGTTGAAATAAATGTAAACAAAATTTGGAGTACCTAGGACCACGGGGACCCGTGCCAACTTCAATCGGTACATGTCAGTACTTGGTTATATGGGAAAAAGTGCCAATTTTCCTAAAAACCCAAACAACTTTTGAGTGTAAATTTGGAAAAAGCGGGCTCGCAGCTCGTTTTCTATTTCATTTTTCTTTAATAAAAGCTATCAAACAAGGAAATTGGACGAAAATCTCCAGAGTTGTGATTTTTCACTTTTCGAAAAAAAACTCCTTTTTGTTCTTGTTTTAAAAAAAATTAAAAAAAAAAACCCATATCAGAAAAAATTTCAATAAAGTCTTGTGAAAATATTTTCTTCAAACTATACCAAATAGAAATGCAAGAAATTGTGACATAATGTTGAATAACCTGGTCGTTATGAATTTTTTTTGCTAGAAGTTTACCTTTTTGAAAATTTCGAGTTTGAGTATTTTTACAAAAAAAAAAAAAAATTCCCAAAAATCCAAAAATGAAAAATATGGAACAAAAACAGTTGGGATGATTTCAACATAGTCTTGATCTATTTTCTGCAAGAAATTGAAAAAACCGAAATTCGGTAGAAAAAGTTATACCTGTTGAAATTAACTTTTTTTTTTTTAAAAAATACGTCAAGTGCCTTTTTCTTTTTCCCATATAACCAAGTACTGACATGTACCGATGTAAGCCGGCACGGGTTCCTGTTGTTATAAGTACTCCAAATTTTTTTTACATTTATTTTAACATTATACGAAAAAATTGAGGGGGTCATAAAAATTTAATAATTAAATTATAAAAAAAAACAACTTCGACTTTTTTGGGACACCCTCATTTACACAGCTACGCCTTTTACAAATTATTCATTTTGTAAAAGAAAACGAAATTACCCCCCAATAAAATAAAATAACCAAAAAAAGATGAAATACCCCAAAAATTAGAGCTTTATAGATTTTTTGGGGCTTATTTAATTTTTTTTTTTTTTTTTTGGCTTATTTCATTTGGGTGTTATTTTGTGAAGTCGCATATGAATCCAATTACATATATTCGATAACCTAAATTGAAGAAAATAAAATAATCCCCAAATTTATGGAATGAAATAAACTCCAAACCGAATGAAATGATCCAAAAAAAAAAAAAACAAAATGAAATTAGCCCCAAATAAAATTTAATTGGTGGTTATCTCATGGGGCATTGTTTCATAACTTCCTAGAAAAAATATTACCTAAAAAATATGAAATAACCCAAAAAAATTGGGGCTTATTTCATATGAAATATGCCTCAAAAAATGCATAGAAATATTATAGAGCTTATTTTTTTTTTTGCGTATTTTGGAGCCACACGGCAACGCTTATAGCAAATATTCATGTAATATGTGACGCACCCGCTCAGTTGAGATGCCTATAATCTCAACCACGTCATCCACTTCCATTCTGGAAAGGATTTTATCGACGATTTTTGCGTTACGGGCGCCCTGATTCGGAGTCACTTGCGCTGACATCAATCAAATCACTTCTTAACCATTAAAATTCATTGTACAGTTTTTATCAAGCCTTTCCTTGGTTTCGGTGATGTTTTTTTAACGCATAAAATAATGCTTGATGAGCACACGAAATTCACTTTTTAACATTTTCGTCTAAATTCACGAAGTTTCAATGACTACCAAACACAAATTAAATGACGTAGCTTACACAAAATTTCACAGTAGCTTATTAACAGATGATAGTTGACAGGACCAGTGTTGCATTTGAAGTTACTATGTAGGAAATTAAAAAGTCACTGATTCAAATTCCTTATGTATGCTTAACACAGCAATCAATGTCTATCAACTGCATTTTTCTTAAAATAAAAAGAAAAAAAAGCGTGGTAAGAGCGCAAAAAAAGTATTTGGTTCTCCGTTCAAATAGATTTAACTCTTATCTGTATGTTAAACGTGTAAAAAACGACAAAAACAACACAGAGAACAAATATAGGTCACAGAGGTTGCGCAGCTGCAGAGAGGGTCAGAGTACTACCCAGCAGTCTCAGGCATCATCGAAGAATTGATCTTTGGTGATTTATTAAAGAAACTTGCTACATAAGCCAGACTTGCAGAATATTCTTTAACGCGTCTGCCTTTTATTTGTCACTAACAGATTTGCAGAATATTTTTAACTTATCTGCATCGGGCTCGTCAACAATAAAGAAACAAAAAGAACAAAGCAACAACTAAAACAGTAGAACACGCGACTACTTTACTCTCTTGTTTTTCTTGTCGAAAATTCTTTAACGCTTCTTTAATTCTTTAGCGTTTCTGTCTTGTGTTCGTTCATGTTTTCCCTATAAAGCTTAATTTTGCCTATATTTCGGGGTAATTTTTTTGGGGGAAGTTGAGATATATATCATTTTGCAAACATGGTAAAATAATGGCCTGGATGACTGATATATCAAAGATTACAGATTGCAGATAATGTGATCCAAAGAAACATGTACAATAAAATAAAATCAAAGAATAAATAAAAAAAAAGAAGTGAGAAAAAATATTTTTTCCTTCACATTTCGGTCTGTTGTTTGTTAACGAAACTTCCCAACGATTCGGTGCTGTATTCGTGCACGAATAATCTTAATGTTTCTGCGTGCTTGAACGAATTTGGAACATTAATATGAGATTTTCGTCAATAAAATGTATGGCCGAATCAGCATGTTTCGTCCATGAATCGGAAACATCACGCATCATTCTCTTACGATTTCTTTAAAAACAGACCACTGAGTACTCGTTCTGAGTTTCGGTGTTTGTGTTGATGTCGATATTTGTGAAAGTATCATAAGTAGCACCGTTTATCCGAAGTTCAAGCACCGCAGAGTGTTTGACATTCGTGTGATCGGCTAAGTGGAGCATGTAACGGACATATTTGTTTTTGCTTTCGCGCTTCTCTTTCATTCGAACATTTCTAAGCAACCGACAAATTATGTTCACGGTCCGAAGCTGAAAACAATTTGAACAAATTTGGACAGGAAACAGGTTATGAACAGAAAACAGAAGAAAAAATGTTGCATTCAGCCTTGATAAACAAAAAACTATCTATAAACTTGCATACCGTGTATTGCAAAGGCGCTCGATGTATTATGAGTACTGATATTTCTATGTCTCTAAACGTCAATTAGTAAAAGCTAAGGAAGGCCTTTATTGAAATAAAATGATATTAAAAATGTAAACTAATTTTTGGATTGCCTAATTTAAATTTTTGTTAAGATTTTAAAATTGCAATGTTTTGTTCTTGTTTTCTACGCACGATCGATCGCAACCGCTGGATATTTGTTTAAATAATAGGGTAATTCACGATCTTGTTGCAATGTTGCAAATGCAAAATTAACTTCATTTACAAAAACAAAACGCATTTATATGCATTTGCAAAATGGTGTGTTTACAAAAATCTTCTCTTGCAAAAACGCATTCGCAACGATGCAACTAAATCGTGAATTACCCTATTGCCTTTTTTTCACATGTGCAGCTTTCACAGCGTAAGATAAAAACAAACACATGTTTGTCTGTTACTATCTAAGTGCTCAGAAAAAAATAGCACAAAACAAACACAAAAAACTCGCTCACTTTTCACTGCTTTGCTCTACTGCGCTCTGTTTCATATTTGTGGCAGAATGAGCCGAGTGATTCGGGTGTTGTGTCGATCACAAGTATTTCAGCACGTAGGATGAGTATCAGTATCAAGACAACAACAACCATAAGTATTTATGAACCAAAGAAACCCAATATTTACCCGATCCGACTCATAATTTAGGATACTTATATTTATTTGGGCCGTCACATTGCAGATTCATTAAAGTGAGTATGAGTCAAGTTGCGTGTGCTAAGGGTTGATAGGTTTTTGTACTTATTTTTTTTTCGAATATACTCGCTAAAAAGCTATACATTGCAGATCACTGTTGTACACCAGATAATTATATTTTTGGCCACTGTCTGTCGGTACCATGATACAATTATCAAGTTAGTAGTTGACAGCAGGTTATTTTCTCACAACACAGGGATCATAGGTTAGTTGTCATTTGCTTGTATATTTAATTTTTATTTTTTTTTTTAATTTTTTCGTTTTCTACTTTATACTATTTTTGACAAGCTTTATTCGCCAAACGAACTGTCGCTATACTTTTATATTTGTATTATGGTCGGTACTGAAACCAAAAACTTTTCTTGAACTTTAAAGAAAAAAAAAAAAACAAAATGGCGGACTTTTAAAATTTGTTCATCTATATTTTTACAACTTAAATTATTTATAGCTTTGTTGAATAATAATAAAATGTTCTTATACTGGCACAAACGATTGCTACACAAATGAGTAATATTCAACCACCAAGCTAACTCCTTAAAATCTGTGTACAATATTTTCTTACAAGCTCTTTACAAAACCTTATAATTAGAATCCGAACGAATATTCGGTTTCTGCCAGTTTCTGTTCTTTTTGTTAGTTATGGCTGTTTGGCCTAAATATGGCTGAAACCGAAACTTCAAAATCTCATTTTTATTAATTTTAGATTAAATTTTTTTTTGTAATAAGTATGAAATGTAATGAAAAAAATGTATTTACAATATATTTATACGAAAAATTATTTAAAATATATTTATATATATATACGAAAGTTTCAGTTTCGGTCGGATACTAGTTATGAATTCCACGTGAAATTTTCTCTGCGCATTCGATTTTTTGTTGGAATTATAAAAAGCTTTAGTAATTTCCTTATTCAAAAAAAAATATTTGCATTAATATTCGGTAATGCCTAATAATGCATTTGGTGTTGCATTATTATTCGGATACATAAATGAAGTGAATGAAGTAAATATTTGCAATGAACGATTATTTTTTGCCAAACAAGTAAACTATTTCACTTGAAACTCTTGTTATCAAAACGAGAAAAGGAGAACAAATTGGCAAAAAACCTATTCAAGTTAAACCCTATTTAACCTTTTGCCTTCTATTGCCTTGATTGCTTAAAAGTTGAAATATACCATAATAAATGTAATCAACAATTAATTTAATAAAATAATTTTCACGCAGATATAATTTTACATATGAAACTTACAAACGATAAGTGCGAAGTACGGAATGATAGGAGACGTTATATTTCCGGCTTTATATGTCGCACGAGAAAAACTAATTTTTAGTTTAAGAACCATGCTCTGTTCCTTATGATTCCTTTATTGCCCCTTATCGGAGCTATCAATGTAAAAATTCTTTTCAAATTTTGTAAATTTTTTTCAATTTTATTCAAATCTATGGTCAAAGTAGTTCCGGCAAATAATTTTGTTTACAATCTCTTGCGAAATATATATATTAAAACATTCTTTGTTATCCTCTGAAAACACAAGTTAGCTGTAAACAAAATTAGGTCAATTAGTGCTAGTTAGATCTATGAAAATATGTTGTTTTTGTTTTTTTCATTGCTGGCTTATTCATCAATTTTTAATCGTCAGCATTGAGCTTAGTTATTCACTCACCTTTGGCCAAAATCGCATTACAGAAAAACAGAGCTGCAAAAGCAAAGTTAAAAATAATCTCGGGCCAAAGTGCTGCTCTGGTAGTTCATACTAACAACAAGGAAGGAAAGCAATGCAAAAATAACGATGTAGTTAAATTAAATCTCTGGCATTCACAGTGCCTACGTCCATGGATTGGCTTAAATTTTTAAAAAGCTTTTGGTTTTTTTTTATTTATTTTGTACGCCTTTGCTGCACTTTGCAGTTGGGCTTTAATTAGGCTTACATACACAAGTGTCCATTAACATCAGTTACAATGTTAGTTTTTATTTACACCCAATGTCACAATGTTGACAGACACACTCAATGCACGTAAACTAACCCTACTCAGTTCGTTATAACGATGACCTTATTCAATGAACTTGACGCTCTTATAATTGTTTAATAAGGATGAGTATTTGTAAAATTTTTTGCATTGATTTTGGTTTTTCAATCTATTTAAGCTTTAAATTAGCTTTATTGTAAGCTTTAAATTAGCTCAAATTTAAAATTAACTCTATTTTTTCATTACCCCCCATCAAGCCGGTCTGCCTGGTGCTCTTGCCAAACGACGCGTCGTTGTCGCTCTCTATGATTATAAATCGCGCGATGAATCCGATTTAAGTTTCATGAAAGGCGATCGCATGGAGGTCATCGATGACACCGAATCGGATTGGTGGCGCGTCGTTAATCTGACCACTCGCCAGGAAGGTCTGATACCATTGAACTTTGTTGCCGAGGAACGCAGCGTTAACAGCGAAGAGTAAGCAAATTCATATTTTAGTGGAAGAATAAAAAAGATGGTCTTAAAAATTACTTTTCTTTACATTACTTTGCAGTTGGTTTTTCGAGAACGTGTTACGCAAGGAGGCTGATAAATTGTTGCTGGCCGAAGAGAACCCGCGTGGCACATTTCTGGTGCGTCCCTCAGAGCACAATCCGAATGGCTACTCGCTGTCCGTAAAGGATTGGGAGGACGGACGTGGCTATCATGTCAAACACTATCGTATCAAACCGCTTGACAATGGCGGCTACTACATTGCCACCAATCAAACGTTTCCCTCGCTACAGGCGCTAGTTATGGCCTACAGCAGTAAGTTGCTCTTTCTATTATATGCATAAAGTTAACTCTGCATTAAGTTAAATTTTTATTTTTTTATTGAGCTAATTGCTCATTCTATCGTATACCTCTAAAAACAGTGGGAATAATTTTACTTTTTCTTTATAGAAAACGCGCTTGGCCTCTGCCATATTTTGTCGCGCCCCTGCCCTAAGCCACAGCCACAGATGTGGGACCTAGGTCCTGAGTTGCGTGACAAATACGAAATACCACGCTCCGAAATACAACTAATACGAAAACTAGGACGCGGCAACTTTGGTGAAGTCTTCTATGGCAAATGGCGCAACAGCATTGATGTCGCGGTGAAGACACTACGCGAGGGTACAATGTCCACGGCGGCGTTTCTTCAAGAGGCAGCCATCATGAAGAAGTTCCGACACAATCGACTCGTCGCCCTCTATGCGGTTTGCTCGCAGGTATGCTCTTCCTAGCCTTAATTCCAACACAAATTCCAACTTTTAACATATCATTTTCCTAGGAGGAACCCATCTATATTGTCCAAGAGTACATGTCGAAAGGCAGTTTGCTCGATTTTCTACGTGAAGGCGATGGCCGCTACTTGCATTTCGAGGATCTCATTTATATTGCCACGCAAGTGGCATCCGGCATGGAATATCTAGAATCTAAGCTACTCATACATCGTGATCTAGCTGCACGCAATGTGCTCATAGGCGAAAATAATGTGGCCAAAATTTGTGATTTCGGCTTGGCACGCGTTATTGCCGACGACGAATACTGCCCCAAGCAAGGCTCACGCTTCCCCGTCAAATGGACTGCACCCGAGGCAATAATCTACGGCAAGTTCTCCATCAAATCTGATGTCTGGTCGTACGGTATACTGCTAATGGAACTTTTTACGTACGGTCAAGTGCCATATCCGGGCATGCATAGTCGCGAGGTTATTGAAAATATAGAGCGCGGCTTCCGAATGCCAAAGCCAACCAATCATTTCTTCCCGGACAATATCTATCACTTGCTCTTGCAGTGCTGGGATGCAGTGCCGGAGAAACGGCCAACCTTCGAATTCTTAAATCATTACTTCGAATCATTTTCAGTGACGTCCGAAGTGCCCTATCGAGAGGTGCAGGACTAAGCCATTGAAACTAGTATTTAAGCCGAATATTGAACTATAAAATAAATTAAAAAACAAAAAAAAAAACTGTTGAATTGAGATAAACATAACACAGCAAAATAATTGTAAGAACCTTTTTACGAAACTCCCAAAAACAAAAACAAAAAAAAATATAAAAATACAAAAATAATGATATGAAGAAATGATAAAATGTGCTGCTATAAAAGAAAAAAAGAGTATCGTATGTATTGCTATAAACATATACATTTTTACACACTCTATGATAAGCGACTATTTTATAATTTTATAAATTTAGCAGATAGCCCTATACCCCCCTCTCCACAATGTTATAAATAGTATGTGGTATAAAAGTTAGCTTTTAAGCTTTTTCGTTGACTTGCTAGTTTTAAGTTTTCATTTTGTTAAGTTAAGTTATGTGCGCCGCCGCCTTCTACTACACCATTTCCTCAATTTTTATTCCTCACATTTCTCTAGTTTATAAATAGAAGAGAACAAAAAAAAAAAAAAAACAGCTTTTGTAATTTTTTATAGCATAATTTTTAAATTTACGAAATGTTGCTGAATTTTCAATTGTATTTTTAAGTACGAGTATTATTAAAAAAAATATATATTTATGTATGTAAAAGAATAAAATTTGAACAAGAGAAGAAAAAAAAAACAGTACACACAAAACTATCGACTGCAATTTAAAACTAAAAGAAATTAACAAAAAAAAAAAAACAAAAAATTATAAATATACAGGGTGTGTTAAATCAGTGTATGCAAGTGGGCAGTTTAACAATTCGAAAGCATTTTATTTTGTACTGCATTTAGAGGCTTAGTCATAATTATTGAATTGAAATATTATGGAAAAAATTTAGTTAATTTATGACTTTCTTTAAAATTATCGTAAGTTTTATGTTTTGCTAGAAAAAAAAATGTGTCAAATTATGTAATCTATCAAAAGAAAATTCACGTCACTGTATAGGTACGCATATTGAGTTTTACATAAAAATATCGCCCCAAATTATGCCTTAAATCAAGTTCGTTGACTGTGTTAACTTGTTATTGTAATTTCTAGTTGTTCTAACTGACTATAAGCAACAAAAAAACCCGAGCAGTGAAACTGCTTTCAATTAGTCGTAATACGCAATTCTGTGCATAGATAACATTCAGTTTAAGAAATTTGAGATTAGTGCTCATTTATTTTCAGAACTGCCCATTATTTTTTTTCAGAAAAGGTTTTTAATTTTGGTGATCTTTTAGGAATGATTGTAATTTCTTTGAAAACGTTTTAAGGGGTTTATATTATATACAATAGCTCATCTTTCTCCACTTGTTATTGCTCCAAATTAAATGCAACCATGAAAGTATAATAATTATTTAAGGAGAACTCTAAAAAAATTAATTTGGCGTTTCAGCTCTGGCTTGAAAGCTCTTTGATCAGGGTTTTTATGATCAAACTAGTATAAGAGACCATCAGGACAGGACAGGTTGGAAGCATTTACGCTCAAATTGTGATTATTTTTTGCCAATATTACAGTGCTTTTACAACATATACTGTCTTGAAAAATGTTCACCCTGAAAGCATGATTGCCTTTTATGTATCTGCTTTGTGGTTGAACATTTTTCAGGACAGTATATGTTGGGAAAAGCACTGTAATAATGGCAAAAAATAATAACAGTTTGAGTGATATACGGTGCGGAGTAGCAGCATGCTTGCCACTTATGTATTAAGATTAAATTTTTCGTTTTTTCAGTCAAAAACTAGTTACCATAATAAAAACTTTTGCCTTTAAAATAATTTTCAAAAAAAAAGGTGATATAACTTTTGCTCGATCTTATATCTCAACTAATATTAAAATTATTAAAAGGTCTAATTAAGTTTCTTGTTGTATACTTTAAAGTGCATCAAAACATTATTAGATAAGGTCAAAAAAAAAAAAAAAAAAATTAACATTGAGTTAAATTTTTCAACTGACACAGTGACTTGAATTTTCTTACTATTTAAAAATCTTCTGTACAATTATTTATTTTTTTTTTACTAAGCGGTTTTAAATACAGATTTAATCTAATCTTTTACATTTAAAATTTAACTATGCAAATCAAATTCAATTTTTAAAACTTCAAATCGAACCTTTTTCATTTCAAAGTCAACTTCTTACAAATTAAATTCCACTTTTAAAACTTCAAATTCAACTTTTTAAATATAAAACAAGATAAAATTTTTGGATTTAAAATGTAAAAAGTTGAATTTGAGTGTTAAAAAGTTTAAATTGATTTATAAAAGGATCTATAGTTTGTAGTAGTATCTACAACGCCTTAATAGTAGTTATAGCTGTTTAATTAATAACTGTGTTAGAGATGAAATTGTTTAAATCTGTGAAATTGCTATATCAAAATTTTTGTGTCCATCGATTTCGTTGCGAAAAGAATATAATATATATTTAATGTCAATATGCATTCACCAAAAGTATTCGGAACTTGATATTATTTTTTTTTAAGTCCAAAAAATAAGCCGAAAAAGTAGAAAAAAGAGTTTTGTATCAATTTATTTTGTAAGTTTGTTTTCAACGAAATAATAATAAAATAACACATTTTTCTTATAATAACAAAAACAAAATATAATAAAAATGCAAATTGAGCGAATTTCATCTCAAATAAGTATTCGGAATTACTAGTTAAATGATCATAACAGTAATTATTGTAATGCCTTATCGAACTTTTCGTACATTGACAAGAACAAAAATATTGTCAAAAATATCTACTCCACAAATTAATGGAGAACTTGCTGAATATAACAGTGTTAATCTTAAAAATGAAACAGTGCGGAGAGCAGCTACGTAGTGTTGGCTACAAGGGGCGCACTCCCCGCGCCGCAAACCAAACGTAAGCGAAGTCAACCACTTTGGCTTACTACGAAGCACTCTACGCACTGTTTTAGGCATGGAACACATGACGGCAACGGCTTTACGACATGACAAAAAAGAGAGAGATGAAAGGCGTGTTCCTGTACTTTTGTAGCAAAAACTTGCAAGTTACAAAATTTAAGAGAGTACGCAAAAAATTGTCTCTGAGCAATGAAAGTTGCAAAAAGTACTGGAACGCTTTTTAGCAACTTTTAATCAAACGTCAAAAGCGTATATTGTAAATTTCACGAAAAATGTGTTGAAGATTTTGGAAATGTCTCAAAAAGTAGCTAGCTGCATTAATTGATTTAATTGTTTCAAGTGAATCTGAAAGTGATAGCGCAAATTTTGGCATTTCTGTCAACACATGGCAATTTGCAAGTTTTTATTACACGCATGATACAATTATAAGGTAGGCTCACATTTAAATGCCTGATCAAACAACAAGTTTTGCAACAACAAAGCTGTGAGAACGCTAAGCGTCAAAAATGATAAAGACAACAACAAAATAAGAAAACTTAAATTCAACCAGCCGATTTTGACATACAGCTTCCTTTTTGCTCCAACTTGAGCTCTTACCTTATAATTCTACCATGACTACACGAAATTTGTGTAGCAGAAACTTGCAACTTTTCTCAAAGAGAGGAAATGATTCACTCTCTCATTATCACTCTATTTAGCAAGATTTTCGTGTACGGGAACAGGAATTAGTAAAAAGTAGCGAACGATTTCGAAAGTTTTCACGGGAACAGACCTGAAGTCATATAATATGAAGTTTCTTCATATATGGAGAGAGAGAGTGATTATTTTGAAAACGACGTAGCAAAAAGCTTTCTCACATGCACAGTCCCCTTTTCCACACGGTAATTTTACTTGCCAGCAAGTTTTCAATCCTCTTTTAAACTTGCCATTTGCGTTTCCACTCAGCAAAATTTCTTGCGCAATTCTGATTTTACTTTGAAGAAAGCGCTAGAACTTTTTAAAGAAATATTAATAAAGTTTGAGGTAGTTTTAGAAGTTCGTATTAAATTTTTATGCATTCGCTATTTTATTCAATGTTCATATTGAAATATTACAACAATTATTTACATTCAATGTTTTCTTATATGAATACTTTCTCCGCTAATGCGCAGCCATCTTAACTTGACGAATCAGAATAAAACGAAATATCAAAGAAAGAACAGCACACAAAAGAAAACTTGCCGGTACGAGCAAGTCTGTACTCATCCCCCCCCCTCTCGCCACGTTCCGAGCGCTCAAAAACTCTACTTGCCGGCAAGAAAAATTGCAGTGTGGAAAAGGAATCAAAGCCAAATTATTAAATGAACAAAGCTTTTGACATGCTCTCTAAAGGCGGATTCACTGACCACCTTCAGCAAGTTTTGCACGTATTTTTTTTTTATATGAAGTTATTGCGCTCCTCTCCGCTCAGTGAGACAGACTTTGCGAAGCTCACAGACTTTGTGAGGCTGCAAGCTCTTTAACTTGTACGGCCGACTCAGAGCAGAATGAAAAAGAAAGCAGAGAAAATGCGGGCTAGTTGTCAAACTCAGCTGTTCATCTCGAGTTTCTTCTTTATATTCACGTTTAGCAGCTGATTTTAGGTTTTCAGCATCACTGCACAAAATGAGCTGTCTACACTGTCCTCACCACACATGTCAAAGAAGGTCGGCTTAGTGAGGCCAGTGTAGACAGCTCATTTTGTGCAGTGATGCTGAATCAGTTGCATTTCCGAATACAGCCGTTTTCTTGCAAATTTAAGACTTCTTTCACATTTTATAGTTTGTATTACATGGTTTTTATAGTATTTTCACTCGAATTATCACAAATTTAACAAACGCGACAGCACAGTTTGCAATCTGGAAACATTATATATTTACTTCGTTTGCAATTTATACGAAATTCGCCGTTTTGACAACTAGCCGGCATTTTCATTTTGCACTATTCGTGGACGCGTGGAGACACTAAGCGAATCAGCCCTACTTTATAATTCTGTAATGAATTTGATTAACATTATTTTAATTTTCGCAAAAACTTACTGAAGGTGGTCAGTGAATCCGTTTTAAGCAATGAAAAAAGAGCAATACTTGTCGCAAGTCAAAATAGAAATAATTCTATACCGACAACATTGACAAGATCAATACTATGTTGAGACATATCTACCAAACTCACGTTTATAAGAAGTAGGCTGAGTTCCAAAACGCATACCAAGCATCAGTGACTTTTTCTTTGAATTGGTGCTTAGTTGATTTGCGAAAACTGCGCAACTAGATTAATTTTTTTAAGTATGCTTTAGTTGCGCAGTTTTGGTGAATCTACTAACCACCAATTGAGAAAAAAAAAGCCATGATGCTTTGCATAAAAGCATTTAGTAACTCAGCAATACATGTAAAAAAAAAATCGTCGTCAATGTGTTCCATGCATCATCCGTGAAATTAACTCCGCTATATTCAGCAACTTGTCTATTAAATTGTGACGCAGGGGCCTTACGCCGTTTCCAGCGTAGATACGAGAAATGCGTTGCGTTGTGTTTAATGCGGGCAGATTTCAAAATCAAGCATATGTTGTCAAATGTAGATGTCCAACGTAGGCACGATTTTGCGATAAATGCGTGCGATGAGGGGACGTCGCAACTAACGCACACATTTTTTAAAAATCAAACTTGTTTGATCAAACTTGTTTGATTTTTCCCGCAATATCGTGCTGACAATATTTGAAAGAAAATAAAAATTCGTGTTTTTTTTTTAAATTATTCAATATTTTTATTCTCAATAAACTGGTTTCTATTAAAAAAATCTAATTTGCTGAAACCGAACCCGTTTTACACCGAATAACCAGTTTTTTCTATCCACCCGAATTAACGAATTATCGTGTTGTAATTGGACACTTTCCGCATTCCCCGCAAAAATCGTGCCCGTGTCTACGTTGGACACGGCATTACTCTGTAATACGATTCAAAAGTCAATTCGCATTCGAATAAATGGTACTCTATAAACTGACTTTCTCATTCGAATTTATCACTTTCGCATAGAAAGTGGTATTTCACTTTCGCATAGCATTTAACTTTCGAATAGCATTGCTTTTCGAATCACATTACAGCGTATATCCTCAGAGAGTTTTGCCTTTTGTTTGAATTTTCTGATTATAGCCGATTTAAAACGTAAGTTTATTTTTGCGGGAAGACCAAATCGCTTTTGATCGTGAGTGATCAAAATGCTGCTGTGTACACATGTAGAAATCTTCTTTACGATTTAACCTTGATCACGTATTGTAGATACTTTTTTTCTCTATTTTCGCTAATTAAGACTGAAAACTTTTTACTCATGCTACACAAGAAATTATATTAAATGCTGTACAATAAAGGTTGTTCTTGACAGTATACGAACATTTCGATAAAGCGATACCATATTTACCGTTATGATCATTAAACTAGTAGTATCGAATACTTACGTATATTAAGGCTCCTCACACTATATAGAAAAAAAAAAGTTGTTCGGGTCGGTTCCTCAAATATGTCGACTCTGCGATAGCCAGACTCTGGAGCTAAAATGGTTTAAAACAACCTCTAAAAATCGAGTTTTTTATAAAAATATTGCTTGGTTTGGTAGTTTAAGAAAAAACAAACCGTCAGAAATAATAGTAATGAAATAGTTAAACGTGCACTTTTTTTAGTCAATTCAAAATAATTCATTATTATGTTTTCGTATGATGTAGGTCGTTTTCTGGCCTTCAGCACTGAATACTCGCGTACCCTGTATATTTGTATGAACTCGAAAAGTTAATTTTATACTTTGGCTAAATGATATAATTTAATTTTATTTCAACTATTATTACTTTTAATATTTTCAACATTTAACACTTGTAATAAAAACTTAAGCTTAAAGATTTTTTTAGTATTTAAAACGATGTTATTATTAATACTTGCTTTAGGACAAAAATTATACCTAAATTATTAAACCTAATTTCTCTTAATGTTGATTTAATTTTTTACTTTTTTATATATAAAACTAACTTTAAGTTCTTTCAATTTCTTGCCAAAAGCTCTCTATTTTTTTTTTTTTTTTTGTTTTTTTGTTTTCGCGTTAAAATTGTTCATGCCTATTTTTACTATTTTTTTCAGTGTTTAAAACGATGTTATTCTTTTAACTTGCTTTTGGACAAAAACTATACCTAATTTATTAAACCTATTTTTTTAATACTGATTTCATTTTTTACTTTTTTATATGTAACACTAACTTTAAGTTATTTCAATTTCCTGCCAAAAGCTCTCTATTTTCTTTTTTTGTCTTCGCGTTAAAGTCTTTCATACCTATTCTAAAGCTTTTGTTACAGTGGTCCAAGCGTCACTCTTCAATCAACTCCTTACAACATAAATTGCATTTTTACTGAACTCTTTAGAAAAAAGCTTAAAATTAATATAATTTATACAAGTTTTTTTGCTTCAACTTCAGCCTTTTACATTTCGAATTAAATTTTTTTTTTTTTTTAACTACATCTTTTTAAGGATTGACGCAGTCCCAAAATTGTCCATCACAAAAATTGCAATATCTTTTGAAGAAGTAAATCCGAATCTTGTTAACATAAGCATTTTATTTCAAGCATTACTTTTAGATTAATAGGTAAATATTATATACAAAAAAGAATTTATTTTTTTATAAAAATTTTAAGTTTTTCTAAAGTACCCTCCATAAGCGTTTTTATAGTCCTCTATGGCACCTTCACAGCTGCTAAAAGTCCACTTCAAAATCCTTAAGGTCTTTGTTTACCTTCGTCGATTCCTTCATTTTCCGTTGAACTAAAGCCCAGTATCGCTCGATTGGTCTTAACTCTGAACAGTTCGGTGGACTCGCTCTCTCTGGGTACCAAAACCATATTATCGGGCAGTTTCTGCATTTCACTTTCGAGTGGAAGTGAAATGGAATCAATATGAATTCGATAGTTGGCATTCCTTGAACTTGAATCGAACTTGAATTAAATTAAAGCGTAAAAAGTGAACCAAAGGTCGAATTCATAGTGATTTGATTTTACTTTCACTTGAAAGTGAAATGCAGAACCTGAACGTATTTTTCTCATACCAAGCCAATACCACTTTACCATAGTGACAGAGGCGAGGTCAAATCAGAAGAACGTGGACATCGTTTGAATAGTCAAATTGATTGAGTCAGATGCCACGAAAGATCGATTCCTTTTGCCACAACTACAAATTGCCTCCCAAACTAAGAATTTTTTCTCAATTTTATAACTTTTAACACTCTAAAATTCTGAGCAACACTTCCACGAGAATCGGCAACATAAAATTCCTGTCCAGGAAGCTGCTAGAAGTACACTAAAACATACATTTTATCGTCCATTATACAGCACTGAAGTTTTGCGAAATAATTTTTTTTTAAGATTTTTTTGGACCCGTTGTTTCGATGTTTCATTTGTAGCAGCGTTCCATCTGGGACTTTTTGGACCTTGTATGTCTTCAGTCGTTCTTCATATTCTTTTGGTTCTTGACACAAAAGACTCCGAGCAGCCCAACTTTCTTGTCAATTCTTTTCGAAAAATTATCGGAACTTTCTGAAAGGCGGCCAAAATGTTTTGACCTTCTCGTGCTCGTTTGACCACTTATTTTTCCAGGGCCTGTTTTTCGTACTATAGTCATATATTCCTTAAATTTTTTACTACACAAGAAAAACATTTTTTCATTAACTTTCACTGCCTTAACAATTTTTTTATACGTCCATTTATACGGATTCTGATGCATTTCTTATTTCTGTTTTCTTGCAATTCCAATTATCTTGCCATATTTCACTTTAACTATATTCATATGTAATGACTGGGACATATAACATTCAGGCCTACCATGCGTAATTTTTTCGCCCAGAATAGGATAAGGGAATTTCCGTTTCCCTTTTCGTGAAGTGAATACTTTACCTTTTTATTTTTTACACTTATGAATATTGACGGTTGATGAACAAATTCCCTTTTCCGATTCTAGCAAATAATTATTCATGATTATCTGACATTAATTTCGAAGCCAATGAAAAAAAATTTTGGGTTTTGGAACTTCCAAAAAAAATTATGGCAAAAAATGTAATATAAGTTCAAAAAGTACGCCTGTGCGAGTTGTTTCGAGTTCGAGTCGAGTCGAGTAGTGCAATTTGACTCGATTTTCGATTCGAGTAATTCGGTTTTTTGAATAACTCGAAATTCGAGTAACTCGAGGAATTGTCGATTAACTCTAGGAACTATTGAGTAGATCGAGTTTTCTTTTTTTTGTATTTTCAATCTTAATAATACATACCCAGTAGAAATTAATGTTTAATGAAACTAAAGGAAGATATAAATAATGGAACATGAAAGACATAAATAATTTCAACTTTTTTAGGTTTTTACTTTTTTGCGATCTCATTTTGTAGAGACATACTTTTCGATTTAATCCTCAAATAAACTTAAATTTTTAGGCCATTTTATGCAGATTACGAGTACTCTTAAAGCTGTTTATGACTAGCGATGAAGGTAAAAAATTCTACAAATTTGTATTTCCATTCAAAGTTGCTCGACTAGCTTCGAGTTACTCAAGCTTTCGAGTCGACTTACTCGACTCGACTCGAGCCGAGTTACTCAAGTTTTCGAGTCGACTTACTCGACTCGACTCGAGCCGAGTTACTCGAAATTTCAAGTACTAGCACAGGCCTAGCAAAAATTTGAGTTTGATTTGTAAAAAGTTGATTCGAAGTGTAAAAGGTTGAGCTTAAGTGAACGACTGGTTAAACCAAAAGTGTAGAACAAAAACATGTTTTTAATGAGTAAGTGTTTTTTTATACTTGTACTTTTTTTAAACTATTTATTTTTTTTTTTTTTTTTTTTTGTTATATAAATTTTAAGAATTTCTTATGAAAACA
Organism: Coremacera marginata; assembly: GCA_914767935.1. Lineage (NCBI taxonomy): Eukaryota > Metazoa > Arthropoda > Insecta > Diptera > Sciomyzidae > Coremacera > Coremacera marginata. The sequence continues at coordinate 23,753,703 of OU612047.1, read as the reverse complement.
AAAAGAATTTACTAAAAATTTGTGTGTATGTTAAAATTAAAACAATTTTGGCATACTTTTCATTATATATGCAACTGATTGAAAACAAAAAAAAACTCTAAATGACGTCTATACTTAATTTTAAGTGGTTTGAAAGTAACGCTCGAAAAACAACTTATATAACGCAGCAGTCAAAAAAAAATTATATCAATTGAAACATGTTTTTCTTATAAAATCTGCATTTATGTATTTACTTCTACTCCCTCCAGTGTATATATTAACTATAACCAAAAAAAAAAAACAGGCTTTTTAAAGCGCTTTATAGAAAAATCTGATTTTATTATTCTAGATGATTAAAAATAAGCTCTGAAAAATACGTTGCCAGTGGTTTTTTAACATATTTGCTTGCATTGACTATTTTGTGTTTTTTTTTTTATATAATTTTGATCTTTCCCTTAAAAATGTTTCGTACAAACTTTTTAAAGCGCATTATAGCCAAATCTGAAACTTTAAAAAAATTTTTGCCAGTGGTTTTTTTATAATTTTAATCCTCCTATAAAAAGGTTTTGACAAGCTTTTCAAAGCGCTTTATTGCCAAATCTGATTTATTCTACGTTATTAAAAATAAGCTTTCAAGAAAAATTTGCCAGTGGTTTTTTAGCATCTTTGCTTGCATTGACTATTTTTGTTTATACTTTCTTATTTAATTTTGATTTTTCGTACAAAAGCTTTTTAAAGCGCTATATAGCAAAATCTGATTTAATTCTACATACTTAAAAAAAGCTTTCAAAAAATCTTTGCCAGTGGTTTTGCAAATGCAACATATATGCATTGACTTTTTTTTTTGTGTTTTATTTTTATTTAATTTTAATTTTTGCTATAAAAAGGTTTCGTACAATTGTGCCCTCATAATAAGCTAATTTTGACAAAAAGCACTTTAATCTCTTTGTTTTCTTTTGTAATATCAGTTTAGATATAATTAAATTTAACCAAATATTTACTGCCAGCCGAAGTTTGTAGGTAGTATCGAAATTATTATTTATATAGAAAAAGTCATTTGAAAAGAAGTCCTTAAAAAAAAAAAAAAAAAAATCTGTCCTTAGATATTTAAAAAATTTAGATATTTAAACAATTTTCTGCCCATACATCAGCAACTCATTCATGTTCAGCACTTGATACACCTCTTAATACATTCCTACAGTCTACCTTAAAACATTAATTTTTTATATTCAATCGAAAATTCCAACTTTCTCTATATATATTATTTGCTGCCCCATATTATTGAACATTTGCGTCGATTTTCACTCAATTTATTATTAAAAAAAAAAAATAAATATTTATGTATTTACACATAATTGTATATTGCTCGTCAACCGTTCTGAAACCAAAGTTGAAATTCTTGTTTTATAATTTTTTATTTGTTTTTTTTTTACTTATATAAATTTTTATAAAAACATAAATATGTTTATTATTTAGTTGTATTTAAGAGAAAAAAGTTTTACTAAATTATTGCATATAAACACACATACATATATAAATTTGCCATAACAAATTCACGTTAAAGCATAACATAGTTGATTGTTCAGCAATACAAACAAAACATACGTATATATTTATATAATGAACATTTCTAAATATATTATAAACATTGCAATTGATGTTTGTGACATCTCAATCAAATATATATATATATATACACATTTTAGTATGCGTATTTAGTGCAACACACAAACATAACAAAACACCCCCCCACACACACACACACACAAATCCACACATTCATTTACTCACTCTTATAAGAAGGCATTTTAATACATATAAAAATAATAACAATAATATTAAAAAAAATATAGTATGTTTAAACTATACATTGAATACGAATTAAGCAACAATAAAAACATGACAACAGTTATATATTAATTAAATAAACAAACAAGAACAGTGTTTAGCGTAGATGGAATTCTTTTGTACATACATACATTTAATTATATATTAATTATAAACAATAATACAAGAACATCAGTTAATAAAATCGTATTAAAAATTAGCAGACAAATGTAAGTGTAATAAAATAAATACAAAATAAATATAAATTTATTGATTTAAAATAAAACAAGTGTTTATTTATTTATACTCATATTGCTCATTCGATGCAAAAGTGCCCGTGTCCCAACACAAAATTTGTTGCATGGAATTTTATAAAAAATTTGATGTGTGTAATATTTTGAGCACAAAACGGTTTCAATTTCGCATTTTTTATTTTTTAGCCAGATAAACTTTCGCACCGGAAAGTATTTTGGTACGCCTCAGGGAGGGGACTAACTTTTTTGGTACCACTAAGAGTGGTGTCCTCTCTCCACTCCAATGGGTTGTAACGATCAACCAGCTGCTACGACGCATGGAGAGGATGGCCACCAAGTGATAGCGTACGCGGACGACGTCTCTATCGTCATACGTGGTAAATTCCCGCAAACACTCTGTAACATCATGGAGGTAGTGCTTTGGTCTCTATATAGCTGGGCTGGCACCTGCGGACTCAGAATAAACCCGGCAAAGACGGAACTGATTCTCTTTACCAGGAGATACAAAATCCCTATACTAACACCCCCGAATATGAACAAAGTCAGGCTTAACTTCAGCAACAGCGCAAAGTTTCTGGGAGTGATCCTGGACAGGAAACTTCTATGGAACGAGAACACCTCGCCTCGAACTAGCGCCTTTCGCTTACAAGAAATCAATAGGCAAGAAATGGGGACTTTCTCCCATCATAGTTCGTTGGATTTACACTGCTATCGTCCGACCAATTATACGCCACGGAGTGATTGTCTGGTGGCAGGCCACTCGTAAGTCTTCCGTACTAAACAAGCTTCTCAAAGTACAAAGAAGTGCAATACTATGTATACCAGGAGCCTTGCGGTCTACTCCTACTAAAGGGCACTAGCATGCTTGTTAGAGCGAACAAGACATTCGCTTTGATTTCACTGCTTGCGTTATCTTGCTGGGCACACGCAAATCGTGTTCTAGTCTAGTTAGCAACCGAAGTTGAGCTTTACACGAAGTGCTTGATTGTTTGTTCCATCAACAACCACTGTCATAGCAAGCACTGTTCCCATTTACGCGCATGTCTTGCAAGCACTAGTACAATGCAGCGAGTACTTAGGGCCACATGCGATTATAAGTTGTGCATATAAAATACAGTAAAAACACAATAACATAACAGTAAACTTATTAAAAGAGATCGCAATAAATTTACAGACAAAAGAATACTTGCTATTATAAATTTGCAAAAGCACTTTTTTTACTTGACACAGTTTTTTGACTTATTAACCTGGCAATAAACCATTATTTAACTACTACATTTTTACACTAAAAAACAACGCAATGAAACACTGAAACATACCCTTTTTCCAACATCACAAAACACTGTTGGCAGATTGTCAAAATACTTTTGATTTCCAAATTAAGCATACTACAAAAAATACGAATAACCTTATATTATTCAATCATGAGCAAAAAATTTACTGTTACTTTGCTGATCTCGTTACAATTCGCAAGCATCATGCATGGCTTGCTTGATCAAGCATAGAACATATTTTGAAAATTTTTCGTAAATACTGTCATGTCTTTGGCTTGTACGCAAGAGTGCTTGCAAGACATGCAAGACATGCAAGACAAGACAAAGTGTTTTGCAAGCATAGAACAATTCTTAGAGTGCTGTACTGTAGGGAATATTTCAAATACATTTGTGCAGCTGTTTAACTCCTACGGATGCGTTTAACGTCATCCTACACTTACCTCCCTTAGATCTAATTGCCAACGAAGGTGCTATTATCACAGCTCTCAGGCTAAGGGAGTCTGGATCCTGGTTCGGAGATGGTAACGGACACTCGGATATACTGGCCTCGGCCACTATCCCTTCCAACGCAGACTACTGCACACCCCAGGTAATCTTTGATAAAAAATACAATATCCGCATTCTTACACGACAGGAATGGAAAAACAGGCCTCACTATATGGAGGGGGCCATAAACATATTTACTGACGGCTCATAGCTCGAAGGTTTTTTCTCCGTACCTGGGGATAGAGACCTTTCGGCTACCCGATCACTGCAGCGTCTACCAAGCGGAGGCCTTAGCCATCAAGGAAGCAGCACAGCACCGCAACTAGCTGAGCACCTCAGGGAAAGCTATATATATTTTTTCGAACAGTCAAGCGACGCTAAAGCATAATGCTCCTATACCCAAAACTCTAAATCTCTTACTGCATGCCGCAAATCTCTCAAAGAGATGGCTGAGCAATTCAGGATCCACCTTGTATGGGTGCCTGGGCACCGAGACATAGAAGGCAATTGTAAAGCTGACGAACTGGCTAGAAGGGGTACGCCCGCCGCTATCCTTCCAGACAAGGATGGGGTAGGTATACCCTTGGCCACCTACAAACTCCAGTGCAGGCGAAACACGCTGCGCTCCAATGAGCGGTAGAATAACCTGGCCACCTGTGCCACAACCAGACTTACCTAGCCTTCCTACGACAGCAATCGCACCTCCTCTCCTCGGAAGACCGAATCTCTCTATTCTGGTAAGCGTATTTACCGGACACTGCTTAATAGGAGCTCTGCATAAGCTGCAGAAATGATGAGGAGGAGGAAACCATACAACACTTTCTCTGCCACTGCCCCGGTCTAAGTAGAAGGAGACTAAATACCCTCAGTCGAGGAGCTCATGAGGAGAAGGAGCTCATGTTCTTCGTCTAGGCTGGGAAGCCAACGACTTCTGCACAAGCTGCAGAGATGATGAGGAGGAGGAAACCATACAACACTTTCTCTGTCACTGCTCCGCTCTAAGTAGAAGGAGACTAAATACCCTCAGTCGACCCCTCTCTCACTTTCTTGCTTCAATCTCCACAATAGATCCAAAGAAAATCGACAGATTCATTTAGCCCACGGGATGTTTCAACTGAGACAAGACTCTTATAACACCAAGTTAAAGGAGATTATATGGCATCACAAGGCACCTATATTGGTCTAAGAGCAAGAGACGGACAGCCGTCTCAACCATATTAACTTAACCTTACCTAATTTTCGTTGCCTACTTTTCGAAATATTTATATATCTCACGATAATAAACTCTCCCACAGCAAACAATAAGAAAATTGACTTTTAATAATATCTTTGGATTGGGTAAAGCTATTGGAATAATTTTTTCAAATAATTTTTTTTTGAAGCTTGATTATTTTAAAAATTTTTAAAAAATAGATTTTTATAGAAAAAATTAAAGGATGTTGTACTCTTGTTTTTTCAATAACATAAACAGCTTATAAAACCTTAGGAGGGGAGGGTAAGGTCTTACATCGTTTTTCTGCATTTCGTTTTTGCATTTTTTCTGAATGTACAACATGTCGAACTAACAAAGACAGCGTTACAAGCGACCGGCCTTCATGATCTATGTTCATACCTGCCTTATTGTTATCACAAGTAAAGAGGGTACGAGTAGAATCCATCTTGAATGACAATGTTTCACCGTACGGAGCAGGTATTGATGATTCTGTGTTAGTATAGTTATACTCTGTGTTCGAGTATAAAAAAAACTTTAAATCGATTTTCTCGCAAACGTAATTTTTGAAGTTCGTGAACATTATAACTCAAAATTGACCTGGCTCTGACCTAATTTCCCCAAATTTTTTAATCCAATGTGTAGACTCGCTGCTCTTGCCCCTACAAGTAATCTTCAATAAATCACTTAATCAAGGTGTTTTTTGTTTTTATTGGAAAACATCTCACCTCACACCAATATTCAAAAATGGTGATAAAAGGTCGATCGAAAGCTATGGGGGTATTGCCATTTTATCTGCTATTCCAAAACCGTTCGATAAAATAATATGCGAAACACTGACAGGTAGAATAAACCCATTACTCAATGAACAACAACATGGTTTCCGTAAAGGTAGATCAACTACCACAAATCTTATGGTTATGATTTCTGATGTCTTAGACAAAATGGAAAAAGGACATCGAGTTGATGCAATATACACTGACTTTAGTTAAGCCTTCGATCGCGTTGATCATAATATCCTAGCTTTCAAGCTGGAAAATGTTGTTATTTCTGTTTCTCTCCTAAATTGGCTTAAGTCTTATCTTCACGGTATATAGATTTGCTAAATTTCAAGGTATCCTATCCAGAGACATTTCTGTCACATCCGGAGTGCCACAAGGAAGTCATCTTGGGCCACTTCTGTTCAATATTTTTATATCAGACATATCCGATGTTTTGTCTGATGTCCCTCATTTATTATATGCAGATGACATAATGTATCATGAAATTAATTCTGAACCTGATGTAACGTTCTTACAATCGAAACTACTTGCTTTAGAGCAGTGGTGCAATCAGAATAAACTATTTCTAAACGTGAACAAATGCTACTCAATAACTTTCTCCCGAAAAAATATCACCGCGAATAGTATTTATTTACTAAATGGTGAAGAAACTAAAAATATTAATCATATCGTCGATCTTGGCGTCGTTTTAGACAATAAATTGCGATTTAATCTTCATTATGATAAAATCCTAACAAGAGCCAGTAAACAACTCTGTTTCATAAAACGGCGCGCAAAAGAGTTTAAAAATGTATGGGTTACCAAAACGTTATATTGTTCTTTAGTACGCCCACTTCTAGAATATGGATGCATTATTTGGAATCCTGCTTTCGATATACACTGCGAGAGACTGGAATCTATTCAAAAGCAGTTCCTGCTTTTTGCTCTAAGGAACACCTACAACCCCCGCGAATACAATACCCTACCATCCTATGAGTATAGGCTTAGCTTGCTTAATTTGATGACTCTATCAACCAGAAGAAAATTACTCACCTCATGTCTTACATTTGACGTTCTCAACGGTGCTATTGACAGTGATTATATATCAAATAAGATAAAATTCAACGAATCCTCAAGTCAAACTAGGCACACACGAATGTTATACGAGTATCAGCACCATACTATATAGTATCAGCTTTAGCTACTCACCATCCATATCCAAATTCTCCTTCAAAAAAATCTTTACAAGCTCCTATGTCCGTCCTCATAATCTCCTCTGCCCTATAATTGTAATCATTAATTCAGCTTTCCTAAGACGTGTAAGTGAAATCATGTCAACAGGGTAGGCGGCCTAAATCTACACTGTTACCCAAAAAAAAAAAAAAAAAAAAAAATAGGTTAAGCATAGGTTAAGACTAGAATTAAGATCATACCTTGCTTGGTTAAGAAATAAATAAATAAATAAAATCTACTTGATCGATTCCTTTAAAGTTTTAAACAATATTTCTACACATAAATCAACAGGTTATCACAGGGAGTTTTTTATAATTTTTTTTTCGTTTTTCACTTCCAAATGCTACCAAAAATATAAAAATCGAATAAAAACTCCCTCTGAGTACCTAGGGAAACCTTGTACACGCATTTCAAATTTTTCTTTTCAAATGATTCGGTAACGGGTTATGGAGTTCACCGCATAGTAAAATTTTTACCGAGGCGCCTCTGGAGATTCGCTGTCACGGACTTATTTATTGATATTAAAGTTACTTCGGATGTTATACTATGAAGTGTATATGAATTAAATAAACCACCATTATTCATATCTCTAAGAAAAAATCATGAAAAATATCCATTATTTTTCCTATAAAACCTCAATAAGCCTACTCCTTCAAGAATATCCTTAGGCGACAAAACCCTAACAGTTTTGCACAAAGTGCTGTTAACTATGGTAGACAGAAAAGTTTGCAGTGCACTTTCTGAAACTTCATCAGGAAAGTGCTATATTTGCGGCTATAAGTGCTATTAATCCTAAAGCTGGAGGAAGTGACAGTTCAAATGACGGAAATATTTCAATATCCATATTGAAAATTTCGATCCACAATCAACTGTAGCTTCTAGCACGAAAATAAAGGTTCCTTCCGTTTGGATATGACACCAGCCATTGTGAATTCTGGCAAATTTTCATTAAAAAGCAACTCCGAATATGGAAGCAAGAATTCACCCCTCTTTGTGCCGTTACAAGTTTCTACAATCCCGTTTCTACAATCCCGTGTACTTTCATTAGTCGATCTCCCAATATCATACCAAAAACTTTATCGATGGTGTTGTAATCTCAATTGGACGACCAAAACTTTCGGCGTCCTTTCTGATCATACTATAATAATGAATATTAGTAAACTACACAATATTTGTGAATCGTGGCTTACGTAATGGTAATGTTTTTTTCAACGCAAGAAATTAGGTTTAATCAGGATGTGAATACACTTTTTTCCATGTTTACAAAATTCTGCTTGCTTTCGATGAGTGTCAAAACTGAACTGAATTTAACGTATCAGTCTAAAAATTTTAATGCGTTCTATTTTAGTTTAAAGATAGTTGCGATTATGGCGCCATCTGTGTTATTTTTCAGGAACTTTTCACCTTACTCTCTCTCGTTTTAATTCAAATAAATTGAAAAGAATAATCACATAATAACGAAATAGACGATAAGCTTTTTTAGTGTCTACTTTAATATATAAATTCTTAGAAATGTACACTCTGTGGTTTTCAAATTTATTCTACCTACCATTGCAGGGTATATCTTGAAATCATTTCAGTATACTTTCTCCAAACTGTTCCAATTTTAAGAAAAATAATAATATTTTGAGTTTGAAATGAGTTTATTTTGTAATCTCTGAAATAAATTGTAATACATATATATATATCGAAATATTCATACATTTATACATCTGCATTGTGTGTCATTTAAATTGGTCTGAATGTTTTCTTGTTCTAACAGAATATTATTGAGTTTATCTTTTATTTGGTTGTATATAATACGATTTTTGTTTTTCTATCATTTCTATATATGTATGTAGATTGAAAACTGTAAAGAAAGTAATTTGTGTCTACACGGCATAAGAATTCTTGATTCGATTTGAAAATTTGTTAGATTTTGCAAAATTTGTCTTATAACTCACACCTATCAAAAAATGTGTAATTGCCCAGCGTAATGTAGCTTTTAATAAATAATTTTATATACTTTTTATGATTTTTATTCATATTTTTTTTTTTTTAAATATGAAGTCTAATGAAAGTATTAACGAATATATTCAATATATATTTATACTATATAATGAAAAACAGTAAATGACTGAGTTCGTAAATAATTTGAATAATTTTTTGATTTTATTTTTATAGAACTTTATAGATTGCAACTTTTTAATATTACAGCTGATATAAATTGATTTTTTTTTAACTACAGCTAATTTTATGACTTTCAATGGCAACATTTTTTTTATGACTAGAAAATGTTATTTACAAATTCTGCTATACTCCACAAACTTCGCATACCTTTAACAATTTTGGTTTTGTGGGTTTCCTTCTTTCCTTTAGCACAATCTTAATATTTATTTTTTTGTTTTTTTTTGCTCTTTTTAACAATTGTTTGAACTTTCTGTGTGGTATATTTTACAGACATGCCTACTACTGTTTATGAATCAAACCTTTTGAGATGGTTTTCGAATGCAATACTACATGGCTTGATTATATTTTGACTTTTCACTTTTGACTTATGTACTATGTAGTCAAAACTTGAAACTTACTTTTGTGTATATTTAAATTCTATAAAGTTGTACAATTATTTTCGTTTTATTGATGATTTATATTATGTTTTTATATACTAAAAAAAATACGATTAGATTTGTTGTAATTAGCGAATAAAAATTTAGATTTTATAAGATAATATTTTGTGGGTCTAAAAAAATGATGAGACGGATTTTCGGATAAGGTAATTTCTTTTATCAAAATCTCTATATTTAAATGACTTTAGTGACGTCTTTATCATGTTGAGTTGAGTCAGGTCTAAGCAAAAATTTAAAAAAGTGCTTTCAAAGTGCTTTTTAAGTGCACAGAACGGCAGCAAAGAAAGACCGAAATTATATTGAATTGCATTTGTTTTGAATTTATGTCAATGATATTTAAAAAATTACAAAGAAAAAACTCGTAACAAAAATAAAAAAAAAATTATCGTTTTTGTGCAGGAATCTTTTAAATAAAATCGAACAATAACAATATTTAACAGTTTGAGTTATTTGTGAGTAGTGAGTTAAAATTCTTAATAAGTGAGTTGATCATCTTTCAAATTTTAATTGATAAAATTTTATTGATTTAAGCTGAAATATGCATTATTGTAGTGTGCTAAATTCTGAGTTTTTATATAATAATTATTTATTTTTTTAATAAATGTTTTGATTGATATACATACAAGTGTGTTTGCAACAGATTTAAAACAGATTTTTATTACTTACAACAGCAAGTTTGCGAATTTAATGTGCTGAGACCAATCACGACACTTAACTTTATACTTAAAAAAAAAACAAATTCCTCACATAGAGTATATTATGTCTTAACACTTACATGACTACCAAGTAAATAAATTCAACATTTGGCAAATTTTACTAGCTTGTTTGTCAGTTTTTGTTTTTTTTTATAACTACATACTTGTATAACATTTCTGTATCTGCATATTGCACTTGAATGAAGTAAATTGCTGACTATTGATGTATAGAAGATTGTGTTAATAAGTCAAAAATCATTTATAAATTATGTGGCGTCTTCTAGTACCAAGTTATGTTAATTTTTAAAAATTTCTTCTGATACACTAACTTCTACTACATGCTTAACTTGAGTTACACAAAACCATGAATGCTCTTTTGTGTATGTGTTTGTGTTTTCTCATGTGTCTTAGTTTTAAGTTTAAATACATAATCTTAAAGAACTTAAGCTGAGGCCTCGTGTTGACTGGAGCTGGCAGCAGCTACAGCCGATATAGCAGCTGCAGCTGCGGTTGCGGCTTGATTTTGTACCTTCGGCTCAGTGTTCTTCATGAAGAAGGTGATCAAATCGATGGGCAAGGGGAACACAATCGTTGAATTCTTCTCCGCCGAAATAGTGTTGAGTGTCTGAAAGTAGATAAACGATTTTTTAGGGCTGATGCATAAAATAATTCTTATCTCAGAGACAGCAAATGACAATTATTGCTATTAATCAATAATTTTATAATAGTGGTATTCGCTCTTTTGTGTATTTATGAATACACTAGTGTACTTCTGTCAAAAAATTACACTAAATACACATGCAACAACAAATACCATAGCTTTTGAAGTTACACTTTATGTGTTTCTTTACAACATCAAAAGATGATTGTAATGTAGTTGTATGTGTTAATTGTATCATTTTGACATTACTTGGCAGCATTCTTGGTACCATTTTTTGTCTTTTGTTCGCCATAATTTTTCGCGCTAGCTCGTCACATCATATCGTTTTCTAATTACATACTTACGTTTTTTAATTAGAACTGTTTAAAATCCATCTGTAATGGAATCTGTAATGGAAAATGTTAAAATACGGAAAAAACGTTCAATTGCCACCAGTGTAGCCAATAGTAGATACACTGCTGTGGAAGAAGTCACTCACTCTTTCCCTTGTATTTATCGGTACAATTACAATCAGTACATCTAATACACGAAAGAGCGAATACCACTAATAAGTATTTTTTGATCAAAATTATTTTTTGATCAGATAGAAAAATCATTTTGTGATCGTTATTTTTTCATGCCATTAAAATAACACTAGCATAAATACGATAAATAAATGTTTTGAAATGCAGGTATGCTCGTTGGCCCAGATATTTATGAGAGCTTATAAAAAGTGAATCATTTAGAAGTTCGTTAACAGCAGAACATTTGTTCGCTCTGAATTGTATAGAATCAACAACCGAAAGATTTTTGTACAAAACGCTAGATGAAAATATCCGTTTTATCATCACAAAATTATTGGAAGCGCTTGACGTAATTCATGTTCACATGGTGAACTTGCACAAAGATGCACCTCGCATTCATATAAAAATATTAATATTAAACAAAAACTAGTGAGGATTGGAGCTTCGGCAGGGTACCGAAGCTAAAATACCCCCCAAGCGGCCGAATTGAAGTATATTTGAAGTCTTTAGCCACGACAGACACGATGACATTCAGTTTTATATATTTACGAAAGTTTTCCTATTTTGATGACGTCACTTTGTTTGGGAGGTAGGCGTGGTATTCATCCGATTTTGCCGTATATCATAGATATGGTTCATATTATATACCAAAGCTCGTGTGCAAAGCTCATTTCAAGACATTTCTTTAACTTTTATGGATTTCTAAGAGATTTTAGTTTAAAATAAAGCCACTTTATATGAGAAGTAGCCATAGTTTTCATCAAATTTTGGCAAATATTATAGAGATGGTTTATATTAATTTTCAAAGCTCAGGTGCAAAATTTCAAGACATTTCCTTAATTTTTGTGGATTTTTAAGAGATTTTACATTAATAAAAAAGCCACTTTGTATGGGAGGTAGGCGTGGTTTTCATCCGATTTGGTTCATTTTCGAATTTGATCTTAATTTTTTTTTTTAAAAAAAGCTTATATTTTGAATTTCATTGCGATAGCTTTAAAATTACGGCTGTAATCGTGTCGACAGACAGATGGACAGACAGACGGACACACGGAAATCGACTCAGGAGGTGATGCTGATCAAAAATATATATACTTTTCTATACTTGCCACGCCTCCTTATTGGCGTTACAAACGGAATGACGAAGTTAATTTACACTCAGAAAAATGTTAACTGTGATATTAACAGTCGGTCACTGTTATTTTCAAACACTTTTCATTTGAGAGATTTCCGTTCAAGTTAACAATTTTCTTCGTTAAATAAACAGTTTTATTTATCTGTTAATATATTTCTAGTTTCACGAGTGACGGTTCTTCTTTATTCCTTTAAATATTTCGTAAACTCTGTTCTTTTCAATGGTTTTGCTTTGCATGCAAATAAGTAGAAAAGAAAAAGCTTTTTGGCAACACAGTCGTAAAACATTTTGTCTCCATTTTTCATTATCGAAGAGCATACTTTGCGTTATTTGTTTGAACATTTTTTCACTCCTTTCAACGAGTACACCTTCTCGTATTTTTATTCGTTTCGAACACAACGAGTAATAGCATGTTCTCACGGCAGTCTGAATTAAGTAATTCGGCCTATGAAATGCTGTTCTCACGAAGCAATCGTAATTGACAGCTGTTCTTTGTGTATTTTAATTTTTTTTTTGATTTGTTGTGGAGAACGGAAATGGGGAAAAAATGTGCAAAATAAATATTTGTTTATTATATTATTTATTTTTTTAAGCAATGATACTCACTTTGTCTGCTGACTTTGAGAATTTGACTATTTGTTTTGTCTTGTTCTTATTTGTGTTTTGCTTGTGTTTAATTTTGTGTTTTGCTTGTGGTTTTCGATTAATTTCGATAAAAATTAGAGATGAAACCGATTTCTACGTAATTCGGATGTTAATTCAAACTGAATTACAAATTTTGTATGGCGAATTACTTAATTCGCAACATAATTCAGCCTCGAATTACGAATGAGAGCCGAATTACGTTGTCCAACTATGAAGAGCAGGGTAACAGTCAACAGTTCGATTTGTTTATATAACAGAATACAGATTAAAAAAACAAAGTTAAAGAATAGCTTATTTGTTAATTTAACAATTATTTTGGGGTTATTTAAACGAAAAAAACTGGTAACGGAACAGTTAATTCTGTTAAAATATTAAATGTAAAAACATTTTATTCAACAAAAAATTATCAACAGTTGATCAATTGTTATTTCGACAGTTTCGTCTGTTGGATGGGATCGAACAGTGAAATCTGTTGTTTCAAACCATGAATTGTTTGATATCACATAATTTTTCCCCTCACTGTACCCCTTACGCAGTACGCGTTGGAGTATAAAAGTAGCACAGTTTCGATAGTATCGTAAATGTGGACGTAGAATTTTTTGTTTGATATATTTGTTGATGAATTTGTTGTGGTTCTTGTTCATTTTAATTTTTGTTAAAAATAAATAAAAATCAGTCATAAGGTTTAATAAATTGAAATAAATATTTCGAAATAATATGAATTAATTATTTTCCTGTAGTAATTCTACGTCAAAATGGATTTTACAACAACAAAATGAAATTATTTTCACATTTCAATTATTTTATTATATTTCTCGGAAATTTTACCCCAAAATGATTCACTTTTGATTTGAATTACGGTTACAAACAACAACATATAAAGGACTAAATATTGACGGTGCAATTCGCATTTCTAAATATGGACTCCAGAGGAAAAAATTAAGGGGGGTCCCACATAAAAAAAGAACAACTTCGACTTTTTTGGGACACCCTAATATATATGAAAATTTATATTTAATCTTTGTGATGGTTTCACCCCTCAGCAAATATTGTATATATATTTTAAATTTGTTTTAATTAATACAAACGCATTCTAAGGAATGCTTTCAGGTATTTTAGCACTCTTTGGCATGTAAAAGTGCAGTCAATATAATAAGTTCAAGCTTAGGTATTGAAAAAGCATATGTTACATGCTTTGATATTAAATTATTCTATTTATCCCATTTAAAGAAAATTTATGTTTACACAAAAAGCTGTACGTTATAATACAAATTTATCTAAAAAAAAAAAAAATTGTTTCTTAATTTTGCACCCCTACTGTGAGTGATAGAACAGTCATTGTTATGAATAATATTTTGAAGCTTTGTAAATATCAAAGACATTCATTTTCAATTTGCAGCAAAATTCGTATATTTACAATTGGTCTTGTTAAAATTCGTGTAAAACAATCCGTCTAGAAACTATTACTTTTCAAACAATTCGCCTGAGACTCCACATTTATATATTTCTTTTTTTGGAATATACACATGGTAAAAAGCTATTAAAAATTTTAAAATTCATCCCGCTTTAAAAACCATAACACTTTCCGTTAAGTCCAAAGTCCATTAATCCAAAAGGTGTACTGGTGATTAATTTTATAAAGAAAATATTAATTATAGAAGAAAATCATCATGCCCTTCTTTTTTGTGTCATGGCGTAAAAATTTCGTCACACTTTATTTTTCTGATTCAGTTACTAAACGTGTTGAGAGACTACAGTTACATATTTGCCATTTTTAATTAGTTTGCTTTTATAACAAATTAAATAATGCATAATAAGACGACAAAACACAATTTGTCCAATATTTGATCAGTTTTGAAAATATTGTGTTCACAGAAAATTTATCATACCGCGCGAAACGCGTTCAGCAGGCACACAAAGGATCATAATCTAATAACTAGTGTCCGACCGAATATTCAGTTTCGGTGGAAACTAGTAATAAGTGCTCCTTCAAGGTACTTAAAGAACGTTTAAACAAGTTAATAAACAATCGATTCGAAAACATAAAAACACGTTCTGAAATTCTAGTTTCTACGTTACTCGATCCACGATATAAGCTCAAATATTTTTGTAAAAATTATTTCATAAGATGTGAGAACTTAATTGATGAAAACATTAAAATATTTTCTGATTGGAACGATGATGTGAAATTTGTCAACGCTGAAAGTGAGTGCAACATTCGAATTTGTCTTCCAAAAGAAGTAGCACTAACTTTCTTTGGGAGTCACACGATTCAAAAATGTCATCCAAGCTTACAAGTACATATGCAATTGACATATGCTATTGAGTGGCAAAGAACAACTTTAGACTTTTTTTAAACGACCCCTTAATTCCAAGGGATTCCAGTATTTACGAGTACTGACACCTCAACCCATTTTCCTCCTTCTAGTGGCACCAGTGTACAACTATTCAATGCAGCAGAGAAAATACACTGTGACCAACGAAATAGTTTACATGGCGAAAATGCAGACAAGCTTTCTTATTTTTAGCTTATAATATTAAGTTATTTTAATTTAAATACAAAAATATTCCTTAAAATGTAGTTGAAAACTTAAAAAAAAACCGACTACAAAATCACTACAAATAAAAAATAAACAAGTTTTCCAATGTAACAATATGTTTAAATAAATTATCAAATATTACCAAGAAATTAAGAGGAAAAGTTATTTTAAAATTATTTTTTACTTTGTATTGATTTTGTAGTCGGTTTTTTTTTTTAAACAAAAAGTTTTTATTTCTTCCTTTTTAGAGAATATGATGAGATAAGTATATATATATATATGAGATAAGTTATCAAAAAAAGTGTATAAACTATATTAATACAATTGTTCTTGAAAAATTTGTTCTATTAATTTCTGAAAGTTTGTTGGTTATTTCAAATATCTGTCTCTTAAATTTAAATTAGATATTACGTCTTTTAAAATAATTGTACCCATTCTTGTAACTCTAGTAGTTACAGTAGTTTTATTACTCTAGAGTCAATATTATTCGAGATATACTAGTGTTTTTTTAATATTGCCACGCCCCTTTGTTAAATAAGCGCCCACTTTCTTGAACGTAATTTGTACTAATAATGCCTACCCCTATACCAAATTGCAGTACCATAGTATCAATATTATTCGAGATACACTGTTTTTTTAATATTGCCTCACCTATTTGTCGAATTACGCCCATTTTCTTGGCCGTAATTTGTATTAATTGTGTCTACCCCTACACTCAATTGCAGTACACTTGTGTCAATATTATTCGAGATACAGTGTTTTTCTAATATTGCACGCCCATTGGTCGAATAACGCCCACTTTCTTGACCATAATTTGTAAAAATAATGCCTACCTCTATACTAAATTGCAGTACTCTAGTCTCAAAATTATTCAAGATACACTGTTTTTTTAATATTGCCACGCCCATTTGTCGAATAAAGCCCATTTAATCGACGGTAATTTGTAATAATTGTGCCTACCCCTACACTAAATTGCAATACCCTAGTGTCAATATTAGTCAAGATACAGTAGTATCTAGTATTGCGAGATCTAGTATTGTCACGCCCAGTTCTCGAATACCGCCCACTTTTTACGGGCACCTCCGCGCTTATGATATCTATCTGTTCACCAAAAATTATGCCAATCAAGCATATGGTTTAGGAGTTATCGATCTACATAAAAATAAAAAAAAAAATAAAAAAACCGAGAAAAAGACGAACTTGAGAACCTCCTCCTTTTTGAAGTCGGTTAAAAATTATCTCTTTCAAAGTTGAACTTAAATATTCAAAAAATTTTTATCTTACATTTTTCTTATCTGTTTGAATTGTTATGGTTTTGTTTACTTTTAATAAAAAATTTTATAAAAAAAAATGTTTTTTAAAAAATGTTTCGTATAGACAATCAGTTTCGGTTTCGGTAGAATATTACAAAAAGGGCCGAATTTCAGTTTAGGCAAAAATTTCGGTTTCGGTCGGACACTACTAATTACTGATCAGAGACACAATGGGTGTGCAGTTACACCCTTTTCCCCCTAGGATCCGCGCCTGCCCACAATCTACGAAAATAGACTCATAAACGAGTCACGCTTTTTTTTTGAGAGCATTATGACGATAAAAGCTCATTTATATGAGTCTTAAGAATCATAATGTTTGCTGCGATATTAAATAAACTTTTAAAATGAAATATTTACACACCTGCAAATAACGCAATTGCAAAGCAGCCGGTGAGTCGCCAATTACTTCAGATGCCTCGCGTAGAGCACGTGATGCCTTGTGTTCGCCCTCAGCAGCAATGACTTTGGCGCGTGCCTCACGTGCTGCCTCTGCTTCAGCAGCCATAGCGCGCTGTAGTTGTACTGGCAGACGAACGTCCTTACTGTTTGATGAAGAATGTTGAAAGAATATTAAATAATATTAAAAAAATCTTAAAGATTTGAAAGAACAAGAAATGCTTGAATATCATTACACTAAAAACTATAAATTTAATAGTAATCTAAAAGTAGTAATAGATAATGGTTGTTTAAAGATGTCCTTATCTGCTTAATTACCAGTGCTCAAGCTTTAAGCTTCAAGTTAAGCTCTTGAGTATTTTTTATCTGCCCATGTTAAGTTAGTAGTACAACAACAACTTGACACTGACTAAAGTGTAGCATAAATATGAAAAAATCTATTTAATAAACGAGAAAATAAATAACTACAACAACAATATGATACAGAACCACAGAAGCCCACACGACCCCAACAACAAGATAGAACAATAAACTTGATGTTTTTATATCTATGTATTCGTATGTGTGTGCAGGGTATACTAGTGTAGTAGAACAACATTAAGGATGGGACATTTTTGCTTGTGGTGAATTTATAGCAAAAATAGACCAGTTTGCTTGGGTCAGTTGGTGTAGGTTTGACTATTGATTCCTTATTTAATAACCTATCAACTGGATGAGCATCATTTGCGTTAAAGTGGTTATTAAGTTAATTTATGATGATGTTACGGCAAGCTATGAACATGCTACATAAATAAACCAATTCTACATTATGAGCTGATATTAAAGATAAAAAAGAAGATTAAATGTGTGTCAATAAATAATTTTAGACTACTATACGGGTTGTTTTAATCTTTTTCTAACTATTATCATAGATTTCCTTAACGACTTAAAAGCTCTAAGCTGTTCTGATTTAGTCACTTTTTATGATCATAATAAAAATGTTGTTATTGATACAACTAAAAACAAAAAAATAAAAACTTTAATAACAACAACCTTTAACGTAGGGCAACAAAAAAACCAAACAACATTGTACACATGTGCTCCACTTACATTTCCACACGTTCCACTTTAATGCCCCAAGCATCGGTTGCCTCATCGAGTTGGACCTGGTTGGTTGATTTCCCACATGAAATAGTATAAAAGAAAAACAAATTTACAAATAACTCAATTTTGTGTTATACGAAAAGGAAGAGGTGGAAATGCATAAAAGTAGCCAAAGGATATGCGAACCGGAAATACATATGATGAAACGCTTCCTTGGCGCGGAAACAAGCATGTTTTACATATCGAATTATTTGTTTTCCGATGCTAGTAAAAGAAGGCATCAAATGACATTTTGTGGGTTTTTTTTCTTTGTGTCAATCCTTTGATGATTCTTATTTAACCTTTATGTGCGTGGGTATGATCATTTACGTAGGCGGTCGAAAGTATACATTTATAGCAAATATGCATTTTTATGGAAAAAATTGTCAGCATATAAAAAGAAAATCTAGTACGCAGACTGTTATAAGAACTGTGTTTCAACCAGCTAAAATTAAGCTATATAAATGTATGTTGATAAAAAACACTTGAACGCAGACTTATAAATAAAGCATGGCTCGAAAAGCTAAAATCAAAAAATTTTGTGTTGAAAAATTAAATTGACTACGTATGTAGAATTATCGGCTAAAAGGAGGTAATTTTAAAAAGTAGGTCTGGGTGCCTCGTATATTGTTCTTTTTAGGCTGGTAGCAGCAAAAGCTTAGAATTAATTTTAAGAAAGTTGCTGAAAGCCTCGAATCCTTTGGCTGTTTGTATTTGAACTTCCTTAACAAGAATGCTACAAATGTAAGCATTAATTACCATTCAATTTTCAAACTTGAACTTGTATTGTTTTATTTCGAATGAAGTTGGTTGAGTTTCTAAATGCACAACGTAGTACTGCCACATGATATTTTCAAAATGTATATTGAAATCTTGATTTAACCCTTTAAATAGAATTCTCCCAAATAGAATACTCGCGGTGAGTATGCTCATTGTGTTTGGAGGGCTAACGAATTTTATACGAGCTAGAAAAATTAATATATTACTATGGCTGTGTGAATTTAACTAAAATTTAGAAAATTACTTTTCATTTGGAATTTGAACCATAGCAATAATTTACAAAAAAAGCTGATAAAATTATGCGAAATCTCACATGACAACTAAATTTTCTGTTGCTTTCTCTTTTATCACTTCGGCGATCTAACAATAAGAAACAAGAGCAAGCAGTTAATTGCGTGAGAATATGCCAAAATTTTAACATACAAAATTCACAGTGTATATTGACATAAAAAAAAACTGCAAATGAAATAAGTGGGAGAAGCAATGCCTAGAATTGTACATTGTTTACTTTTCTCTGAAAAAATTCTGCCCTCTTAGGCCTTTTCCACACTTGGTCAACGCAATCCCAACACAACTTCAACGCAACAGCGAAAAAGTTGAAAAGCAATGAAACTTTAAACCGAATGCTTTCAGACTTGCTTCGAAAGTCGTGCAACATGTGTAATTATACAAAAATTCATGTTTTTCGACTTCTTGCACTAATTTAATATTTAACACTTGCTCATTTATACTGCAAACTATTTCTTCTTCTTCTTCTAGATTCTATTAATGAAAAAAGGAACTAATTAATTAACTTATTCACCTTCATTAATATATAGCGTACTGCACTACAAATAATTGAATTCACAAAACAAACAAACTAATGCAACAAGCCGCCGATGAAAATTGCGTAAAGCTGCGTTGCGTTGAACAAGTTGAGAACGTGTCGAGAACTTGTTGCGTTCAAGTTGCTTAATCTGGTATAAATAATCCGGTATAAATACACAGGCTAGCAACTTGAGTTGGTGCTGCGTTGAAGTGTGGAAAAGACCTTAGAGTGAGAGACCTAAAACTCAGAAAATGTTATTAAACGAGTTAATTTTCGATGCTGTTGGCTAACCTATTGCTTATTTCGAAAATACTTCAAGTTCATTCGACTTGAATATGCCAAAAGTATTCAGAATACATTTCTAGTTTTTTTTTATAACATATATATAATACCATGTTCTCACGACGCTCTGATTTAAGTAATTCGATATGTGAAATACGATTGTGAATTTTCTCGTTCTCATGAAGCAATCATTATTCTGTTTGACTTACTTTATTATTCAAATTATTTTTTAAGCAAAAATAGCCACTTTGTGATCTGACAGTTATTTGTTTTGTTTTGTTTTTCTTTATTCCAAGTGCTGTTTCGATTTTTACCTTCGAATGAAGTAATTTATCTTGTCAAATTAGGTGTGTTTCCGTACTCTACACTGTGTAAGATTTGTGTAAGTTCAAACTGAGAGAGTAAAAATTACATGTGAGAATAGTTGCAAAAGTACGGAAACAGCTTCTAGTAAGTTTGAAGCACAAAACAGCTGATTTTGACTGCAGACATGTCAAACGTAAATTGCGCCAATTAAAATTATCGGCAATTTGTTTGTGAAGTTGATGCTTGTTCTTCTTAATGCTTGTTCTTACTTTACTCGGAGTCTTGAGTTCTAGCAATCTCTCTGTGCACTATGTGTGCCCGAGAGAGCGGTTTTATGCTTGTTCTTCTTCTCCCATTTTAAGCACAGAAAGTACGGAAACAGAAAATAGTGTCCCACAACTTACACAGTGTGAGTACGGAACCACACCTAAATAATGTATGGCGAATTACTTCATTCACAACATAATTGAGCTGCGAATTACGAATGAGAGTCGAATTGCGTTATTCAACGTACCGTGAGAGCATGCTATAAATTTATTCAGGTGTTTTGCAAAATTATTTTGAGTCACTCTTTACGCGTTCTGCAAAAGAGGTCAAATTTTAACTAATTTTAATTAAATTTCACAGATAATGTTAAATATTTTCTTTACATGTCATATTTGTGCATTCAGAATTATTGAGCCGTCGATCTTGAGAGTGCAAAAATCCTACATTTTTTTACTAAATGTAGGTCTATATTTTTTGAGAAAAGAACACGATTAAATTTTAAAGGTTAGAATTTTTGTTTTTTTGAGAAAGTACAGGAAAATTACAGTATACTCAGATAGGGCAAAAAAATGCAGAATTTGCCGAAAAAATAACACATTATTAATTAGAAAACATGTCCTGTAAAAATTAATTCCAAAATTGGCATGCTTTTTACACTGCGAACCAATTTTAAACTCCAACTCTTATCCCTACAAAGATCAATTCCATGTCCAGTCTTCGAAAATTGTTTAAATTACCTGTAAGCACTTTATTGCTGACAAAATTCTAATAATTTAAAAAAGTCGGATAATTTAGTCAAGTTTGAATGAATAATTAACAAATTAATTTTAACCTCTTTTGGTTAAATATTTGCATGTGACAGCTATTAGAATATTTGTAAATAACAAATTTTTGTTTGATTTAAAAAAAAAATGTCGTTCAACATCAAATTGTATTAACTTGTGCTGAACCCACACAATCCATACTATTTTATGATTCCACAAATGCTAAGAAGCACACGCGTCGTGGATATTTATTTGCCAGAAGCTGTCAAGGATGGGACCGTATGCACAGCAAACATCAGCATTAAATATTTAACGGTTATTTTCTTCAGCTTGAACTAAGATTTTTGTACAAATGTTACAGCTATTCAATCAACTTTGCTTTAGTTCACAAGTCGAATGAGGCGTGAAACGAAGAACATCAATTCTAAAATTGAGGTTTTTTTTATGATGCGAACTAAAAAGAATACCCATTGAACCACAAGTTAAAGTATGGTGAAATGTAAGAATTTTGCAAACGTTGGCTTCTAGAACATTGTTTTTTTTTAACAATTGAATACGGAATGGCAGTATGCCAAATAAAACTTAGAACTAGATATCAAATACTTTCTTTTTTTTATCTTTATATATATCTAGTTTAGACATACTATTTTTTTTTTTTTTGAGCTAGATATCAAAACTTTTTTACTTTCGTGGTCAGTTGGTTAATAAGAGGTATTTTCATTTGATGATTTGAGTAGCACCCAAGTCCTCAAAGCACCGACTACAGACTGTGCGGTTTTTTTTTTTTGGAAACATATTAGGAATCCATTGCCTTTTGCCGCTTCGTTCTCGCATTGAACCGTGCACTATACGGCTACAAGTTCAACATGCTACCATCACACCATTGCCTCTCTTGTTTTGAAGCGAACAAAATATGAAAAAAGCGGAAAGCAGGCGTTTTATACATCAGAGAACGAAAATAAACAATAACAAATCGTTCCATTTCGTTACGTTTTAATCTTTCAAGCGTACGAAACAAAAATGATTGAAATAATAAAAGTACGATTGAGCATCTGTTTTGTTTTTCGTTTGCTGTTACGAGCAAAACTACAAACAAAACAAAAAAATTGTGTAACCAAGAGACACAAATGAAACCGAAATAACGATTTGTTAAACGATCGTCGGATAACAACAAAATTAATATTCTACTTCGCATTCTTTTGCGCTCTTTGTATTTTTGCTTCGATTCTTTAGCAAATTCTCAGCAAAATTCTCTCCTTCCTTTGTTTTTTAATATCATTTAAATTCGACGTATGATTACACCATTCCCAATTGTAATTCAGAAAACATCAATTGAAATTCAGAAAAGAACAATTGAAATTCAGAATTCCATTTAAAATTCAGAAAAGATAAATAGAAAGTCAGAATTTCATTTGATATTCACAAAAAAATCAATAGAAATTCAGAAAACATCAAATGAAATGCAGAGATTTCAATTGAAATTAAAAACAAAATCAATTGAAATTCATAAAATAAAAATTAAAATTCGGAGGGATTCATTTAAAAATTCAAATTTACTTTGTACCTCAAGGGTAACTTTAATCATATTATTAACATTATGATTATCATTACCACTACCATTACCATTACCGTTACCATTACCATTACCATTACCATTACCATTACCATTACCATTACCATTACCATTACCATTACCATTACCATTACAATTACCCTTACCATTACCATTACAATTACCCTTACCATTACCATTACCATTATCATTACCATTACCATTACCATTACCATTACCATTACCATTACCATTACCATTACCATTACCATTACCATCACCATTACAATTACCATTACCATTACCAATATAATTACCATTACCATTACCATTACCATCACCATTACAATTACCATTACAATTACCATTACAATTACCATTACCATTACCATTACCATTACCATTACCATTACCATTACCATTACCATTACCACTACCATTACCATTACCATTACCATTACCATTACCATTACCATTACAATTACCATTACCATACCTTAACCATAAAATCATATTTTTATATATCTTTATTTTTTAATTTAAAGATGAAACTTACATAGATATAAATTTAAACAATTTTGAATAATGCAAAATAAAATGCTTTTAATATTGCAATTTATTATTAACTACCATGAGTCTAAGCGTTATTAGGCAATGGTATGGTAATGGTTTGGGATTATTAATCATTAAGTTAGAAGGTAAATTTGAATTTTTAAATATGAATTCATATATCCTGAATTTCAAATAATTTCTTCTGAATTCCATTTGATAATTTCTGAATTCCAAATAGAATTTCAGAACAACAATTAGTCTTATCTGAATTTCAAATGAAATTTCTCAATTTCAATTCAACTTGTCTGAATTTCAAGTGAAATTTCTCAATTTCAATGGATATATTCTGAATTTCAAATGAAATTCTGAATTTCAATTGATCTTTTCTTTTCAATTGAATTTCAAATGGAATTTCTGAATTTCAATTGATTTTTTCCGAATTACAATTAGCAGTGGTGTAGAATAACTCATTTTCGAAGTTTGTAATAGAACATTTCTGCCAAAAAAAATAATTCGTAAATGAACTCGAAAACGTGTAACTTTTGGTTACTTTGCATATTTCTTTTTTTTTTTTTTGTTGATAATGATAATGAGCTGTTGTAGGGCAAATGCGTTTTAACTTTCTTTTTATTTTTGTTCTTTTTAATATGAATACCATTTAAATTGCTTGTTAAACTCACCTGCATGGTTCCCGAAATGGTCATCCGTTCGCTAAGTATCTCGTGCAAATGCCGAGTCCCCATTGTGTTTCGTAGAGTAGTCTGAGCCAAAAGTCTTGTGGAATGGTGAGCATTTTCCACGTTCGCTATAGATACGGTTGCATTCGAAACGCGATAATAAACCACAGCGTCAACCGACACTGTGACGCTATCCTTTGTCAGGACCTGCAAATTGCAGTTGGTATTTTTTTGGTTTTTTTTGTTTTTTTGTTTTTTTGGTTTCATTTTATCTTTGTAATTTTCTTGGCTTTGTTCTCGTTTTTATTTATGATACTTAAATGCCACATTTTATTTTATGTGTGCATGTGTGTGTGTGTTTGTATGTTAGAGTGCATGTTGGTGTATTTTTGTGCATTTTCTAAAATGCACTTTACATTTTTGTGGATTCGCCCAGACAAGAGCATAGTATATTGTTTCAAAAAAAAAAAAAAAAAAAAAAAAAATGTAGCTAAAGTTAGTAAAGTTGCAGCATGTGTTGACTTATAGCTTAAGCTAGATTTAAGGTCGACAGTCAACACTCACCACAACAAGTAGCAACAATAACTACGCCAACAAACGAGAACAACGACAACACTTACACTAATTGCTGTTATACGTAAAGTGGTAGTGGTAGTAGCAGAAAATTAGTATAATTGTAATATTAGCTTGTGGGCGAAGTGAAAGTCGCCATTAGTTTTCTATTTTTATTTTCATTTTTTTCTTTTTTTTTTTTTTTTGTGATAGCCACTGAGTAAAAAATTGTGGCAATTAAATGATAAAATTACAATGTTCACACTCAAGAAAATCTCTTTAGAAGTGTGTGTAAGTGTGTGTTTTAAAAAAAAATAGTTTTCTCTGAAGCATACAGGGTGATTTCGTAAAACTGCGCTATAGCGATACGTGGTGCAAACTTAGACGTTTTGAAGTTACAGTGTTTTGCTATAATGTATTTTATTTTTTTTTGTTTTTGTTATAAATAATGTAAAAACAAACACAAATGCGAAAAATATAACAATTGTTTAATAGCAAAAATAAAGTCCAGATAAAAAAGCAAAAACAAAATCCTAAATATATATTCAATTATTACATATCTTAATATTGACATTTTTATTATCAAATACTTGCTAAGCTTAAGTAAAGCAACATTTTTTGAGACCCTGGATGGCACTCACATATGTATTTATATACGATTTGGGGTATTATAATTCTAGATCTAAGAAATAAAATATTATTTTTTAATTTCTTTTTTAACATTTCTTAATTCATTTGAACATTTAAAAACTCGTCATGACTTTGACCTTATCTTAGAGCAAAAAAAAACTATGAAAACAATTTCATACCATTTAACCTGTTGACTTAAGTAAATAAACATGTTATGCATGTAACTTTTGTAAACAAAAAATAACGTGTTTTCATATTTATGCCACATTCAAATTGCTGTAATGGGCTACAAGTATTTCTTAGTATCTGAGTATTCACATAACTGAGTTTCGAAAGCATAGATAATTACTCCGTTTTAAAGGAACATCAAATAATATTAAACAATGGGTCGTAATCCGAGAAAATACATCATTTTGAATTCAAATACTAAACTCAAGTTTAAAGCAGAGTTGTTGAAAAACAATATTTTTAAATTTTCAACCATTGATTACAACATTCTGGAAATTCTAATATTTTTCATGTTCTTCATGCTCATGAAAATAAGCAACCTCAAAAACTATGAAGGTCATAAAGTAAGTAAATCTTTATCTTTGGTTATTTATCTAAATTTGCAACCCAAGAAGATAAACAATTTTCGCCTATAATAATTCTGAGAACATTTCATCAGTCAATTAAACATCAGAAAGTTCTAAAGTAGAACTTCTTAAGTAAAATAATGCTATAAATACGCATTTTTTATTGTTTTAAACAAGTCATTTAAACTTCTTGAAAATAAAGTTATATGTGGGTCAGAATTCCTGAAACGTATTACATTTATTTTTTAATGAAAATATGATAGATTGGTAGGTTAATTCGGCCGCCTTATGATGGACACGCTCATGGACCATTCTGGTCCTTAAAGGCACCAGGTACAATGGGCCTGTATGGGCTAGTCGCAAAACTTAGGAGGATTTTTGAGTCCCGAGAGTTTTTGGCTACATCTTTTAATGACTGAAACGTCAATAGTAACTTAGTAGTTAGGTATCGATCTTAGTAGACAGGGCATGTGCAAAATAGGTATTCCAGAGTCTCAGCAGTGATTGGTTCCTTACAACTCTTACAGTTTTCATTCGTCATCAGAGTTGTAAAACATTGCAATAATTTGTATTGCAATCAGTGACTTCTAAGCCAATGGCATCTACAAATGAAGTCCTGAAATCATTTTTGAGTTAATGAATGCATAATAAAAAATATTGAAGGCATTGCTGATTGCATTAAAACTGAAATCACAGTCATGACTGCAAGACTAAGTTCAGTGCATTCCTTAATTATTTGAAGACTGCAATCACCTTAATTCTATGTTGAAGTCTGAAGTCTGTGAAGACTTATGTCAATTGAATACAATCAATGCAATCAATGAATGCAATCAATAGCAATAAGTATGACATTATTAGTATATGAATCAAGAGACTTTAACAGAAATTTGTACTAATTGATTTCAAAGTCTTGACTTCAAAATGAATGCTGATTCCAAAACTTAAAGTCATGAAATCAAAAAAAAAAAGTAGGCAAACTTCAAAAAATTTTTCCACGCGAAAAAAAAAACTTTAATAGACTAAAAGATATTTCACAATATTAGTGATTTAAAATATGTATTCAACTGACTTCTAATTATCTCAATGACTTCAAATTGATTGCAATTGAATACAATCAATGCAATCAATGAATGCAATCAATAGCAATAAGTATGACATTATTAGTATATGAATCAAGAGACTTTAACAGAAATTTGTACTAATTGATTTCAAAGTCTTGACTTCAAAATGAATGCTGATTCCAAAACTTAAAGTCATGAAATCAAAAAAAAAAAATAGGCAATGTAGACTGCCAACCGAAGTGAAATCTTTAAGCTGTCACATAGCAGTGTTTTTTTTTAATTTTCAAATTAACTGTAGTATCAAATCATTCGTATTTCAATCATTTAACTATATTTCAAAAAGAATAGAACAAGCTTATGGTAACTAAAGTATTATAAAGAATTTCTGTATCGTATAAAAATCGTATCGAACGTCGTTTTGTATTATCCCAATAAACATTGTGGCGAGGGGTGATTCGATAACGAATCGCTTGTGAATCGTTTTTTTTTTTAAAGTTTTCAAATAGTTTCATACTGACTTCATCAGAGGTTGGCTTGATGATTAAAGAAAGAACCGATTAAAATCATGACTTTCCTAAACTCCATTTAAGATGTTTTGAAACAAAAAAAAAACAATTTTTTCCGACTTTTCAACATACAAATTTAAAAAAAAAAGAATTTTTTACTAACTTTCTATTCTTAATGCGTTATGTAAGCGAATATTTGTTTTTTAAATTTTATGTTTTTTTTTTTAATTTTAAGTGAAAAAAAAACTTAAATATAAATTTTCATAAATTTTTATATGAAAAAATTTTGTGAAATATTTTTCTTCTATTATGTTATTTCGTGCTTAGTCTTTATATAAATAATTTCCACTTATAATTTGTTCAAGATTTTCATATGAATAAGTTCTCGTTAACAAATTGCTTTTTGTTGTTTTGGCGACTCGTTAACAAATTGCTTTTTATATTTTAATATTTTGCTTTTTATAGTTTTTGGCGACTCGTCAACGAATTGCTTTTTTTAGTTTTGGCGACTCGTTAACGAATTGCTTTTTCATAGTTTTGGCGACTCGTTAACGAATTGCTTTTTTGGTTTTGACGAATGTATAAGGACGCCGAAAAAAAGTTGGTCAAAAAATCATAAAAAAAATAATTTCGAACTTTTGAAAAGCCAAATCTTTAAAAAAATACTTAAATAACAAAAAAAAAAACAACAAAAAAATAAATTTTAAAAAACAACAACAAAATAAATTTTTTTTTTTGACCAAGTTGGGGTTCGAACCCGTGTCCGCGAATGCTGGCTTTTATTAACAAGCAAATTAAGCAAGATATATTCAGCATCTGAAATAGCTGAGTGTGTAGGTGCCGGACTAGCATTCAGGAGACGTGGTTTCGATTCTTGACGTGGTAAGCTTAAAATTAGTTTTTATTTCTTTTTTTATATATATTATTTCTTATTTTTTATATGATTTATATGATTCGTTATCGAATTGCTTTTGTTAGTTTTGGAAACTCGTTAAAGAATTGCTTTTTATAGTTTTGGCGACTCGTTAACGAATTGATTATAATAGTTTTGGCGACTCGTTAACAAATTGCTTTTTTCGGTTTTGACGATTCATTAACGAAGGAGGAATTTCTCTCGCTCGCGATATTATAAATGAATCGCTACTAATAATTGCTAATGAATGAAATGTACGAGAAAACGATTTTATAACATAGTAAATCATTATTAAGATAACATTAGTAAATCATTTTGTTTATTGGAAAGTAGTAGTATCAGACTTAATGCTTCATACAAAAATTCAATATGTGGTACATTTTTATCATCTGCAAAGTAAATATTGAAGTTTCTACTTAGTATTTAAGGTACATCGACAAATTTTTCGGTAAATATTTTTTGAGGTATTTCAGAACCATCCTTTGAAGTAATCATCAAATTTTCGAATAAAAAAATATCTCCCTTATATAAGCTAGTCCAATTATTTTTTACCCTTCTCAGCACACCTAGCCCTTATCTACCACCCTTCTGGGGTCTCTATAAAAAAAAAAACCACGAAAACTCTCGATTAAAGTTCATATCTCTCCCGAATTGAATCCTACGAGACTTAAACTTATGTGCTGGTTCTATTATTTCCTAGTATTATTGTTCCTTTAGCATTTCTTCTAAGCACTCCTACCCCTTATATGGTACCCTTTTGGGGATCCCCATACAAAAAACACAAAAACTGTCGATTATAGTTCATATCTCTGCCGAATTGACTTCTAGAGGGCTCAAATATATGAGCAGGGCCGATTATTTTTTGCCCTCTAATATTTCTTCTGAACATGCCTACCCCGTATCTGCTATTCTTCTGGGGGTCCCCATATGAAAAACTCGAAAAAGTTGCTGTTTTCTTTTTGCCTGGTAGCTGAATCAAAAATGCAGGCATTAACTGATGGTTATAAGTATTGCTGCCGTTAACGTTGCTGACGTTACAGTGCTAACTCATAACTTTTACCCCTACCAAAAACTGCTCAACGCGCCTAAAGAAGTTTTCACTTCAAAATTGATTGTATGACTTAAATCATTTCTTTGGCATTCAGTGCTATTTATTTATTGCATGAATGCAATTTTAAACAGTTCTGCTTTCCATATACAGCTCAATGCATGGATGACACTTGCCACACAGCTAACGACACAATAAACTTATTGCAAACAAAATCGAAAGCAAGACTATCTCCGCCACGCCGAATAGATGTCAATTGGCCACCGAGACTCGACGCCATTGGACTTCTTCCTTTGGGGTTTTCTCCAAAAAACCCAAAACGATTTCGGAACTGAAACAGGTAATCTAACTGGCCATTGCAGAAATTGATCCAGAATTATCCAGAACTGATATTATGAAAAATTTAATGAAAATGGCTCGAAAGAAAGTGTGCAAGGAAGGGCGAGGTGGACATTTGAGCAATTTCATCTATAACCTCCATATCTATACACTATAGTTCAATAAAAACTCACAAACACTTCAACAAAACAATGCGTTTTATGAAAAAATAAAAACGACAGTGACTTTTGGGATAACCTTCATACCAATGGGCAATGGAAGGATATGTCCCCTTTATCCCTCAGCACCTACACCACTGGCTACTAAGAGTATCTATAAGTGAAAGCATGATGGTATATTTTATATTTTTAGTTTAGAAGTTATGGTTATTTTAATTCATCGCTAAGTGAGAGAGAGCTAGCATGTGACAGGGATGATATTTGTAGTATTTTCAATTTCAAAGACCCCAAAGCAATTCTAGTTAATTTTATGCTTTTTTGAGAAATTCTATTAAAAAAATAATCGCAAATTTTGAAAATAAAATTTTAATATATGCATTTAGTTAATGCATATACAATAGAGTGCTTCACAAATGTCGATCTTTTTTTCAAAATTCTCTCTGAAATAAAATTAGGGAGGTAAGAAGATATGCCTGTAAGAACCGGAACTCTTAATAATACTATTTAGAGGTCACGCATCGCTATTTTATATTTTTCATATAAATAACTTGCGAAAAATTATTTTTCAATTTCTGATTTGTAAATCTTTTAAACCAATAAACGGATATAAATGACTGAAATGTATCTTATAGGAAATTGAACACTCTACATAAATATCCCTTATCATTCTTTCAGTAAATCTACTCATTAAAAAATTATTCAAATTCAAAGTTAATTATACTTATCTCTCCAGTTTTCGGAAAAATTATTAAAGTTGTCATTAAATATTATAAAATGTTTTTTGGAAATTCTATGTTGTGATTTTCAGTAAGAAAAAGTAATTAAAAATATTTGCAAAAAAGTACTGTTGCTGCTCTCTCTCTCTCTCTCTTTCTCTTTCTCTTTTTGCTTATCACAGGCTAGACATGGGTAACGCAGCAAAAATTGCTGCGTTGATACACCAACTCAAACACAGTTTACTGAATCAGCGGAATGCGTTAACGCAATTGCGCCATAGCGTAGTTTGAAATACTATAATTCCTGTATCAACAAGAATTTAATCCACGCAGTGAGGTTTTGAATCGATCAACGCGTTGCGTTATGTGCTCAATTTTTCGAATGCGGTGAATTTTGTGGTGGGATACTAACTTAAAAAAAATAAATGATATCAGATAAAAATATTTAATCAACATATGGGATCTAAAGAAATCTTATTGCTAATAGATTCATTAAAAATTATTAAATCCATAAGTAATTAATATGAAATATAACTAAACGAAGCTCAGATTACAGCATCGACCAAAAATGAAGATAGATTAAACATCAAGATCAAGATTTGATGTGAGCTATCAAACAGATATATACGCATTCCTGATATGCAAAACAAGTTCGAAATTGGATTTAAATTTACTTCTGCTTCGAACACGAACACGTTCAACATTTTATTAAATTGACAAAACCATTCTGCGCATGGCAAAACATTAATAACAGCCAAACGCACTTCAAGCATGCAAGCATTAATGTTCGCTTTCAACTTTCTGTATAAATATTTTTTGTTTTTCCTTTGAACGCGTCATTTGCATGACTGCGCTATTGCGTTTATTTTATTACAACAAGTGTATCAACGCAGTAACGCATTTAAATGCTTCAACTCAATAACGCAACGCAGCGCTGCGTTACCCATGTCTATCACAGGCCTCGTAAATATTATTTAATACAATAAAAAGGCTTTTTTTACTTTATTTTTTTTATTTTACTTATTTTTTACTTTATTTAATTAACTTGTAGATTTAGATTTTTTAATGAATTTTTTCTTATAATATTTAATTATTGCTTTAATGATGTTGCCGGAAACTGGAGAAAAAAGTGTTACTCAAAACAATGACCTTAAGATTTTTTTGCTGGCTTTTATACATGCAATAACAATAGAGTTCAGCTACTACAGCTATATCGCACTTCCTCAGCATTAACCCATCATAAGCCACTACCCAGTAATCATTGAAAATATCAATGTTATTGATACCCGTGACCACAAACAAGTTAATGTGGGAAAAATTTACCCACCAATGAATGGGTTGGGCTCAGGGACAACACAAGACGTAACAACTAACCATGCGTATACATAGATCTATTTACACAACTAATTTTAATCTACTTTTGAGTTGACCTTTTGACAAATTAACATCAAAAACGCTACAATTGTTAACAAAGGAACTCATGCGACTTAAAGGAGCAGTAGCCATATAATTTGTTCTACTAAATGGCAAATAAATTAAGTTGTTAGCGTTTCTACTGCTTCTACGGTTAGAGAAAGAAGTTCTGGAGAATCGAATACACCTGTTATGAGCTGGTGTAAATATACGATATCTGCCGATTTCCTTCGATCACCTAAAGACTGCATTTTTAATAGTTTTAAACGATCCGCATAAGGAGGAAGGTCTAATATGTCAGTTCCACTTAAGCCCCTTAGAGCAAACTGAACAAAACGTTTTTGAATTCTTTCTATTCGATCAACATGCACATTGTAACTTGGGGACCACACTTGACTTGCATACTCTAAGTGAGGACGCACGATTGCATAATACAACGTTTTAGTTGTAATCATGCTATTAAATTCTTTGGCCCAGCGTTTTACAAAACCAAGCATTGAAGATGCTTTTTTACAAATATTATCAATATGAATGTTAAACGATAGCTTAGAATCCATGCATATACCTAGCTCTTTGACGGTGTCTACACGACTCAAGGCAGTATCTTTAATCTTATAATCAAAAATAAAATTATTCCTTTTTCGCGAAAAGGTCATAGTTTGGCATTTATCTGGATTTAAAAACATATTATTTTTAGAACACCAAACTTCAAAGGATTTTAGATCAGACTGGAGTAGATCTGAATTATCTCTAGAATTAATCGTTCTGTATATTTTCATATCATCGGCATAAATAAGCAGATGAGAGTGTTCAATGACGTGAGTTACATCATTGATAGCTAAAATAAACAGAAGAGGACCAAGGTGACTACCCTGAGGAACACCTGATCCAGCAATAAATTCAGAAGACAATGCACCTCGGAAACGTATTTGATAACATCGCTCCACCAAATACGATTTAATCCAGTTCACAAAATATTGTGGAAATCCCATTAACTCAAGTTTAAATAAGATTAGATTGTGTGGTAGCTTATCAAATGCCTTACTAAAGTCAGTGTAAACACAATCGACCTGGTTACCAGAATCAATAGAATTTAAGCAGAATGTTGTAAAATCGAGAAGATTAGACACAGTGGATCTGCCATTCACAAAACCATGCTGACGAGTTGTTATGACTTTGCCACAGTGAATTTTCACCCGATCGTACACCATCCGCTCAAAAAGTTTTGGAATCGATGAGAGCTTAGCGATAGGCCTATAGTTACTGACATCGTTCCTGCAACCCTTTTTAAAAATAGGACTTATAAATGATTTTTTCCAAAAAAGTGGAAAATAACTTTCGTTAATAGATTTATTGAATAATAAAGACAGTGGTTGACTCAAAACGGAACCGCATTGTGTTAACACTGCGGCAGGAACACCGTCAGGTCCAGCACCAAACTCCTCATCGATCGATCTAATATACATTAAAATATCCTCTGGAGTGAAGGATATATGTTCCAAAGATACTCTGGGTTCGGAATTCATATATTCAAAGTACTCTCCATCAGGATTAAAAGAATCTGAACAGAATGATTCTTTAAAAAGATTGGCGAAAAGGCCACAAATTTTGACGGGATTGTCAGTAAATCCCTCAGGAGCTCTAAAAGAAGAAGGAAAGGATTTCTTTTATTTATTTAAAGGATTATCTTAAGGATTTTTGTTCTTAGAGTTACTATGATTTTTTTATATTAAGGTAGCTTAACAAGAGCGTGGCACTGAAGCTGCTAAGGTGATTTTATTATTTCTTAATGTTAATAATTGAAATGAGTAATTTATGAGAATTAATTTTATCTTTACAATTATCTTCATCTTTTATAATTTTGAATTTTAATAACTTTTGAACGAGTTTCAGTCTTTCATTTTTGAGTTATAAAAATCGGAAGTTCAAAAATAAGTTTTCTCATGTTATTTACTATAAATCTAAAAAATAAAATCGCGATGCGCGACTTCTAAATATTAAAATTAAGAGTTCCAGTTTCTACACACATCTGTTCTTTTCTCCCTGAATCAATTTCAGAGGGGATTTTGAAAAAAAAAACATATAGTCGACTTTTTCGAATCACCCTAATATACAAATTCAAAGTTTTTATAAAAGTGATTTTGAAAAGCGATTTTAGAAAATAAGTTCTGTTATATACAGTAGACTGTATCTCTGCTCCATACATTTTGCAAAAGTATCTCAGATTCTCCCTCCGCACGCAGATTCTGAATGCAGCATATTTGGAGGTCACGAAGGACGAACAAAATTTTCAAATTTGTAAAAAATGAGTGGGCGCCAGCTAAAAGAGTGTTTGTTGAGGCGCATTTTTAAAAATTTCACTTATTGATTTTTAATCACTATTTAATGGCAAATATAAAAAAAAAATTGAATCGATACAGAACCAAAATTGTATGCTTCATCCAACTGTGTTCTTATTTATTTGATAACTGTTTAATTCGTGGGAGAATTCAGTCCTCGAACTTGAAATTTGTTAATTTTTTTTCAAATTTTTTTAATTCAATCATCTGCCACTTTATGATAAGTGACACTATTAGAAAAAAATATGTCTTCAACATGAATAAATTTCTTGTTAAATAAAAAAAAAAAAAAAATTAATAATTTATTTTCGTTGAATTTTTTTTTAATTTAATTTTCAAAATATTTTTTTTTTAACTAAAATAAACTTTAATATGTTATCTCTCTTAATTTTTGTTGAATTCCCTTTTTTTATATTCATAAGGAAGATTTTTTGGTGTTCTTCTACAACTTGGAAAAGCATTTGATTCTCGGTTTTCGTTCTCGGTTGTTATTTTTTCATTGTTGTCAACTTATCGCTCTTTCGGCGCGTAGGTACTTTTCATTGCTTATCCAAGTACTTGGATCGGCTAGCAAAAAGCTAGTGGGCCTATCTTCTGTTATCTGGGTTATTTATTTGCCATTAAATAGTGATTAAAAATCAATAAGTGAAATTTTAAAAAATGTGACTCAAAAACCACTGTTTTGGGTGGCGCCCACTCAGTTTTTACAAATTTGAAAATGTTGTTTGTCCTTTCGTGACCTCCAAATATGCTGCATTCAGAATCTGCCTGCGGAGGGAGGATCTGAGATACTTTTGCAAATGAGACAGTCTAATATACAGCCATAATATATACGATTTTTATCAAATTCATTAATGTGAAAATCAACAAATAAATTCTTTCAATTAATAACTGAGTGTGTTTAAATATGAAATCAATCAAAATGATCAATAAAATTTAAAGTAATTATTTACACTTTTTATAAAAGTATATCCCAATTCGTTTTGATAATTTTCAATCTTTTCAACACTGTAACTCCTAAGCAAAAAAGTTTAAAAAATAATTCAATTATTACAATTTGCACAGTTTTTCGGAATCATCCTGTGTATTTAACACAAATATCATTGATTTTAGTTATGTATTTTTAGGATTTTATTAAAAAGAATTTCTTTCACATTTTGCCAATAAAAACACGTTTAGTTTTTAATTTGGATTAAATGCGGAACCCGTTCCCATCGAACAGCCTAAACCACGCAAACACATGCTGAAGAACTCGGCATTGGTTTGCCTAGATTTGGTGGATTCTCTCTGTTGGTAGATTCTCTCACTCGCATTAGTTAGTAAGAAAAATAAAACAAAAAAGATTTCAACAAATTGCATTAGTAGTGACAAAGAGTTTTTTTAAAAAAAAAATATATTTTTAAATTTGTGTTAGACATTAGTATTTATTATATTTTATAGTATTTTATATTTAACTACTGGCTTAAATCAATTTATATTTAAGTTTTCACCAACAATTAGTTTAGTTTGAGACCAAGAAGAACATAGTAGTTAATAGTTCTAAAAAAACTTTTATCAAAAAAGACATTTATAGAAAATGCATGCTATAAAAATTGAACTCAATCGAACTGAATGAAACTCTTAAGAGGAGTAGGGTTGAAAACAGTGCAAAAGGGAAAAAGTTTTTTGTTTTATTATGCTTTGGCCACTAACGAATATTTTAAACAAATTAATGTAAGTTAGTGTGTGTTTAAAATGATTGTTTTCTTTAAATATTAATTTGTTTATACCATTATTTATGTTGAAATAAATAAAAAAAAAAACCTGAATGGATTCGTAAAGAGGATCAAGTTCTGTGTGTGAAAAGATGGCGCATTTAAATAGCTTCATCCAAATAAATAAAATAAATAAATAAAAAAATAAATAAATAACTTCCAAAAGATTTCCATACATTTAAGGACTTATTTTATTAGTAGGTATTATTAAATATTTCGTTTTATTTTACGCAAGTTAATTCATTGTAATCTAACTGAAATGAAAATAATTGAAATAAAAATAAAAATATAATTAAACTGAAATGAAGAGTAGTTTAGATAAGTATGTTTGACGTTCTCTAAATAATAATGCTCAAGGTCCCTCAAATATGGATCGGGCACAAATTTTCTTGTCACAAACGTAAAATACTAAATCTATGTCAGCTGTCAACAATAAGCATGAAGGTTTAGCCGTGGTAAAATTCAGGGTCGAGCAAAAATAGTGAACATTTTGCTCTGAGCCGATTCAAAAATCCCGCACACTTCTTGGTCATCATAACTCAAATAAATTTGAGTCCACTGCCCAGATAACAGCTTTGAAGTTCCTCTAACTTAACTTGAAAAGGTCTTGTATAGAAGAAATTATTCAAGCTTTGCTTGTAAAAGACTTGAAAGTTAAATTTTTTTTTTGTATACCCAGCAGAAAACTTCCTCAGGTCTCTAATAGTCAGTGTCAAATTCAGAATTAAATATCTTAACATAATCATGCCTCCATTATTCAGTTCCGATTTCAAGGCTGAAATTAAATTTTTATAGACCTGTATTTTTACCTGTAATAAAGCAAATAATCAGTTCTCTTTAGTTTCAAGTGAAATTTCTTATCTGAATTTGAAATAAAAACTTATATTCAGAGCAGATATTATAGATGAACATTTTAAAAAAGTAAAACCAAATTTCAGGTTTGAAGAGACGGATACTTGTATGAAAAAATCGGAGTTGTTTTCAAGCAAAGCTTAAGCCTTGGTCATGCCTGTCCGGCCTGAATTCTTGCCTGATCAGGCATGATATTTTCTGCTGTGTTATTTCTTATATAAATCTTTATTCAATGATTCATTTTAGGAAGTATTTAAGAAGATTTTTACTTAAATATTTTTCATTAAAAAAACATCTCATCACACGTTTTTTATTTTAATATTAGATAAAAAGAAATAAAAAAAAAACTTGTTTGTATCCGGCGTCGAACCACGGAACTCTTGACTGATAATCTGTTTGCTTAGACCGCAGGGCTACCGTAGCAGCTTATGGCTGGCAAATTAAGTTCTTATGTGAAATGATTTCAGTTTCGATAAAGTTTTACTTGAGGCAATTAACAGCAAATAATAAATAAGTTGCAACGGTTCAACAAGCAAATTTCTGAATAGACGAGTGGATAATATGTGCGGTTGCCGATACAAAAGTTCCGAGTTCAATCCACGCTGGGTGACAATTTTAAATATACCATCGACAAAATTTTTTTTCTCAAATGAAAAAAATTAAATTGAATGTACTGGCAGAAATATACGAAATAATAATTAAATTAAAGTCTAATTTTTCCACAATTTCTGAGTTCCTATATAAACTTTGACTAAAAACTTTATTAAACCTTAAAAAACCTAAAAAATTAAATAATTGTTAAATGTTGTTAAAATAATATAAACGATATGTTGAAAAAATAACTTGCATATTAAAAAGTTAAAACTTAAATGTATAAAGGTAGAACCAAGTTGTGCGTAAGCAAACAAAAGCAAGAGAGCAAAAGTACGTACTTGTACGGCATTGTATGACTCCGTTCAAGTTTTGCGTAAAGCCCGTATGATACTTAGTTTTTTTGTCCAATTTTAAAATCTGAAAGTGGCGCGTGAGCAGGACAGACATATTTTGTAAGAAAAGGATAATAGTAGTAACTTTTTCATTTCTGGTGTTTTTAAGAGCAGCTGCATTTAATTAATTTTAGCTGCACACATCACTTCCAATTCAGCCTCCAATTTTCTGTCTGAATTTTGTTTACTCTAAAAATGTCAAATTAATTATTAACAACAAAATATTTCACAGTATAAACTTGATCGAAACTTAACGACAAGCGAATTGAAAGAAAAGGCAAAAACAATGCATTGAAAATGCAGTCCGTCCCACATTCTTTCCTCCAATTCGTACTATATGCGTACGCACTCACACCAATTGAATCTATGCATTCGTACTATTTGAACTGCTCTAGCTAAATTTTCAATGACAAAACAATGAGTAATTTAATGAAGTATCATACAGGCTTAAGCATTTGATTCGTTAAGTTTCTCAATTTTCGTTTACTTTTGAAAACTTGTATGAAAGCGCTCGACTTCGTAGTTTGCTAAGCAGAATAGGGCTGCAAACTGTATTACAAATGATTTTAATTTTGACTGGCTATTTCTTACAACAAATTATTAACTTAAGTCATTGGAATTTTTTGAAAATTTATATTTTAGGCAATCTTAGCAAAACTGCGTACATTTCGCTGTGGAATTTAGCCTTTTCAAAGCTTAATAAATTTATGTACACTCACAACATAATTTTAATGAAAAGTGTTAGCAACCCTTTTTCAGAAAAAAAAAAAATTATTTTTACTTGCCAATTTATTTGAATTGATTCATGTTGAAATTTTTTCAAGAGCTTACTTTGCTTCTTGTTGAATATATGGCAGTGTTTTACGAGTTTTGTTCGTGCTTAATCAAGCTTATCGTTAACTTTTCTCTGATACTTTTGTTTGCTTACGCATAACTTGGTTGAGCCTTACGGTTTTTCTCAGTTTTTTATTTATGAACGAATACCTCCAAAAAGAAAAATTCTGTAATATTATTTTTTATAGAGATCAAAATAGTTTTTTCGTCACACCTAAGAACACGTCATAAGAATACAAATAAAGTCTATTGAAGGCCATTTATGTTGACCTATTTTTTTTATATATATATTGATAAAATGTAACTTTTAAAGCAAATAAATATTTTTTTTTTATTAAATTTTTAAAGAAATTTTTTACTTTTAGCAAAAAATACCCAAAGCCCCAATACCCAAACACAATATTTTTATAAACGTTTTAAGATATTTAAAAGAAAGCTTAAAAGCTCCACAGTAATTATTTTAAATATCAACACTCTTTAAATATCCTAAAGCTTTAAAGCTCACTCAAAGATATTTATTATTGTTTTCCTCCATCACACAGAATTTGATCCTTTGTTGAACACGTTGTATGATGAACTTTTCAATGCAGCACCAAAAACTATGCAAATTGTAATAAAAACACAAATTATGAAATTTTCTTTTTTCTCGCCCGAGAAACTATTTCAATCAAATGTAACCACAAATTTCAATCTACGAATATCTACGCAATTTATACGAAATTCCTGCGGATTGAATTTTCCGCTTTATTGTGAGAACGTTTGCAATTTAGATATGAATAAAACGTAAAATACAAAAAAAAAAACATAACACACAAAACCAAATTCTGCGAATGATATCTACATTTTTTTATTGTATCTTCTTGGTTATTTTTTTTTTTTTTTTTTTTTGTTAGTTTTTATTTTATATTTATTTTGACTGCCTGGCGTATCCACAGAAATGCCAGACTGCAAAGTGCACAAAACGAATAAATACACACACTGACAACGAAAAGCAAAAGTTTATGCTTACAAAAATACACACAAGCACACACATAAACACTAGGCAACAGCAGAGCAAATGTAGGCAACAATATGAAAAAGTTAACTACAGAAAAAGTTTTGAAAATTTTATTGCTAACAAATACGGAAGTTAAAGCACAGACGTACACACACACAGATGCGACACCACAACTGTCATAACATTATGCAGCATGTGTGTGTGTGACGCGTAGAGACTAATAAAAGAACATGAACAAGAATAAGTATAACAGCAACGGCAACACTAAAAGCACTGTTAAAAATAAAGAAATCGTCACACACAAAAGTATTTGTTTTGCGTTATACATGTCTGTATGTTTGTTTGTATATACGTGTATGAATGCTTTAATACTGTAGATAAGAATATAAATATTTATCTGTTAAATGTTAAAAAGACAACACATATATGGTATACTATATATTTAAATTTAGAAATACAGTTATGAAAACAAGCACCGGCTACATGCACATATTTATTAAAAATAGAACTGAGTAAAACAATTTGTTAATTTTAAAGCACAAAAAACTCGCAACAAAAGTAAATATGAAAGAATTAAAAAAAAACAAATTATAAAATATAAATAACTTACATTTAAAAAATATAAATAATGTAAAATAATTTATTTATCTATACTATTATAATCACGTATGTTCGGGATTGAACGGCGGGCTCTATTTCAATAACTCTTTTTCTTTTGGATAGCTATGATATCCAGTTGGGGCATAAGCTATATTCAATTTGTCACGCCCACTTTTGACGCCCAATAAATGCGAAAAACATAAAATAGCAAAAAATACTCAAGAAATTTGAAAGGGAAAAACACCAATTGATGTTATTTTATTAAAAAAAAAACTGAACACATACGAAATTGCGCACGCCTACCTGCCACGCCCCCTATATTGAGAAAACATAATAATAAGTGAACGACTGAATCGACGGGAACAAAATACAAATCAAACTACTCTGATTGCATTTTGATAACTATGAAGCAGAAGAAATTTGCCACGCCTACCTGCAACGTGACGTGGATAAGATGACTTCAAATTGACTTCAAAATACTTCAATAATTACAACAGTGATTGCAAATCTTTTGAAAAGAATTAATGAATGCACTCTATTTAGTTTGTATTTTGATTGTGTATTTTTATTGATGAGTAAAAATAAAATTTTCCGCTAATACCTGCCACGCCTACTATAATGAAAATACAAAATAAGAAGTGAATGACTGAATCGACTTGAACAAAATACAAATCAAACAACTCTGATTGCATTTTCATAACTATGAAGAAGAAGAAATTTGCTACGCCTACCTGCAACGTGACGTGGATAAGATGACTTCAAAGACTTCAATAATTACTACAGTGATTGCAAATCTTTTGAAAAGAATTAATGAATGCAGTCTATTTAATTTTCCAGTCATGACTGCGATATAAAACTTAATGAAGTCAGCAATGACTTCAATTTTTTTGAATGCATTCAATGACTTCAAAATGATTTTAGGACTTCTTGTGTTGTAGCCATTGCAATCAAACATGATTTAAGGATTTCAATTAAAACTTGAAGTCATTAGCTATGAAGTCACTGATTGCAATACAAACTGATTGCATTCTTTTACAACTCTGCATTAGAAAACGTCTATGTTACAGCAGAAAAAAGTTGTCACACCAACAAAATTTGAGCTCTAGTGGTCATATTTCTGCTTTTGAATCATTTAAAATTAAAGTAAAAAAACAATCAAAGTAGCTACAACTAAAAAGTTTTTCAGATTCTTAGTGAAACCAAGACATTCAAAATTAATTATTTAAACAAATTTTTCGAAGTGTTTTGATAAATTGATACTTTCAAAATTACAAAATAAACAAACACCCAAAGCTATGCTATAAAATTCTTCAAAAACTCGAGCGTTCCGCACTCACAATTCTAAGGAATCATATACATCAGGTGTAGTAAAAAGAAATTTATTACTTTCCCAAAAGATGGCTTTAGTAATCTGTATCTCGCGTAACATAAGTGCGATCGGGTTGCGCTAGTTGGTTCGGGTTGCAGTTTTGTAATTGAACACCAAGAAAGAGAAAATAAGCCAGTTTATCTTCGATTGTCGCAAGTCAGAGGCCAGACGAAAATATGTATAGTGCTTATGACCCCGATAATGTAACAGCTAATCACACGATATTTTTGTTGCGTCGATTCCGAACCGGTTGTTTTTATATCAAACATGCAACGCGCTCTGGAAGACCAATTGACGAAAATTCCGATAAAATTAGGGAAATCGTTGAGTCCGACCGTCGATTGTTCAGGAGCACAAAAACCTTTTGGAATCGCAGAACTACTCATGAACTTGAACGACAAAAAATGTTTGAACGACACGACCACGAGCGAGTACGCAAAAGAGACGATTTATGCTCATGGGACGGTTCATGAGCCGTACATGGCAATGATTGAAAACAAGGCAAAGTGGAGCTCCCAGGCAGATGAAAGGAATTTTTATTGGTTCTATAGACTCCTTAGACAAAAGTCAATATATTTTCGGCAATACATTGGAACTTTTTTGAGTTTTGTAGACTCCTTAGACAAACATTTTTTGACTATATTTTCCATTTAAAATATTTTTGGAGCTGTTGGGTCAGCAAAAGTTTTTTGGTTTTGTGGACTCTTTGGACAAAGATCTTGTTTATTTTTTGACAAATATGTTCCACTTTCAATATTTTTGAAATTACTTTGGTCATTGGAACTTTTTTGGGTTAAGTGGACTCCTTAGACTAAAATCTAGGATTTTCCAAGAATTTCTAAGGTTCCACTTGGACTAGTTTTTGAACTACTTGGGTCATTGGAATTTTTTTGAGTTTTGTAGATTCCTTATACAAACTGTTTTGAATAATATGTTCCGCTTGGACAAATAGGTTCCACACTCAATATTTTTGAAACTAGTTGGGTCATTTGAACTTTTCTGGATTTGGTGGACTGCTTGGCTTGGACAAATAAATATGGTTCTATGGCCAATAGGTTCCACTTGAAAACATTATGGTTCTAGTGGGATTACACTGTGGAACAAATTCAGGTTAGCAAAAGTTAGGTCGATTCTGAGAATGAGGGTTGAAAATAGAGGCTAAATTAGAGACCCGTATCGTGGCGTTTGCTTATGTTAGCTTAAATAAAATTTATTGAAGAAACTGAGAAGCATATTATAGATCAAACAGAAAGCAAAAAAGACTTAGTTTTGTGGAAAATATTTTCAAAACGCGTAAAAAAAAAATAATTTTTCCAACATTTTGCTTCATAAACACCACAAAAATTTTCCAAATCAATTTTTTAAATAAATTTAATTGTTCCACAGGTCTCTAGCAATAATTTGGCTTTTACAGATTAAAAAAATATCAATTAGTCGACGAGTTATAGTCAAAAAAACCATATAAACAATATGCTGAAAATCGGCATTTGTCTGCAAAGTTCGAAGCTCGATTAAAAAAAATTCAAACTAATATAAACAAACGCCGCGATACGGGTCTTATAATTTAGCCTCTATTTTCACCCCTCACTCTCAGAATCGACCTAACTTTTGCTAACCTGAATTTGTTCCACAGTGTTATTTTAACTTTTATAGGTATTCTGGACTTCAAAACAAAAAGACTACAAAAATATTGGATTTTTGACAAATAGGTTCCACTTGGAACCTATCATCATCCACTTGCATTTGACTGATAACATTGTCATTAGGATGTCCCAATTATATCCAAAAAATATATCAAGTAGAACCTATTTGCCAAAGAATTCAATATTTGTCTTCTCCTTGAACTTCCACTTAACCTAAAAAACATTCCAATCACTCAACTATTTCCAAAATTTGTTAAGTG
The DNA here is from genome assembly GCA_914767935.1 of Coremacera marginata. Lineage (NCBI taxonomy): Eukaryota > Metazoa > Arthropoda > Insecta > Diptera > Sciomyzidae > Coremacera > Coremacera marginata. The sequence continues at coordinate 23,709,533 of OU612047.1, read as the reverse complement.
GAACCTTTTACTCCAAGTGGATGCTATTTTATAAAAAAATATTGTCCAAGTAATCCACTTAGCACAAAAAACTTCAAATGTCCCAACTAACTGCCAAAATATTAAAAGTGGAGTTCATTAGATCATGTGGAGCCTATTTGTTAAGAAAAAGTTTATTCAAAGAGTCAACTACACCCAAAAAGTTTACTAATAACCCAACTAGTTCCAAAAATATTGCATTTGGAACCTATCTGTCCAAGTGGTACGTATTTGACAAAACAAAATCCCAGATTTTTGTCCATGGAGTACTTTAACCTATTTAAACCTATTTGTCGAGAAAATTTTATTCTAGGAGTCCACTAAGCCCAGAAAGTCCCAGTGACTTAACAAGTTCCAAAAATACTTCAATTGGAACCTATTTCTCCAAATAGAAAGTATTTGTCAAAAAAACCAAGATTTTTGATCAAGGAGTCCATAGAACCTAAAAAAGTTCTAACGACCCAACTAGTACCATATGTGGAAACCATGTGGAGCCTAAACCTTTGTCCACGTCTACAGAAATCATAAAAGTTGCAATGTATTCTACTGCGAGCTAAATTTTTCTCTAAGCTGCTCAGATTTCATTCCAGCCTTTAATTATCTAGAGCGGCTCATGAGCTGTCTCATGAGCATAAAAAGTCTTATTTATGTTCTCGTCCACGAGAGCGTACGTTTTGGTAGGCACACATAATGAGACCTCATTTCAAAGTCTCACCAAAACGTACGCGCTCGTGGACGAGAGCGATAAAATATTTTCTATGGTACACGTCCGCGAGTGCGTACGATTTCTTGTGTACCTTTTGAAATGGTGCGGCCATAAAGGTACGCGAGCGGACCTTTCCGTACCCTGCTTTTTACCATACCTGATATTTGAATAACGACAAGTTCCAAAAATGCGAAATATTTCTCAGAAAAAGTACTTGCAATTTGAAAAACTTGATTTTAAGATAATTAAAATAATTTGAGTGTGCGAATAATAAATAAATATAAAAAAAACCCAATTTCTAGCAAGGTTAAAACGCTTACGACATTAAACTGAGAACAACTTAAAGGACTCCGTTTTTCCTAACAACTTTAATATTTTATTTAAATCCAACAACTCACATTTTGGCTCATCGCTTATTTTAGGACATATCACTGTGTTAGTTCAAGAATTCCTAATATTTAAAAAGAAATGCGTGAAGTAAAATTTCATAAAAAACAAAAAAAAAAAAACAACTAAAACTAAACAAAATAATTAAATTATATAAAAATTGAATTAAAATGATATTATCTTCTTTTGAACACCACGACGTATGAGTAACATTTTTTAATATCAAATAATTTCATTAAAATAATATGAAATAAAACTTTTTCTAGATAATATAGTAGATAAACTTGTTACTAAAAGCATTAAGAAATGTAATTAAAAACTCAATAAAGCACAAAAATCCTTAGCATCAACGCGAAGTACAACAAACAAAATAAGCAACACCATGTAATAGAAAAACTGTGACCATGTCTAGAGGCAACGCTTGCAACTCACCTCCTGTGGTGGCACATCATAAGTTCGTGTACGTAGATCAACGCGAGCGTAAGCATCAATGCAGGGTAGTATAAAGAATATGCCTGAAAGATAGAAAAAAAAAAATATTGTTATAGTAGAGAAATTTAATTAGTTCACTAGATAGAAGCTGCTCAAAGGGCATGAAAACAAGGATAAAATCAAATTAAATGCAAATACAGAAGGCAACTTAGAGATGAGCTCAACTAAGTCACTGAAATCACTAAATGTAGCGCGGTGATACAGAATACTCGTGTGAGAATATAAAAAAGTTTTAAATAAATAACAGCTACTTTTTAGCTTAAGAGGCAAGCTTTAAATATAACCAACAAACCCAACAGCTGAGTGATACACAAAATTGTTAGTAAAATGTTCTGACTTTGAAATTTTTAAATATGTTGAATATTCTATAAAAACTTTGCATAGAACGTAAAGAATGAGCTTATTTTAGGAGCTTAAAAAATAGAAAATTTTGTGATAAATTATTTTCAATTCATCTGTAGGTGATTCGTATTTTCTAAGATGCGTTGCTTTTGTAGTAAACTTTCCTTAAAACTTCAAGTTTTGCTCAAGCTGCTCATACATTAATTTTATAAACAAATTAATGGCGATAAGTTTTGCACACAGCAGTATATTCTGCTCTATTGAAACTCAAAACAAGCTTTGTTTTTTTTCCTTCGAACATTGTCTAAAGCTTAAATAATTTGAAAGCATGAAAGACATTTAACTCATTAGTACTCAAAATATATAAAAACTATTTCGTAAAGTGAGCACGTTATACCAACTTAAAGCAATTATATGGCAGAAGTTTCAGAACTTTTGAAGATTTTACCTCTCACTTACATTCATGCTCAAAATGGGTTAAAAATGGGTTTGCTTACTGCTGCATATGTTATGCAGACACCTTCAAAAGTTTTTTCTTCCTTTTTTTTTAATTTAATTTAATCTCTGCAACTATTCACTGTTGCTGCAACAAAAGTGTAGAGAACAAAAAGAAAAAAAAGCATCATAAGTCATGCTTAATAATAAGCAACTCAAGAAAATTGGAGCAAGTATCATAATTTATGCACCTTGATTCTGCATACGTACCTGGACCCTTGGCTCCACCCTGCATAAGACGACCCAAGCGGAAAATAACAGCACGTTCGTATTCCTGCACCACCTGCAAGTGTGTGATAAAGAAAAATAAGAAGTAGAAGAAGAAGAAGCAGAGATAGAAAAAAAAATATATCAAAAAATGCATAAGTTTGGCCAAAGTAATCCGACATTTAATATTTAGTTGGCTGCTTTTTGCTGGAAAGCTCGTTTAACGCTTCCTTGCACCAAACATGTCAGTGTAGCACAAAATCCATTTAAATCATTTTTGCTCAATGGCAAAAAAAAAATTCCCTTTTTACTCCCCTCAGCACTTACCTTAAAGCATACAAACAGGCTGAATGGTAGCGTTAGTACAACCAGCACCACGGATAGAAATATTAGAATCTTGCCGCATGTTGAAGCCTTGTCACTGATTTCCTCATCGGCTGCAATAGCGAAGGAGAAAGGAAAGAAAAGAAAAAAAAAATAGAAGAATAATAGTAAATTAAAAAATGAATCCCCTAAACGTTTGAGCTGTATTTAATGGGAAATTAAATCGTAAGTTGAACCAAGTGCTTGTAGGGAGTCAACGGGAAAGGTTATTCTTTCGTTTAGCTATAAATTGATTTATAATTCAACATATATTAACTTCATCTTGGTTCTTAAGGCGCTTCTCTCAAGTAAATGTTTACGTAAATTTTATGGCTAAGGTTGTTTAGAGGTTTTATTTATAAAATACCAATAACATGCTGGGTATATAAATTGAAATGAAATAAAAATTAGGTAAAGTATTTCTTTGATTTCTAACAAATTTTTTAAAGCGTGAATTTATTTATTGTTCTATAAAAACGTATCAGCTTCTTTCGGTTCTTTACAAACATGCGTGCTTAGTGCTAAGCTTTAAAGTAGCTACCTATTTTGTACTTTATGCTTTCAGTTTTGTTGTGTTCTGACCCAGCAATCATTTAAAATGTTGACCCTGCATTGTTTACAAATATTTCTGCTATGACGTCAATTATGGCTTTTATACAAATTATTATTTTAAGTTCATGTTGAACATGGTGAACAACTAATTGTCGTTATGCCTTGTTTTTATCATTATTTGTCATCACAACAATGAGTTATTTTTATGGGGGGTTTTTTTTTAATTGAGTGTGACTTTGACTTAATATTGTGTAAAAAGCATTGTTATGTAAATAAACTGTAACTTTTTTGTATTTGTGTGACAAAAAAAGTAAGCCTTTTGTTTTCACTCTTAATTATGGCTATAAAAGGTACTATTTGAATTTAGAATTTGTTATAAGTTACAAAACAATTGTTTCTAAAAAACTCTATCATAGTGTAACCATATGGGGCGTTCCTTACTGGATCGATCACGATTCACATTTTATGTCATCACATTGCTTCAATTTTGCAGGGTCGATAAGCAAAAAAAAAAAAAAATTAAGAAATCTATAACTGAAAAAAAGTAAAAAACAAAAGCTTGCAACTATTTACGAATTAAAGCTTAAAATTTGAATTTTTACTGATAAAAAAAAAATTTCTAGTCAATGCAATGATTACCGAAAATCAATGTAAATTGTATTCTTTTTTCCTTACTTTAAGCTAAAAACTAATAATAAAAGTATTGCAGAGAATTATTTGAAGATTAGCAGGACCTATTCTTGAAAATTTATAATAGTAAACCAGTATTTTTCATATTTCTAAGTGTTTGTTGTAAGTTTTTGATTTCAAAACAAAATTTGAAGCTCAAACACAAAATGTGTCAATGAAATTGTCAATATATGAAAAGCAGCTGACAATTTTTTTCAAAATTTATTGTTTTTAAGCTTAAAATTTTGTTTTGAAATCAAAAACACTTTATATGAAGTATGAAAAATACTGATTTACTATTGTAAATTTTCAAGAATCGATCTGTAAGACTGCATGAAAGCTAAATTCGTGCTTACTTTTTAATGCAAAATGAGCCTAAAGTGAAAAAATTAAAATTAAAAATATATTTTTCATATTTTAGTTGCTATAAATTGTTTTATAGTTAAATATCCTAAAGAAAAAAAACATTAGATATTTTTCAATTCAGCCCTTGAAAGTACTTTGACCGAATTTCTTTCAATCTTCTTCGTTGTGTTGTGCGTGCTATTAGATGTTTGCACACAAATGATCTAGACCGGGACCTACAAGTTTTTCAGTCTGATTGGCTCATGTTCTCAAGAAGCTTTACATGGCAGTTTTACTCTCTGAGGTTTGTCATTATCTGCAGAGAGTTTGACTGCCGAACGGAAATATTAATTCAATTAAAAAAACGTTCTGTGTCAGATGGGATTTGAACCGCGGTTCTCTTACATACAGAACTAGTAATAAGCTTTTAAAAAACCGTTCTCAACTGGTTCCTATCTGTAAAACTTCGCAAGTTATTGCGTTATAACTAACTGATGACACAACTGAATGTAATTGTTTGCTTTACTTCAGCTTATAACTCAAAATATTGGCGAGATGGGTGTCAAAGTGGCCCGATTTTATAAAGTTATAAATATTTGTAGATGAATTTTCTATTAGAGGACAAAAAAAGAAACCCGGGGTTATGTTTTTCGCCTGAAATAAATCGTACCTGCTCCCCGCCCCTTATTTATAGTTTTTTGTAATTGTTCAACATTTTTGCAGTGGAGACCTTGTTTTTTGTTCGTTTTTTTTTTTTTTTTTTTTTGAAAATATGATGGCAAAAATAAATTTTGAATCAAATCGATTGGTCGACAGGCGCGTATTCAGGGGGATATGAAAAGCCCCCAGACGCTCAAAATTTGCTTGCAACATTTAAAGTTGAGGAACAAATTTTTTAACTGCAAAAAAATTTCTTTTGGCGTTTTTGTTGCAAGTTATTCTGGCTAAAATACTATATTAAAAATATGACATTGTTGAAAATTTCTAAAATATTTTATCAGTAGATATATCATTTAAAAGGCAAATTTATAACCTTTGTCTAAAGCAAAATGTTTGCTATTACTTCATACCCTCTAGGAAATAACAAAAATAATGTTAATTTTTTGAAAAAACAATATTAATACGCTCTCAATACTTTTATGCAAAGAGTATATTTTTTCTTTTACTTCATATATTTAACCTATTGCATAATCAATAACAAGATAAAGTTATCCCAGAAGAATTTCGAGGCCCTTTTTGTAATTTAACCCATTATGGACTGAACCATGTTCCCGTTGAGCTAGAATGATGAAACTTTCCGAAAATATTTATTTTGGTCTAACTTAGAAAAAAAATCAATAAATTAAAAATTAAAGAAAAATTTAAAAATCGAGTTGCCATCTTGAGATTTTTTATTTTCAAATTGAATGATATTTAACGATATTCTGCAAGCAAAGTCGAAAAAAATGGGATGGAAAAAACAGTATGTTGGCAACCCTAAAACTAGCAGGCCACAGTGGTCTGCGGCGGACTTTTCTTTTTATCAATAAAGAGCGTTAACACGTTTGATTTTCTCTAACAAAAACTTTTAAAACGCCGTTCAAACGATCACCGTGTGACATCAGCCTTTAAGACAATGCATGTAACAGTATGTTCACACTAAGGCCGAAAAGCCGCTTTTCGAACAATTATGGCTTTTCAGCTGAAAAGCTACATGATAGTAAGTTTTTCGCCATAGAAGAACTGTCAAATGAAAAGCTGATATTTGTTTGCTTTTCAGCGAAAAACTCTGAAAATTTAGAAAACAACCCTGGTTCGGAAGTCTGTTCGTTGAAGTAAAGTTAAAGTCTATTACAAAAATCCAAGTTGTCACTGATATTTGACATTTCGTCCGTCTGTTTTCATTTGTTTCGATTTATTGACAAACTTTCTTCCCAATTAGAAAACATCTCGAAAATGGAAAAAAAAATACAAGGAGCACGTGAAGTGGAGGGACCTTCATGAGGTGATATTTGTGGAGTTGTGGGAGGAGATTTGCTCCTTACACAAATTTAATTTATTTGTCAATGCCTGCCGAAGTTCACTTTGGCGTTTACAAATTTTGCTATACAGAAATTCGGTGTTTTTTGCCAGTTATCTTTTAAAGCCAAATATAACACATTAGCCATCGATATCCAAATAAATGGAATCATTTTTGCAAGAAGAAAAGTTATTTTAAAGAATTTTATTTGCTAAGCCAAGCATAATGAAACAAATCGCTATAATAACAAACATATGGCTACTGTCTGTCAAATGAAAAGCTGCTTTTCAAGTGTGAACACCTTTTTCTGAAATGAGATTTTTCAGCTGAAAAGCGACTTTTCGGCCTGTGTGTGAACATGCTATTAAACGAAATAAAAAGCATTTTTTGCTTTTGTTTTTTTTTGTTTTTCAGCTCAGCACTGTATCTCTATTTTCGCCTTGCGCGTGGCTCATCTGTTTTTTATGTTGTGCTGTGCTGGCTGAGCGGAAAAAGAGAAGAGTAGAGAACAACATGGAGTTTATTGAAATTTTCGCAACACAAACACGTGGAAAGAAAACGATCAAGCAATTCGTGGCATCTGGGAGGATTTCTTTAAAAACTTAACACTTTAATTAAACATATTTTTTATTAAAATTTCGAAATAAAAGTAACTTTCGAAATAAAAGTAAAAAATATGGCATTTTAAAACATATTTCATAAAAATCGACCCAGTACTTTTGGAGTTTACTTGGAAACGAAAATTTCCACTTCAATTTTATATAATAGTATATATATTGATATAGATATGAAATTCCATAAATTGATAGCACGATAGCAAAAACCTTATTATAATCTTGCGAAAGAACGACAGCTTCTAATGTATCTTTTGTTGATTTGATTGTGGCAGGGTATATCAAATACGGTATCTTGAATGCAGCTATAGTTATCAGCTAGTTTTTGTATCTCTTCATAACTGGAACAGTGAACACTGACTGCTGTATTATGCGTTGGTGTTTGCTTCGTTGATCGAAAAAAAAAATATTTTTCTGCTGCCTTCATTTCTTCAGTGAACATATGCAGCAAGCAATGTCGAATAATGTTTTCGTCTCATCAACAAGTCGTTGAAAACTCTCCCTGTCTTTTCGTTTTAATTCTTCTTAGTAGTTTTTGAATTAGGCGTTGCAGTTTAACTCTGATGCTATATTCTGAAATTGCTGAAATTTTTTGTATACTTCCTGCATTCGAAATTTCAGCCAAAACAGTTGCGCTGAACGAATGTAGCGATTTATTTTTTTTTTTTTTGCAGCTTATGCCTCATTGTATAATAAAAATATTTTACGTAGAACATCGGATTTCGTGGGCATTTCGCCTCCTCTCATTACAATGTTACCAATATCTATGAATAGTAACTAAAGTTCTATGCTGACTGAAATTTGAATGTTTATTGCCTTTTGATAGCGATAAGGTGCTGATTTGGTGTTGGAGTTCTATTTTTTCTATAAAACTTCATCACTTCATTTTACTGAGAGTATTGATGTGCTTGAAACTTGATTTTCGACCGATCGATTTCGCTCAAAACTTCCACGATAAGGTTTTTGAGCCGAGGAACTAATTTTGACATCATATTTCCAAAAACAAAAAAAAAAAAACAAGTAGTGGAGCTCCAGTACAAAAATCTTGGAAAATTACAAACAAGTCAAAATAGTGGGTGAGTTTTTTTTCAGGGGGGGGGGGGGGGAGAGAGGTTGGGGAACATACTTCGGGATTTATTTTTTTGTTCTCTTATAGAAAATTCCTATATAAACATTACATTCACTCTAACTGTCATACAAATTTTTTCTTGTCTTGAGCCAAGAAATTTATCGCAGCCAAATTGAAAAGTGTATCTGGAACATAATGTTAGAATAAGTAAATTGCCTTGCCACTTGCCTTGTTTGGCCAATAAATAAATAAACAATGTGTATTTAATAGTCTTATAATCTCAAGTTCAAAGCCTCAGAGTCATAAATTCTGCCATCTTTATGATAGATCAACTTCTTAATCTACTTTACTCTCTGATCTGGATAGTTTAAATAGGGTTAAAGGTAAATGTAGAATCAACGTAGAAATTTTCAATACACTCCAAATATAAAAAAGGTTTAGGAAAAACTTAAATCAAAAGCAAATCAAAGCAAAAAACGCAGAATCAAAACCAATTCCTAAGACTTCAAAACAACTTGACTTAAAATAAATAAACTATCTAGGATACCTATTTTCAATATAATGGTTTAAACTTAATTTTATTTGAATTTGTGCAAGACTTACAATAATTTAGATATCCACCTGATGGTCTATCTGTAATATTTTAAAGGTAAATGGAAAAAATTTAGAATACGAATTAGTCAGTAACTCAGATACAATTTAGTTGGATAATACGTGTTATATAATATTGGTAACCTTTTTTAAATTTCAGAGATATGTACTTGCCAAGAGCCTTCTTTACTTTATGTACAAACTGCTTAAATTAATCACAATGCAATACGTGTATAGAGGATTACGACGATTAACAACAAGATATAAAAATGTATTACTAGATTTCACATAAAAAAAAAAGAAGAGGGGCACACTTTTTGTACAGTTGTCGTAAGTAAATACGAGTATGTATAAGTACATGTGTTGCAAGAGTAAAGAAAATCTATATTTACATGTCATATTAGTATTTATTAACATACACATAAATATGAACATATCTAATTTAAGATTAGCATAAAATATATTATATTTGTATGCATTTTACAGCTACTTATCTAGTAATGCTCTTATAAAGCTCTGCACAAATCGTCATGACAAAAAAAAAACTACACTGCATGCACTTAAATATACAAACATTAAAAGACGATTAGGATGCGATTTATGCTTATGAGCTACAGGGCTTACAAAAAACAAACAAACAATGCAAGCAGCAACTGACAATACCATGAAAGGATTATTTATTTTATTCACTCAACTGTAGCATACTTTTGAGTATTTTTTGTACTTGTCTAGTTTTGAGTAGGTATTAAAATATGAATAAGTAGCTACAAATAAGAATATAAAGTTGGGAAATAAGTACGAGTTAATGGATTAGTTGCGATTCCGGGATGCAAAAAAGATTAAGGTAAAGACTCATTAAGGATTAAGGTGATTCATTTAAGGATTGAAGTATAAAAGTAAGAACTACGATTCTTTTTTTTTGGGAAAATATATTTACATCTTTACTTTTGCATCGTATTAGCTAAAATCTCTTCTGCAACAAATGCAAGTAATAAAAAAATTTGTATGAATTAATCAAATAAAAAAAAAATCTATAATTTTTTTTCTTTTACATAATTTTTCTGTAAATAATTTCAAAAATATGTGTTTTATATATCTTCAAGATTTGTTGACATAAAAGGATTTATATCTAAAAAAGAAATATTTTCCATTTTTTTAATTATTGCAATTTAATTTCGATATTAAAGTTTTATCTCTACAACTGGTATCTCATAAACCTTTTTACATATTTTAGGAAGTAGATTCCAAAAATGCAAACCATTTTTTTAAGTGACAATTAAATTTTCAAAATTTCTTTAGACGCGAGCACTTTTTGTTAAGAGTCAGCACTGTTAACGTCAGAAATGTTAACATCAGCAATGTTAACATCAGCAAATCACTGTTAATGTCATCCCTGTTAACGTTAGCAATGAGGAGGCGTTTACTGTTAGAGCCTACATTTCTGATTTAGCTACTAGACAGACAGAAAACAAGGCAACGTTTTTGTGTTTTTGTATGAGGACCCCAGAAGGGTGGCATAATATAGGGGGTAGGTGTGTTAAGAGAAATGTTGAAGGGTAAAGAATAATAGGACTAGGACCATTAGGACCATAGGACCATTCGGGAGAGAGATATGAAATATAATCGAAATTTTATGTGTTTTTTGTAAGGGAATCCACAGAAGGGTAGCAGATAGGCTTTAGGTGAGTTCTAAAGAAATGTTGACGGTTAAAAAAAATGTTGGATCAGTTTATATATTCTCTTCTACGGATAAATTTGGGAGATATATGAAGTATAATCGACAGTTTTTGTGTTTTTAATATGGTGACCCCCAGAAAAGTTACAGATGTCTTGCGGAAATGTTGAAGGATAAAAAATAATAGGACCATCTTATGCATTGGACCCCTTTAGGAGTCGATTCGGGCGAGATCTATAATCGAGTCTTAGTGTTTTTGTACGGGGACTCCCAGATGTGTGGCAGATAGAGAGTACGTGTGTTAGGCTGGAACAATTTGCAAACCTTTGTTGCCTGGGTGAGTTTCGGATCGGGCATGAAAAGTTATTAATAAATTAAAAAAAAAGTGGGACGATAGGGGTGTACTATACCCTATCACATCTTCTATTTTCTGAATTCTTTCTTTAGGAATAATTAAAAAAAATTATTTTTTTATATAAACGTGCACAGGTAGAGCGAAACTGATGCCAAAAATGTAATACTCGTACCCGAATGAACCTAAAACTGGTCTCACATTTATACGTTTTTATACAAAAATGTATCGTGGAAAATTCCTAAAGAAAAAAATTCAACCAATTCAACGTATAATATTTTTTAGAATTCGTGATATTAATTAATATTTTTGATATTGATAATTTAGATTTAGATTTAGATTTATTGTTCAAAATATGTTGGCATATAAGAATTATTTCTTTTGAATGGCGCAAAAAAAGATAAATAACAATTAGATTTAATAATGATCAACTATCTTATTTTATAAATTATATAAATCAATAAAAATAAGTAAATAAAGTGAGTTTAAATTATAAAAAATCAGATAAAAATAATAAGAGGAAATAACAACAAATGATGTAGAATGAATTTGAAGGAGGACTTAACATATTTAAAATAAGTTATATAGAAGCGAAAATAGGAGAAAGTAGGGAGCGAAAAGATACAGAAAAGAGTTAGGAGAAATGTTCAAAAATTAAACGCTTGAAGGCACTATGGTTGGAAACAGCTTTAATGCTGTTCGGCAAAGAATTCCACAGTCTTATTGCACTGACGAAGAAAAGCCTGCTTGAGTTTGTGTAACAGTAATTTGGGATCAAGAGGTTCATACTGCGGCTTGACCTGCAGAACTGAATTTTTTCAAAAAGATAGTGTGGGCAGCGCGAGTATAAAATCTTATGCAAAAATAAACAATTTCTCGCTTCAAGGTAGCGAAATGGGCAACAACCAAGTAATTTTGTCCTGAAAAGAGACACATGGCTAAACTTCTTTAATCCATAGACATAACGGGCGGCATTATTAAGAGCAACTAGGAGCTTGTGAGATGATCGTGAATCAAGATTGCTATAAACAACTTCCGAGTAAGTTATAATGGGCAACAGTAACTGCAAGAATAGTTTGCGTCTCGTTTCGGTGGGAATAAATGCCGCAGTCTTTCTCAGGTTTCTTAAGACGAAATAGATCTTACTCACACAAGAATTAATGTGATCTTCACAAGAAAGAGAAGAATTTATCCGGAAACCAAGATTGGTTGCCTTTGTTACAACTTTTAAGTCACTGTCGCTGAGAAAAATTGGGGGAAGATCGAGATTTGATAAGGCAGTTTTAGAGATCGGTAAGACGTACGACTTAAGGGGGTTTAGTTTGAGTTGATTAGTACAAGCCCATTCCGTTACAATGTTCAAGTCTTCATTTAATCTAACACATAAGTCTTCTATTAACCCAACAGGTCTGGACAAATACAGCTGAAGATCGTCAGCATATGCATGCATTGTGACGTTGTTGCACTTGTCGAAAATGTCATTCAGGAACATAGTAAAAAGAAGAGGGCCAAGAACCGAGCCCTGAGGAACTCCATTAGATATATTCATATACGATGAAAAATTATTGCCTACTTTCACTCTCTGTCTTCTGCCGCTTAGATAACTATATAAAAGTCGAACTGAATTATTAGAAAATCCAAAGTTATACTTGAGTTTAGTACAAAGTATATTATGGTTCACGGTATCGAAGGCTTTGGAGAAGTCTAGAAGGCAGAGCAGAGTGACATGTCCCTTATCGTATGATATTCTAACATCATCCAATATTTTTACGATAGCAGTAGAACAGCTGTGGCCAGGTCGAAAACCCGACTGATGATCTGACATAAGATCGAATGAATATATGTGGTTCGAAATCTGCTCCGCCATTATAGATTCACAAACCTTTGAGATTGATGACAGCATACTTATGGGTCTAAAGTCAGCTGGCTCGCTAGCATTGGGTTTTTTAGCAATTGGAATAATAGTTGCTACCTTCCAGATTGCAGGGTAACACGAGGTTGTAAAGCTGTGGTTTATTATGTGTGCTAGCGGGCTGAGCACATGTGGAAGTAAGAGTTTCAGAAACTTAATGGAGATTCCATCTTCACCTGTAGCATTTGACTTTATTTTAGCTATAGAGCGCTCCACATCTGGTTCACTTACCGCCATAAAATTGAACTCTGTCGGGAAGTCAGAAGCAGATCTAGCGTAATTGGCCGCGTTGAAGGATTCATTGGGCTCCGAGCTTGAGATAAAGAAATCGTTTAGAATATTGGGATCTATTTGGGTAGAAACAATCACTTTATTGGAAATACCGATGCTTTTTAGATTATTCCACAACTGTTTCGAAGGTAGTGAGGGACTTAGCTTGGACAGATAAAAAGTTTTTTTTGATAGTCTGACGGCTGAAGTGGCTTCATTTCTTGCTATTTTATATACCTCCCAGTTCAGTGCAGAAGGATTTTGCTTCCATCTGCTGTAGGTTTTGCTGCGCTTTTTTAATGCCATTCGAACAGAGGACGTGAACCAGGGGCAAGAAATGTTTTTGATACGGCAAGTGGAAAGAGGAACATGCTTTTCAAAGAGATCGGATATTTTATTTATAAAAAATTCTAACTTGTCGTCTACCGAGCTAAGATACCAACAATCACTCCAATTAATATGACACAAATCAATATAAAGGGATTCATAATCAATAGACTTGAAATTTCGATAGGAAAAAGTGGCATCAATAGCTTCTACTGAGAGATTAATGTCAAATGTACAGAAAATAAGATCATGGTCTGACACAAATGATAGTTGGTCGAAAAGCAATACTAATGATATATCTGAGACAACAAAAACATCAAGTAAACTTGGACATGCATTATTGGCAAATCTCGTAGGAGTAGTGTTGTTAACAACATGAAGACCTACTTGAGCCAAATTATCTATAAAATTCAAACAAAGATTATCATTTACAAGAATATTTAAGTTAAAATCCCCACACAAGATGAAATGCTGGAAATCTATGGCAAGGGAAGATATAGCGGAGAGAGGAAGATATAGCTGCAGTTACGGTTAGGGTTGTACACACACGAGAGAAAAACTTTCGTATTATTATTAAAAATTTCAACATTCAGATATTCAATAATATCCGAATTTAATTCCGACAATCCGAATTTAATCTCATTTTTTTTTGGGTTCAAATTTTGCCAAAGATATTCTTATTATTCAAATATTATATGGTGTGAATTTGGGCCAAATCGGTTTACAACTATATTTTTTATTTTTTTTTTTTTTTTGAAAATTGACCACAGTGCCACCTAGGGGGATCTAAAAACACAAAAAAATACATGTTGTGAATATAAGGTGGATAGCTTCAGTGGTTCAGCCATGATGGTCAAAAATACATACGCACCAACATACGCAAGATTATACCTTGAATTTTGTGATTTTTTTTCTTTTTGAAAATTTTTTACGATCAATTTTTGTATAAAAACTTATAAATGTCAGACTGCTTTTAGATTAAATTGGGTTCGAGAATTTAATTTCTGGCATCAATTTTGTTTTAGCTGTACGCGTTTATATACAAAAATATTTTGAAAAAAAAATCCTAAGGAAAAAATTCACAAAATTGAAGATGTGATAGGGTAAAGTGCACTCCTATCGTCCCCCTTTTTTTGTTTTTTTAATAACTTTTCATGCCCATTTCGAAAATTGCCCAGGCATCATCACCATACAAATCGACCCAGCCTAACGTGTGTTCAGTAGAAATATTGATGGGCAAAACAATAATAGGACCAGCTCATATTTTTGACTCCTCCTGAAGTCAATTTGGCAGAGATATGAATTAAAAGAGACAATTTTTGTCTTTTTTGTATTGGGACCTCCCAAAGGATAGTAGATAAGGGGTAGGTGAGTTCAGAAGAAATGTTCAAGGGTAAAAATTAATAGGACCAGCTCATAAATTGACACCTCTTGGAGTCAAGTCGGGAGGGAAATGAGCTATAATCGATAGTTTTTCAGTTTTTTGTATAGAGACCTCCCGGTGGGTGGCTGATAAGGGTTTGTAGCCCAAGGGGAGACTGAAACGGTTTTTAAAGCTTATTTTCCTTATTTTCCCACACAAAAAATTCTCCAAGAGGGAGGGGGGCTAAAGGCATTTCAGCCCGTATGCAGATCCACCTCTGACCTCGCTCATCGGAAAAATATTAAGCAATATGGAATTTTCGGTATTAAAGTAAGAAATCTTTTGTAGGCATTTTTTTAAAAATTCGTTATTAATAGCAATCGTTGAAGTCCCAAGCTATAATTTTGTGTAACCCTTAAAAATTGATGTATTATAACGACACTATGTTCAAACAATGAAAAAATGTGGCTAAAAATTTTTTTACAAATTTCATAAATAGACTCCAAAAAAAAAGAACACCACAAGAAAGGTCCATTCAAGGTCTTTGAAATATATCTGAGATTTTTTCCTGTACAACCTGCGTTTTTGAAGTAACATTAAGATATTTTCAACTTTTTAACAGGTATATTTTTTAAAAAGAAATAAAAATAAAAAAAAAATTATGTAGATATAATAAGTTTCAGGAGAACTATCAACCCAGAGAGTTTCCAAATGTGGGTGTTTTGGCATGGAATTACCGTTATTTATATGAAAGCTTTTCAAAAATGGCATTTTCATGTTATTTTTACGAAAAAACTTTGCTTAAGCATTTTTTTTTTAGAAAAAATCTTAGATATTGGACTTTTTTGAAAACAGGATTAATAATATAATCTATCTGCTGACGATATTATTTATAAAACTAATATAAAAGCCCATCCTACTACGGTTTGGAAGCATTAACGCTAAACCGTAATTATTTGTGTCATTATTACAGTGCCTTTACAACTGTTCCGAAAAATGTTCAGCCTGAAATTATGCCCAAATGTACATAAAAGAGAAGCATGCCACTGATAAGTATCAAATTAATTTTCTGTGCATACTTTCAGGCTGATCGCAAAAAATAATTACAATTTGAGTGATATCGCGCACAGAGCAGCGTGCTTGCCGTTTATATAGTAAGATAATTTTGAAGTCATTTTTTTTTTTTGAGTATCCATTTTTAACACAAAATTTGATACAAACTTGCTCAATTTTTTCCTACATCGTAATAATCGAAGACACGAAAAAAGTTGTTGTAAACAAAGCACTGTCACTTTACCAAATGTCAACGAGAGACGCTGATATTTGGCAGCCTTGTCATAGACACCTGTGGCAAATTAATAAAAAAAAAATTTTTTTCGAATCGGACAGTTAAGTCCGGTTCACAGTGTGAATAAACCTTTCTTTTTGAACAAGGGGTATTTTACATAAATCGAATATCAGAGAAAAATTCAACTATAAGTGTGACATTGCACTGGCCGCACTTTACGAATGTTCCAATCAATGCAATTTGTATTTTTTATATACCAATAGACTGGTAATTAAAGCACCTTTTTATTGATATATTGATATACTCATTGTGGCGCGGTAAGGATTTTGGGCGCGAATTTTCATCTGCGAATCGCTGCTGGATCGCAACAAAATCGACCCATTTCTGACGGTGGACGGTGACTGGCAATGAAAAGTGATCATTTAAGGTAACGTCGATCAACGAAAATGGTCGTGATTGAATCGCAGTAAGTGGGCGCAAACGGTGACCAAGCCAGGATTGATGATCAGGAAGGTTTTGCTGAGTGTTTAGTGCGATTGCCACGAAATCATCTACTATGATCTGATCCCCTATAGCCAAGCTCATAATTCGGACCTGTACTGTCAAAATTTGGACTGTGTGAGGGAAGATGTGTGTTGTGTTTAATGTAAACGCCGGCCGTGTAGGCTTAAGTTTAAATGTTCCATAACATTGGGACCGAGATATTGCGTCGGTCGACGCCCCGTTGAGGATTCAAAGTTAAAAAATTAGTTCCATGTTGTGATGACACTTTGCAACCCTTGGTGGGGGTGGAGGCCTATCTAAAACCTCTTCCATACTAAGGGGTATGGCACCCGGTTTGAGAATGCAAGCCACACCGAGCTGGATAGCTCTGCCTGCGATATGGGTAGTAAACCACAGCCACCACGAAGACTCCCCGAAGGGCCATCCCAAACCAGTCAGCCTGGCATAAGCCAGGGGCCGCTGACTGCCCGTGGTACTAGTCTTAAAGGCTTTGGTCAGACCTCGTAGCTTGCGCCCCAACTACTACCAGTTTTAGCCCATCACATCTCTGGACTGACTACCAAGTCGAAAAAGAAAAGCCAAGGAGATGAGCCCCGCCCATAAACAAACATACAAAACATTCATACCACACACCCCATATTCACACACCATTCATTTATGGACCACAAAGTCTCATACACACACAAAAGCACCAACTTACGCAATACCACAAATAAACATGCCTGGAATGTGTTACGGAAGTAATCGCCCGGAAGCGGATAGTTTTGGCTAATAGGAGAGGTATCGTGTTCCATCAGGACAACGCCAGGCCATCTCTAGTGGCTCGCCAGAAGCTCTGGAAGCTTGGTTGGGAGGTTTTTATGCATTCACCTTATAGTCTGAACTTGGGATCAAGTGATTAACAACCTTTCCTGTCTCTGGCGAATAATTTTACTGGTAAAAAAAAATTTTGAAAAACGCCTGTCCCAGTATTTTGTCAATAGAGACGAAAGTTTCTAAGAGAGAGGTAAAATGAAATTATATATTTTCAAAATGGCAACAAATTATCGAACAAAACGGTTTATATTTGAACTAAATCGGATTATTCTAATAATGCTTTATTAATCCTTCAATTTCATGCAAAATTAAGGGATTTTTTTATACTACACCTGGTTTTAAAAAATATTGCACCACTGCAAACACATCACTCGAGCCGTTTTTCAAGCTTCGGCTTATCAGCTTTAGTCACCCTAATTTAAGTATTGTAAGTTCGACCGTTGTAAAAGTCTTCTGCCGTTGGCACTCTAGCACACGTATCTTTGAAAAAAAAATACTCTTGTTATACAACACAATGTGAAATCAGTTAAAAAAAAAAGTAGTTTTGTTTTAAAGAAGAAGTAAGGACAGTATTTTTTTTAACAACCTGTCGTTGTATGCCAAGCATTGTATTTGAATAACGCAATTTTGTACTGCATATGACGATAGCCAAACAAAGTCAAATTAATTTGAAAGAAAAACTTTGTGCTTATTTTGACCAAATTAATTAAGTATAAAGCTATTCATTCAGTTTGGAATAAAGAGGCTCGTAAAAAAATGTTTTATGATAGCTCAATACTTGTATATGCAACAAAATTTAGTTCTTACATACAAAGGAGTCAAATAATAGTATAATTAGTGAATCGATAGTCAATTACTAGGTAATCAGCATATGTCCTTTTTTTTGACAAGCCTTTAATTATCGTATTTTTTTAATTGACAACAAGCAACATGATGCTCATAGAAGTTGTATGAGCAAAACTTTTGGAGCTTATAAAATATTTAAATTTCGCATTACAGCTAACAATATCAATATAAAACCATATATATATGGTTCAAATTATATAAATATTTTAACTTTAAGGCGACATATTAATAAAGTTTTATATACAAAAAATTTTTTAATACTTCTAAAATATCAACTAACCCAAAAAAATGTGTTGTTGTATAAAATAAAACGACCTGCCCACTGATGTGGTTCAATTTTAAATGCCAGGAAATATTTTTCTTTTTTTGTTTTAGTTTTTTTTTTTTATAACCTCAACACTTAAACCAATAACGAGTTTGACCTACCTGTGGCTTCAGCACGTCAACGCAAAATAAAGCAAGCCAACCGACAGCTTGGACAGCTCAATCAAGCTTGAATTGACGTAGTGTTAAATGAAAAAAAAAAATCCATCAACAACAATAGCAACAACAAAAACAACTTAAACTTAATGCATGCAACAACAAACAGAACAACAACAAAAGCAACAACTAAACTTTAGGGCAACATAGCTAGTTTATTTAGCTGGTGTGAATGTTTATTTATATGTACGAATAGTATGTAGCTTGCTATTGAAACGCTACAGCAGGCAATGCATGCATTTTGACCCGCACAGCAACAACAACAATGACGACGGAAAACTGCTCACCTCTAGCAGTATCGGCAACAATGGCACTACGTCCGTCGGGCATTCTATATCAAGTGGCAAGAACGTCGTTTCTATGTCAGCGTGTGTGTAGATTCGAAAAGCTTGTGTGTGTGTGTTTGGTTTTGCTTGTACGTATTTGTATGTGTGTCAATGTGTTAATGTGTTTTGTAGAAATGTTGTCAGTGGATCACTTGATACCAATTAGAATTCACTTTATTTACACTAGCCAAAAAAATGTAAATGCATATATTTTAGGCTTCTTTACTACTTATTTTTAAAGTTAGTTTTTTTTTTAAATAACAACTTTATTTTAACTATTTACACAAGCACACAAGCACACGCATACAAAGACACGAAGTTAGTTATTGTCGACAAAAAAAAAAAAAAATATCCCTCGAACAGGTGTTGCTGTTAAAGATTTAGATAGTAAGGCAATTAAATAGATACACTGCTAAAAATCAGGTGCTTATTGGTAGAAAATTTAACAATTTTCTCTTAAATTGCAGCAAAATTCACATAAGAACACAATTTTAATTAAATTGCATTTTTTGCTGTTAAATGTCATCTGTTGTGTATTAGTGTATTATAAGTTATGCATTTCTTAACAACAGCCACACAACTTGATCCACTTTGAAGAATGTGTCTGATGAGGGAAAAACGTTTTCTTGACGGCAATTAATTAGCGCACGGGCACGTCCAGCAACTTTACCAGCTAACAAACAACTGAATCCTTGCTATGACGAACGGTCGGTCTAATGAAATATATGTGAGCGCAGCGACGCATATGTTAAGGATTCGTGTCAGCAACGCACACAAGAATACGGAAGAAAGAAAACAAGAAAAATAACGAAAGAAGAAAGAAACAAAACAAACAACAGCGTGAAATCCCTGCTAGTGCAGGAGAAAATTTAAAATTCACACTCTTTTGTCTTTGTTTGTGTGCTTTTGTTGTTCTGTTTTGTTTTGTTTTGTTTTGTTTTGTTTTGCTATTGTTATTGTTGTTATTAATATTGCTCTACTGACGTACGTTGAAGCTATTCCTTGCTTGAGCTTTTAATGTTTGAGCTTTTTTTTTTTGTACTCTACCAATTTGCCTCTCAAAATAACAAATTTGACATCCTGACCTTGCGCACTGCACACACAGTTAAACGTCTTAAGCACCTAACTTCAAGAGCAAAGCGCAATTGTTAAAAGGCCAGAGAAAGCAATGCTCTGAGCGTTTATGTCATAGAAAGAGCAGCTTGCTTACTAAGCTTTGCATGTTTCTCTTTCGAAAATGTATTTGTTTTAAGAGTTTTGCCTTTGCTAGAGCGCGCAGAAAAGCTCTGCAGCAAAACATTTATGTTGTGTTCATCACTGCGTATGAGTAACATTAATTTTTTAGCTTAATGCTATTTATGTGCCACATTTTCACTTTTAATTAAATTTTAGTCGTTATTAATGACCCAATATGTGCATGTTGCTTAAATGACAACGAAATGTTTTCAAAATTTATTTCAATTAATGTTTATGAGTTATTTGCACTACTTAAAATTACAATTACGAAAAATAAGTGTTTACAACAATTTATTTCACTTTGTATAAATTTGCATAATATTAATGAGATATATTTCATGATTGTTGTTTATATCGGGTACGAGTATCTGAAACTGTATATTGAAATTAATTACTAAAGAAATTAAAGACACTTTTTTTTAAGTAACAAGTTTAAATTCATTTAAATTAGTCGCGTCTCATCTTTAGAAACCTTCATGGTTTTTTCACCTTTTTTTGCAGCTTTGTAAGTATCACTTACATTTTAACTCTATTATTATGGCATCTTGCACCTATTTTTTGATTCGGATTTGTTATAGAATTAATGTTCATTGAACATCTTCTGATCAACAGGGCTCGGATTTTGATGCCCTTCAAATCATTCAAAGATGACCTAAAAAAAATTGCCTAATGCCCCAAAAACTTAAATGACAGATCATATTTTTAATTGTGTTTAATTAAAATGTTTGGAACTGCATAAGTTTGCAATAAATTACAATGTACATTTTAAATTATCAAAATAAAACAACCATCTTTTATCGGTATAAATTATATTCTATATCGTCAAAAGTTCTTTCCACTTCAGCACTGTCAAGAGCGCATATATAAAAAATATGGTGAAAACTTGTTTAGATCCAAATTTCTTTTATCACATGTCTCCATATTTTCCACTTCATACTTACCCTACATACCCGGAATTTTTTTTCCATACTTGATAAAATTTTCGGAATACATTCTCACCCTAAAAATGCTGTAACAATTTTTGGCTTCGGTACCTGGAGATTAGGAATGGTGTTTTTGCATCATCAGAAAATGTCTATGTTAGAGCAGAAAAAAGTTGAAACTTCGTTAGCGGCGGTGTAACTATTTTTAATCAGGCAACATTTTTAAAAAACACGTATACATGTTTATAAACATGTAACAAAAAAGTGAAACGTGTTGGTTTATAAACATGAAACAAAAAAGTGAAACGTTTTGCATATAAACGCTACCTAAGAGAGACACCGTGGTTGGAAGTTTTAAGGGATCGGTGATTTCGATTCTGATGTCAGGATCTTAAATCCTTGTAATTTTGAAATTCTGACAACGGATTGGATTTCGAATCTGGTATCACGGATTATAGTCCAAAATGGTAGAAAGGGTTAATAATATGAATTTTTTTAGAGTTTTATACATTTTCTAAGAGTATAAGAGGGTCACTTATTTCGAATATAATGTCGGAATTTTAAAATTCAAATGGCTGATAGAGTTGCTACCTTCGTTTTTTTTTTCATTTTTACGAATTCGGAACTGGGGAAAATATTAGGTAAAAATTAGTCGCTGAATCCGAATCTGTTGTCGGAAAATCAAAATTATGTAACTTATTACATTAGGTATGCCACCTTTTAAAATGTATGCTTAAGAGTTTTACGCATCATCTAACATTTTCAGAGGGTCGCTGATTTTGAATCTGATGCCAGAATTTTAAAATTCAAGATGGCTGATATCCGTTGTCAGAATTTCAAAATTATTTAATTTTTTTACAATAGGACTGCCACCTACCAAAATATATTTTGAGGTGTTTTAAACATCATTTGACAGATGAAGGTCGCTGATTTGGAATCTGATGTCAGAATTTTTAAATTCAAGATGGAGGGGATGGATATGGGTTGCTACCTAAAATGTTGTCATAGGGTTGCCACCTAACAAATTTGATGAAGTTTAAGACTCTTCAAAATAAATGTGGTAACCGCAACCCTGTGGTAAAAGTTTAGATGGCAATTCATCTCCATCCCCTCCATCTTGAGTTTTCAAATTCTGTCATCAGATTCATTATCAGCGACCACCTAAATTTTTTCATTTTTACGAATTCGTTGCTGGGGTTAACACTAGGTAAAAATTTGTTGCTAAATCTGAATCAGTTCTCAGAATTTCAAAATAATGTAATTTTCTTACGAAAGAAGTTGCCACCTAGTTAAATGTATTAATGTAACAGATTTAAGGGGTCACTGATTTCGAACCTCATGTCAGAATTTTAATATTTTGGGCTGCCACCTAAACTTTTTTATTTTTATGAATTCGGTACTGGGGCGATTACTTGGTACAAATGGGTCGCTTAATCAAAAACCGTGATCAGAATTTGAAAACTATGTAATTTTATACAATAGGATTCGCACCTCATAAACTTAATTTTTATGAGTTTTAAACATTATTTAGCAGTATAAAGGGGTCACTAATTTCGAATCTGATATCAGAATTTTAAGATGCAAGATGACCGATAGAGCTGCCACCTAATATTTTTGTATTTTTCCGAACCCTTGTAGTTTTGATATTCCAACAATGGAGTTGATTCCGAATCTGATATCAAAGTTTTAAATTTCACTAGCGTATTTAGGGTTGCCACATAAGTTTTTGTGTTTTTTGAGAATTCTTATAATTTTGAAATTCTGACAAAGCATTTGGATGCAGCAACCCATTTATACCTAGCGTTCGCCCCAGCACTGAATTTGTAAAAATACGAAAAATTCAGGTGGCAGGTATTAATTGCCCATTAGAATTTTTTTTTTTTTGGGAATTCCCATGGTAATCCGGCGTGGTATTTTTTAATTAGCGTGTGAATTCATTGTGGTATTTTTCAATTGCCGTGGGAATGTGGGAATTTTTTTTTTTCAAATGATTTTTTCAACTTTGTATAAAATCATTGCCATTCTACGCATTAAACGCTCTGTTTACACCCCGATTTTATGACTTAAGTTACCTTTGTAAAATTCCTTAAATATTGTTGTTGCAAAATACGCTTCTGTAAATATACTCGTATGAACATCAACTTATGCTATGAACATCATAAATACAGCGTTCATTGAATACCACTATTATATCTTTGGTTTTTGAGTTGTAAAAGGTT
The DNA here is from genome assembly GCA_914767935.1 of Coremacera marginata. Lineage (NCBI taxonomy): Eukaryota > Metazoa > Arthropoda > Insecta > Diptera > Sciomyzidae > Coremacera > Coremacera marginata. Next base: position 23,686,147 of record OU612047.1, on the reverse strand, counting down.
AGAGTAAACGCAGTGTTACGATCTTGTTCGTACCTTTTCTATTTCTTATTAAAAAATGCCAGATTTTCCGAAAATTTTGTTTTATTGTGGTATTTTTGGTGGTATTTTCAAAATAAATATATAAATAATAAATAAATTTTTCGTTTATTTTGACCGTGGTAGTTTTAGTAGTATTTAATTTATGATACTGTGGGAAAAAGATAATTTTCGTGGGAATTGTTCCGAATTTCGACTAGCAACCTTGCATCATTCCCTTCTGATTTACAGTCAAGCAGGTGTTGATGCTCTTGGGTAGAAACTAAGATAAAATTCCTATAATTCTCGTAGGAGATTTCAACGTAAATTTTGTATCAAACGATTCTTTACTGCTAACTAATTTTCTTCACGAAAAATTTGTTTTGCACATAAATAACCCTATTAATGACCCTATAACCCTATTGCTCTATCTCGCTCCGTTATGTAGATAGGACGTTTTTAAGTTTTTTGACTTATTTTCGGACTATTTCGAATTTTTGGTGCTGATCACGAATTAAGCTTAGTTTTGCCCTATCTCGCTCCGTTAAGGAGTTATGACGTTTTTAAGTTTTTTGACTTATATTTGGACTATTTCGAATTTCCCAACGAATCAACAACAAAATTCGAAACTGCAATAGATACAATTTTCTCACTTTATCTTGAAAATTTTGAATCCCGTATAATATCTCATATTTTAGTTATCACAAACCATTAATATCAGTATTGACAATTAAAGCACAAATCAATGAAACTGTAAATATTAAATAAACGATATATTTTTTATGAAATTTTGTATTGTATTTCTTTTGAGATACTCTCTATCTATCTTTATCTGTTTGTCTCCTACACTAAAATCTTTCTCAATCTAGGAGAGCAGGAGTGTATACAGAGAAGAAGTTTTACTTCTTTATACAGATAAGAAGTTTTATTTCTTTACTGTATACACGGTATACGGTTTCGTTTTTTTTTTTATTAATTCGACGATTAATCATCAACAGAATAATCAAAATATTTTTATTTAATTTGCAATGAAAAAATTCAACTATATTTTTTGTTTCAGTGGTCAGCATCGCTTCAAAAAAAAAAAAAAAAAAAAAAAAACCTAGGCAGTGGGGGAATTCCGACAGAAGTAAAACTTATAGCTATGAAATAACAATGTTTTTTTTAATTTTCAAATTAATTGTATCATAGTATCAAATCATTTATATTAAAGTTATTTCATTATATTCCAAAAAGTAAACAATAGGCTTGTGGTATAAACAATAGCTTAAGTAAGAATCTGTAGTATCGTCAAAAATTTAATTAGTGTGCGATTTATACCATCCGCAAAGTCAGTATTGAAGCCCCCACTTAGTATCATAGGTACATCGTCAAATTTTTCGGTAAATCTTGTTTCCAATATTTTAGAACTTTCTTTTGAATACACTCTGATATTCCAGAGCTGTTCTTAATCTCGCCTAAAATGACAACTTATTTCTTAAAAATTTAATGAGGTGAATGATCTTTCATTTCAGTGGATTTGTTAACAAGCAAAACTTCAGATTTTGGGACACACATAATCCGAAGAAAATCTCTATGAAGGTTTATTTGTAAAATGCCATAAAAAGAGCCTCTGCTTGTGTGAACTGTAATAGCCCAATGTGCACAAAAACAGATGCGGATTCGTTTCGAACCCGTTACGAGTCCGTCAGTACTAAGGCGGATCAATTTGTTGGAAACGAAATTTTGATTCCTTGAATCATTGATTTTCGTATTCTACGTTGAATTCTAAGAAAAAAACTGTTTGGGTGCATATGGATACGGTGAAATCATTTTCTGCGTAATTTCGTTTTAAAAATTTGATTTGATATGGAAGTGCACTGTGGCGTATGAGTGACATTTTAAATAGCAAAAAGTGTACAAAAAGAGTAAGAATAGTATAAAAACACATTGTAACCACCAAAAAGTCGTTACAAATAATCTGACTAATATAATACTTCCGAAAGTGTGTTGACCGGTTAAAATGGAACTTACCACGGAGATACATGAATGCTTCGAAAAAAATATGAAATATAAAACGTTCAAGTCCTTTCTGTCAGAGGACGCTTTATGCTCTTTATGTTAAAGAAATAATTAAAAGTTCAATTTCATATTGGTTTTGGTTTAATGCCGAAGATAAAGGCGAGATTTGTTTATTTTTCATGTTTTCTTTTTTTACATAACAAATTGTACGGAATTTTTTTTTTTTTAATTTAACTCTATGCCTGCCTCATTCTTTTTAAATCCTGTTTGCTTTCGATTTTCGGCAATTTATCTCTACTTTCAAGTGATACACCAAAAACATTTTCGCGATGTTTGTCAATGACACGCTTTGACACAGTGGTGCACAATTGAACGTGTCTCTCAGTAGCTTCAATGTGGCATGGAATTTCTGGGACTTGGAATGGTGGGATATCGTCAGTATTTTGGAGGTGTTCTTTTGTGGAATGTGGCTTGTGTAAAATGTCTTCATCGTTCAAATCAATTATATTTACGTAATCCTCACAATCAAAATCAATGTTGTTTCGAATGTATAAAATTTTAGTAATTGCTGTGTCACGGATTTCTTTGCGACCATCAAAGAGCATTAATAGTAAAAGATTTTTCGCTATGCGCGAAATATGCATTATTTCTTACCACATGTTAAACAATACCTCGCAATGTTTCGTTATAATAAAGATAAGATTTTAAAAATAATAAATCGCTGTTATACTTGCGCACAAAAATTAGGAAAACAGTGAAAGCAAGACTTTCTTAAAAAAAAAAAGAGATTGAAAGTAGTTTAGCTATTTCCATTACAGAACAACTACATAGGTGCAGAAATCCTATATTCGTGTTTAAAGAGGACCCCTGCCGTTAAGGCTTAATTCTTCTAGGTCACCCTGACTAAGGGGTCGATGGTTCATCCGCGAACCAGTATATCACCAGTATATCACATACCCCCATCTGAAGATGTGGGAATAAAATCTACGTAGATGCAATAGGATTTCGTTCTCGTGTCTTTTTTAAATCAAAATCAGCTGTTTTAAAACGTAAACAACAGCACCATGCGAAGGGCGCCTAATCTAAAAGGTGCTGAAACCGAATTTGAATATAAATATAATTTGATTAAAATAATAGTTTAACAAAAGTATGCTATAAGTTTGGTGCCCTTTACAACTTTAAGAATTCTAAAAATAAAAAAAAAAAATTTCTTGTGGGGCTTTTTTGCTTAGCACCAAAACTTGAACTTCTATCGTGGAACTTAATTCTCCATCGCTTTGCGTTGTTTTGTTCCTTAGTATTCGATTCATCTTCGTTTAAATACTATTTTTACTATTTCTGTTATATAAAATGTCACTCATACGCCATTTGTCACCATATCAAATCAAATTATTAAAACTTTATTACGTAAAAAACGATTACACCGGCTCCACATGCACCCGAAGAATTTTTTTCTTAGGATGTAACATAGATTACGAAAGCAAGTCTTTGATTTATCTTCGTTTTAATACTTCGTTTAAATACTATTTTTACTATTTTTGTTACATAAAATGTCACTCATACGCCTCAGTGCAATTCCATATCAAATAAAATTTTTTAAAACGAAATTACGCTGAAAATTATTTTACCATTTCCACATGCACCCGAAGAATTTTTTTCTTAGATTTTAAAGTAGAATACGAAAAGCAATGATTCCAGGACAAAAAACATTGATCCGCCCTAGTTAGTACGCACTTAGATTTCTTATCTTTCCACGGACCCATTTAGAACCCGTTATGAATCCGTCAAAAAATGGCCACAGCGTTAACATAAGAAGCAGGCTTGAATTTTATATCAAATCTTTTGTTTTATATTCAGTGAATTAAGGATACGAAATGCAATTGTTCACTTATTTTTATTTGAAATAACTTTCTTATATCATTAGGCAAGTGTTCATCCAACTAATCATCAAAGATATTTTTATGGAAAATTTTTTAATTGCGTTAATTTTGAACGCTTTGTCATATAATTTGTAATAGTTATTGAGATGCTTCAATTAAAAATAATTTTCAGCTGTTTGAAGAAACAAATAGGAGTCATCCTTGAACTCACTAACATTGTACTCGTATGTTTGATATTTTGAATTAATATTTTCATCATTTAAACTAGCCTCCACTATTATCTTATAAATTTGATTGCAGAATAGTTTTTTTGTTGTTTTAATTTTCGTTCAATTTCATGCAAGAATTTTTCGAATTTGAATGCGTCAAATTTGCTAAGAGAACCTACATTTGTAACATCTCTCGATAAATGCTTTCAACAATGTATATTATGCGTTAAAAATAACACGTTGTACAAAAAAGGAATTTTATCAACAAAATCCCGCAATATTATCGCCTTTACCTTATTGTAATTATAATTATAATTATAATTATAATTATTATAATTATAATTATAATTAACGAAAATAATTAACGTATGCGGAATGAAATCTGGACAACTTTTGAACCTTCTTGTAAAAACATCAATAACTGAAATGATGCGTATTTATCGATAACTATATGAGAGACCAATGTTATATTGACAAGTAGTTAAAATTTTATGCTGCTAACTTCTTAAGTGTATTCAAAATGTCAAAAAAAGAAAAGCAATGTCGTGAGAGAATTTGAAATTTTTTTTAATCTTATTCTGATTGGACAAAAGCGGATATTTTTTCTCATATTGTTGAAGAAAGAATCAATCGCCGAGCCATCTACAACATCTTGGCAACGTATGCTTTCACAAAGACCCCATGGAAAAAAGCTGGCTCTGGTAAAAGATTCACAGTAAATGATTCTGCGACAAGGTCTAAGCTAAGGCGAATAACTGATGGAAGATTGGCAAAATCGTACAGAGAGTTAGAGAAAAAAATTGCAATGTGATGGGAAAGCAGTGAAGAAGTATCTTCTATCAATGGAAATCCAATAAAGGTCACGAAAAAGTAAGCCAATGGTGTCGGAAGCTCAAAAATTTGTCCAAAAAGTACGTTTGACAAATTTGGTTAAAAATATTTTTTGTATTATGAATGACGAGTCATATTTCACATTCGATGGTGATGAGTGGCAAGGGCAGTACTTTTTTGACCGCAACAAGTAGAAGACGATGTGATATATTTGGAACATTGTAAGTTACCAAAAAAAGTCTTATTGTGACTTGCAATAAGTTCTTTGGGTATGTCTGAGCCAGTTTTTTTTTGAGTCGGGCTAAGCCGTCAATGGTGAACGGTATGTCAACTTTTGTTTGCTAAAAGTAGCTGACTTTATAAGAAGCAAACACAACAATAAAAATATAATATTTTGGGCTGACCTTGCATCAAGCCATTACTGTCAACAGAGCTTAGAAGCTATGGATAGCCTCTGATACCTTATTTATATAAGAAGAATAACCCTCCCAACTTGCCGCAACTGCGTACAATCGAAGACTTTTGGGCTAATCTTATGTATCTAATATCTAAAATCTTATATATCTAAAATATATGTCAATAAATTTCGGCCCAAAATTATGAAAAATTTGATAGCCAAAATAAAAACGGCGTTTATCAAAGTGCCAACATCGGTATTTACAGATCCAATGGCAAAAGTGTCTTTAAATTGACACAAGGCTGCACTCATTGGGCCTTAATTTAATGCAATTTTTTTTTGCATTAACTATAAATTTATAAGTTTAATTTAAAATCAAATTTATCACATTATATACTTGAGTTTTTTTTTTAATACAGTTTTTAAATTTGTCCACATTTCATTCCGCATACGTTATATCGATCAGAATCTACAATATTTTGCGGCACAGTCGGTTCTACATACAACAGAAACATTCTGAGCTCTGCAGCCTTCCACATATCTTCTTCAGGAATTGATCTACAAAATTCGATTGGTAAATCATTTCTTCCACCATGCCCATAATCGCATTATTAAGAAGAGTAAAGTTCAAGAAAAAATAAACGACTAATTACTAGTTACATATTTTTTACATTTTTTAAATACATAATTTACTTATGACATTACTCACTAATTACAATGAACTACTGGAAAAAAATTTAAATAAAAAATTAAAATTTAGCATTTAGCCTAAATCCGTTTTGAATTCGTATTATTTAAAAAAACGAGCCCGTCGCAAATTCGCGTTGTTTAGAAAAAACGACTCCTTCTTAAATTCGCGCTATTTTGAAAACAGGAATCCGTCTCGAATTCGTATATGAAATCCACTCTGAGCTCGAGACGAATCCGTAAAAATTAAAAAAACGATTCGCGTTTTTGAGAGGAGATTCGCACGAAAACGGGTCCAGTGATGGATCCGAAACGCAATCCGGTTCGAATAAAATGTACGAAAAAGTAGTCCGTCTCAAATTCAAAATGAATTCGTTTGGCACACTGGGAGTGGACACTTGAAGTATATATTTGTTCACACTAAATGCAAAAAAAATCAATATATAAATAATATGCAATCCAATATATCATTTTTATTGCTTTGTTAAGATGTTATTAAGAATATAAGATATAAATTGGGTAGGGACTCTAAGAACACCCTGTATCATGTCCTACTCAGTTTACTAAAAATGATTGCGTTTACCACTGAAAATGAATGTTTACCACTGTGTTATTCATTATTTTTCAAAATACAATATATCGAAAGATTTTTCGTCTGGATTTCTGAAGTTTTATATGCAGTTTTGATGCGACTTGAATTTGGCTACTTTAATTTCTGAAGCGTTCAGTTCGTTGCCCTTGAAAAAAGCATCACAAATATTTTCAATCACCCAAAAAAAAAAAAGATAAAATTCTAGTGTAGAATTAGTAATATATTCTTACTAAATTTATATTATTTTGTGTCATAAAAACCACAAAAAAGTAAAATTTAAATAAAAAGTAAATTTAACATTCACTATGCAATATAATAAAATTTTCTTAAAGCTTTTCATGCTTTCTTTGCGAATTTATAGACGGCTTGATTAAAAAAAGTTATCATTATCATAAACCATAAATTAACCCAGTTAACAAAAGAACAAGAGTTCTACCTGCGCTCCAGTATTTAATCAGCGTAAATTATAGGTTTTAGTCTGCCTTAAGAAAGATGCTTCGTATAAAAGCTCTTTCAAACAACGCACATTTGCTCAAAAAAGAGCTTAACAAAGCGTACTGGCACCAAAAACATAAAAAGAGAAGACTTCCAAAATGTTAACTTTACAAAATTTCGCGAGCAATAGTGACGAGCTATGCTTCGTTCCTCGTTCTGTGCTAAAGAATGAAGCATGATTCACTACTCGTTGGCCCGACACGTTCGCTTGCAAAATTCTGTTAAGTTCCTGTTAAGTATCTTTGACTACAACATCTTAGCTGTTCTTCCCTTTACACAGAAAAGAGAACGAGTGCCAATCAAGCTTAAATTGTGAGATCTCTGATAAACAAACAACATATTCTGTTAAAACTTCACTAATGATGATAATGATGATGGTTATTGTGTTGATAACAATGATGATGATTATGCAAACAATGATATGACCAGCATTAAAGCACTGGTCGGCTGCTATGTTAGAGATATAGTTGAATACTTTTATGCTCGTTTGTAAGTCTGACGCTATCTGAAAGTATTTTATACTCAGTATTTGGTGCTTCTTGCCCGGCGTGCTGCAGTGAGCGACAACTTTGGTGTTGATAAAATCTTTGTCACTCTTTTAATACGCTTGTGACGTAGCTGTGGGACGCTACGTTGACAGTCAAATGCTACATCGTGCTACAGAGGACTTTGAACTGGGTGAGTAAGTGAATCAGTATGTTTATGTATTTCTGTTTGTATTTTTGTTATTTATGCTGCTATCTCCGCAAATGCTTTATAAAGCCTACGTGTGTGTGTGTATGTGTGTGTGTGTGTGATTGTATCCTGCGGAAATGGTTTTCAACTGACTGAGTGCTGCTGTTGTTATTTTTATTATTGTTTTTTATAGATTTTTTTTTCGGTTTGCTTGTTCGTCACTGCTTTGTGATGCTTCTCTGAATTTCTTCATTTTGAAAATGTACACACGGCCTCCCAGTGGCTACAAATGCCTCTGGATGCCTCCAAATGGAAACGGCATAAAGTTCCGTCTATTTGTGCACACATAATTATGGCTTTCAATAACAGTTTGTCCCTGTCGTCACAGCTAGTGGTTGACTGACAAAGTTTGTTGTGGTTTGATGCTTTTGGTGCTCTGTTTTGATTTGCTTTGCTCCACATGCTTGTGTTTGTTATTTATATGTGTGTGAAACTAAGTGGGTTTGTGCATTTGTTTGCTTTGGATAGCATTTTTCCTGTTTGTCCTATATATCTTTGGCAGAGGTAATTGTTATCATTTGCTCTTTGCTGCCTTGTTTTTATGTCAGTCTTTTGTTGACATACGACACTTACTTATGTGACACACGCTGTTGTTAAGTATGTCAGCATGTCATATATATGTGTGACACCTGTTTTTTTTTATATATTACATTTTATATTCACTTTCGTGATTAATTTAATAGTCAATGTATATGCATTGTACATTGTAGGGAAAAAACATGGTGATGCCTACCAGCTGAGGTTTTGAATTGATGTTACGTATACGCAACGTGTGTACTTTCTCATCATCTGATCAACTCATACTCGCAGCAATTGCATTAATATTTAAGCATACGCATTGTAGCGGTTATTTTAGTTTGTTTTTTCTTTTTTTTTTTTTGTTTCAGAAATAAAGTCTACATAAAGTTTATTATGATTAAATATTTATTTAGTACAATGATCTCAGCGAATGGGTAGAAGACATGAACGATTTTTTTATAGCTCCCCGGAGCTTCATTTCGCAACATCAGAAAATTACAACAAACGGCAAACGTTTCGGTGGGGCAAATGTATTTGCATCAGGGTGAAAATTAATACCAGTTTCGGTAGATGAAAGATATACAATGTGCGCTGGTGATGACTCATTTTTAAAAGACGGTTTATTTGATAATTATATTCGTTCTAGATGGAATTTTCTATTATACAGAGGTAGTCAAAAATATTTACACATTACTCAATACTTTAAACGTGTTATAAAGAAAGAGCTAACTTGTTGTTGTTTTAATGTTGCTAAAAATAGTTTGCAAACAAAGTTTTTGATGTTACATTCTTTGTATTATGCAAAGTACAGAAAGCAAGCTTTAACAAATCTAACTGTAAAAAAAGAAATATTAGCAATGTGTAAATATTTTTGACTACCTCTGTAACTTGTAATTTTATTAAAAGGTCAAAGCTATAAAGCTTTTTTGATAATAATTGACGTTAAGTAAAGAGATTAAGACGGTAACGCTTCGCAACAAACAAAAAAAAAAATAATGGCGTGAGATGCAAAATGCAATATGCGAGATACAAGATACAGGACGCAAGATGGAAAAAACAAAAATTTAGACACAAGATACAAATACAATACAATACAATACAAATACAATACAAATACAAATACAAATACAGATACTATATACAATAAATAATATACAACAAACAATATACAATATACAATATACAATATACAATATACAATATACAATATACAATATACAATATACAATATACAATATACAATATACAATATACAATATACAATATACAATATACAATATACAATATACAATATACAATATACAATATACAATATACAATCTACAATATACAATATACAATATACAATATACAATATACAATATACAATATACAATATACAATATACAATATACAATATACAATATACAATATACAATATACAATATACAATATACAATATACAATATACAATATACAATATACAATATACAATATACAATATACAATATACAATATACAATATACAATATACAATATACAATATACAATATACAATATACAATATACAATATACAATATACAATATACAATATACAATATACAATATACAATATACAATATACAATATACAATATACAATATACAATATACAATATACAATATACAATATACAATATACAATATACAATATACAATATACAATATACAATATACAATATACAATATACAATATACAATATACAATATACAATATACAATATACAATATACAATATACAATATACAATATACAATATACAATATACAATATACAATATACAATATACAATATACAATATACATTATACAATATACAATACAAAGTATACAATGTATAATAAACGATTTACAATATATAATATGCAATCCACAAAATTTATTTATTGTGTTTCTTAAGAATAAATCAAAACTTTCCAAAGTTGAAAGAACGTATTGACACAAAGGTATGTACAAAAGGAGGGATGGACGGGGGCTAAAAGTAGATAATTTTTTATAGGAAATGAATTATATTAATGTACATAGTACAATAACAATTAATTTTTGTGTGAAACTGCAACAAATTTTGCTAATAAATGCTCTGTCATATTAAAGGGAGTCAAAAACGCAATAGATTCAAATTATTTTTTCAACAAAAACATCTTTTTTGAAAAAAAGATAAAAGGTCAGCTAACGGCACAGTTTTGATTAAGCCTTAAGACAAAAAATGTTGACTGAACTATATTTAAATACGGAGAAATTTTGAATCGAAAGTAAAAAATTTGAATTTCAAAACGCTTTTTCTTGCCTGAGGTAACTTTAATATATCCCAAATTTATTGTACTAAGAATTCCTATAGTTTTGAAGATATGTTAATGTTTTTATTGTACAACTAACAGTTAACTTTTTAAAATAATTATCCTTAATTAAAAGTTAGAAAAATTCTTATATATAAAATAATAGAACAATGCATTTTTAAAGGTATCAAGACTTCTTTCATATATTGTTTTAATGTGTCTCTAATATTAAACTGCTTCTTCTTCGTTTTTTTTATTTTTTTTTTAGAAATAAGCCGTAAGGCGATTTAATAAAAAACTTAAGAAACTTACATTCGCCTAATTTTAATAGGAACCAATAGCCAAAATGTTAAGCAAATCAAAAGCCATCAGGTCAACCATACATTGCAATAGGCTTGCAACGGCCGCTTGCATAGGATTCATGATCAATGATACAAGACTTAAAATTAAAAACTATTAAAAACTCAAAATAAATTCTTAAATTTAATTAAAATAAATCTGTGGCACCTGTGCATAGTAGTCTAGGTACGAAAATTGCGTTTTTAGGAAAACTGGATTAAAACTTCTCAAGTAAAAGTTCGAGATTGGAGTATCAGCCCACGATTTATAAAGGCATAACCTTCATTACAATAGACAGAACACTTACCCCGTTAGACACAAACAAAGATAAAAAATTAGGATTCTAGTGATGCAGATACCTCAAAATCCACAAAATTCGACTTAGCCCACTATGCACAGGTGCCACAGAAATATAATTCTCATCTTTCGAAACCTTAACTTCTAAAATTTTGTTATTTTTTAAAAAATAATGTTCGATTTAATTACACAACAAATGTATACACAAGCATACTTAAGTAAAATGATTGATTACATTATCAATTCAGCAACTTAATTTCAAACAAAAACTTACGTGAATAAAAGCAATTAATTTATCAATTAATTTAATCATATTAACATGTGAAATAATCTATCAACACAGTATATCAACCCATCAGTCCTAAGAATCAGCTGTCGCATTATCGAAATTGCGCTATTAACACTAACAACTAATTATTGAGGCATAAAGAAACAATCAATATTGCGTATTTAATCAATCATGCTGCTTTTTCCATTAATTGCTTTATGTCTTAACTCTTAGCAGAACCATAAATTTCAATATCTTCAATTTCATATCTTCATCAACATTAATAAAGGATTTTCAATTTGAAATTAAATAAATTGTTTTCTTCCCTTTCTGTGCATGCAAAGCTGGCTTCTGTCTTGGCTTTTATCCTTTTTTAGCATCTCATCGATTGATTTCTTATTGAAAATATTTCAAAGGCAGCTTTATGTGCCACGTTTGCTTTCATGCTTTTTGCTATTGACTACAATGACGACGACGACGACGATGGCGAAGTGATGCCACGTGATTTATTACTTCTCTGGTTATGAAAGGAACTCTTTCTGCTTTATTTTTTTTTTTCCTTTTTTTATCCTTGAAAAAGTAATAACAATAAATAATTCAGCTCACCAAGCATGTTTGAATGAAACCACATGTGTATCATTCTTTGCCTATAGTTTCGTTTTGAAAAAGTGTTGTTTATCCCACAACATGTAATGACGTCATTTTTTAGATAATCATTTCAATGACCTACCTAAGTATTTGTTTACCAAATGTAACTTAAACTCGGAAGTATCAGCCAAGTCATAAGTACTGTCGTCAAGCTTATGTGTAAATAATGAAAAATTAAATCCAAGTAGAAGAATTTAGGTAAGTATAAAAAAAATGTTTGATTCTATTTCTTCAAAAACTTTTGAAATTAAACTTCTTTAGCAGTGCTTATATTAGATACAGTCACATGAAAGATGCTGCATAGAAATAGTAATAAACTATTTTATAAGCATAGAAATATTTAAACATAGAAATAAACTGGATGAGCTGCAGTAAAAAACGTTTTTTTCGGGCTCTCAGAGCTAATGTGAATTTATAAATTTTCATGCTGGCATTAAAGCTACATGAAAATTACAACAAAATTCTATCCCCATGTAAAATTGGTTTCTGAATCCAATTTCACACTTAGATTAGGCATTTTATTAAATTTGCGGTCACCAGGAGCAAATAAAAGCGAATATCGTCGATTTTTCACTCAGCTATTATTTCAAATATCTCAATCTGGATGATAATGATGTTCTTTCCAAAATTAAACACTTTATTTGTAAGCCCTGCTTAATATAGATAATATTTAAAGAAAAAATTTTCCAAATCGAACAATACAATATTTGAGCGAAATATGATTTATTATATGAATGCACTTTTTCGATAAATATGAATTTGTTGTAGAAGTATATCTGCTTAAATTATTAAGAATAGTCTTACTTCTGTTGTAAATATGTATTAATGAGTTTTTTTTTCAAGTGCTTCTGTACGGGAAAATCTTCTGATGAGCTTCTACTACTTAAAGAATGATTTACTTTTTGTCCTCCGACGTAGTTAGTTTCTCATTGAATCCGTTCATGAGATTGATGGCAGAGTCATTAACGACGGAAATATTTCTGACAGTTTCTTCAGCTCCCGAACATTTTCGTTATTAGTCCATAGGCTGGGATCGATTTGCAAGACACTGAGGTTGTCCGCCTCACCCAAATTTTTGTCCAAATACAACGAGTTGAAAAAAGTAAGTGTTTCAAAGTTTTCTATTTTCAATTCAGAAATTTTCATTGAATTTGTATTGCTACCCAGCAGAAAATGGCATGCCTGTTTAGGCTGGAATTCAGGCCTGACAAGCATGACCGAGGCCTGACAACAGCCCTGATGTTTTCAGATCTGAAATTTGGTGTTACTTATTTGAAATGTTCATCTATGATTTCTGGTCTGAATAGCAATTTTTATTTCCAATCCATATATGAAATCTGGTCTGAAATAAGAGAGGACTGATTTTTTTTTTTTAATTTCAGGTTGGAATATAGATCTGTAAAAAGAAAGCCTGAAATGCATTTAAATTTCAGCCTTGAAATTTAAACTAAATAATGAAGGCATGATTATGTTTACAAATTCAGTCCTGAATTCCAGTCTGACCATTAGAGGCCATACCGAGTTTTCTGCTGGGTAGTGGTAATTTGCATACGCAAATCACGATTTCTCTAACTTTTGCTCATAATTTTCAGATGTGGAAGCTACATTTTGCTCCTTTCGCCAAAGTTACCGGTTTGAAAGATGCACACAAGATTCCTTCTAAAGTTTGTGAAAAGTTTTTTCTTCCGAGTTAAGCCTACACTCTAAAAAATAAATACAAATTTACTTTAAATATAAAAGTAATTTTTTGTTTAAATCTCAACTGGAGTGTAATTTAACACCAAGTTTTAGTGTAAATTTTCAATGTTTAAAATTATATACAAGTTTTAGTAAAATTAAGCAACATATATTGAATTTTGTTGCGATATCAATATTAAACATTTTTTTATCATGTATTTTATTGACAACAGACATATGTGTGTTGAATTTTCAACATCAATTCGTATATTTGCACCATATTCTCATTCAAGTTTGATTATGAGCAAGTAAGCAGCTTGATATTCAGTTCTCCGGTATTCGCTCTCTAATGACAAAAATTGTGTTAATCACGTGTTTTAATTTTATGTTAAGATTTGTAAATATTTTTTGTCGTGTTAAATACTCAATATTTATATTTAAATGTGAATGCGAGAAGTGTTTAATAAATCTTTAATATTGATTTTAGAAATGCTCTGTTTTATTTCAATAACTCTAAAGACAAATTGATATATTTTCTTGGTGCAATTGACTTGAAAGTTTTTTGTTTTTTTTATTCAGATTTATCTGTTTTATTATTCTTGTGTAAACTTAAATCAATCATAAAATGTTATTACTGCTATTTAAGTAGTAGTAATTTTTATATTACTATATTATTGTAGTTAAACTAAACAAAAGTTGTTGAATGCTATTCATATAAAGGTTGTAATGTTGCAATAGTAATACAAAAATGATAGCAACATTAAACAACTAATGTTTAAGTTTACTACACTACCTATATTAAAGCTTAAATATTACCCTATATATTTAGCAAAATTAAACACCAATTGTTCAATTTTACTACGTGCCAATAGTAAACAACAACAACAAAACAACATGTTGAATTAAATAAAGTTGTGTAAGCTTACTACAGTTATAGTAGCTAAGCTGTTGCCTACAACTATTGTAGTAAATTTCAACAAAAACTTTTTAGAGTGTACCCGGCTCAGCAAGTCTTATGCCCTGTTTAGGTAAAACAAACGATGCGTGTATTTCCCGAACGCATCGTCAAACAGGCGAAAGTCAGCTGTTTTGAATCCATGTATGAAGAATGTCAGACACAAACGAACACAGATGACTCAGTAACGAGCGAAGACGTAACCTCAGTGTAAAGTTGGGTCTTTGTAAGAAAAAAAAATCCGAACGAAACGTAAAAATTTGACGAGTTTAAATTATTATCGTTCTGGAAATGGATGCCAAAAAACGTAAATTTTCTTTTATAAGTATATTTAAGAAAAAATTATCAATTCTAATCAGCTCAGTACAAAGAAAACAACAACTATCACTAACACTTGTGTACTCAATAAAATTGTAGAAGGCAATTGCCGAAAATATTTTTTGCATAAATTGTCTCAAACTTTTGCAATCAATTTAAAAACAATTTAATTTCCTCCAAAAGTCAACAACCAAAACAGCTGATGCAAAAAGTATTGCCACCTATTAAAAAATGCCAATAATAAGCATATAATTTTCGAAATTTTTTTCAGTCTTACGCTAAATGCTCAACTTTTACAATCTGGTAATAAGGTTTTTGAGAGTATTTGAGAAACGTAAGCAACGTAATGTTGGACGATGACACAAGAAAAAAATACAAAGACCCAATTTTGGACGATCACGTAGGAAAACGAACGAAACTTGTCACGAAGGCTTCGTTTTACCTATTCAGCGCATTAAATAAAAATGTAACTTTTTTTTTTGCAGAAAATAAAATTCGACATTTTAATTAAAAAAAATCAATAACTTTTACATTTTTCAAACAGAAATATAAATTCATTTGCAGAATAAATTCAAGCAACTTAACGATAATTTTTGTACACGTGTTTCTACAAACTCAATAAAATTTTTATGATTAAGTGTAGCCATATCAATTCATATCGGTTAAATCGTAAAAATAAACCGAACAAGGTGAACTTTTTGCTACCGTATGATAAATATTCAATAGCCACTTATATTAAATCTAGCTCTTATTAAATCGTATTATTTAAGTGCCAATAAAATGTGACAATCGACCATAGCGGTCAAACAGAAAAATAACAATAGCGTGGAATAATAAATAAGATAATATTAAAATGTATGCGATGGATTGAGGGTGTCTATATAAGTAATATGTACTAAGCAATTCAAAAAGTAATCGATAGATATACACGAACGAATGAATAATTGTTATTGTGCGATGTAAGTGCTTTGTAATTATAAACAATTACAGGGAGACAATGTTCAGGCTAAAAGGGAGAATTAAGTATATGTTGGGAAATAGTTGTTTCTAATAATAGTATACACGTATAAGAAACTGTGTTTGTTTCAATAAATAATTTATCCAAATATCGATTTATAAAATTTTAAAGTGAGCTAAAATTCAAAACTAGCCAGGCAAACATCTAAAGATAGGTGTTCTTACAACGTTTAAAAAGCTTTTAAATGTGCTCATGGCAAAAGTTATGCACGTTTAACACATTATAACGGTTTTAGCTAACC
The DNA here is from genome assembly GCA_914767935.1 of Coremacera marginata. NCBI lineage: Eukaryota > Metazoa > Arthropoda > Insecta > Diptera > Sciomyzidae > Coremacera > Coremacera marginata. The sequence continues at coordinate 23,669,732 of OU612047.1, read as the reverse complement.
ATCCCATCTACCCTCCTTTCTGAAAAATCATCATCATTTTTACACCAAACAATTCAAAAATTTCCGAACCTCCTTTTTCGCCTTAAATCCTACTTTTATCCACCAATCATCCTCCTTTCAGAACCAAATTATAACACAATTTTATCAACGATTAAAGTCCGAACACATTGAAAGCAACAAGCGACGCGCGCCAATTGTCACTTTTAATTTACATGTATTTCTTATGGCACGCATTTTAGGAGACTTTCGTGCCTACAATTCTGATTGTTCATTAAATCGCAGCCGCATATGCTTCGCCAAATCTCATCGAAATTGAATATAATGTTGCTAACGACGAACAAAAAGTTCGACAATCAAAGATGAAATTGAGGAAATGCACTTGGAATAAGATTTTGACAATTTATTTCGTACTCGATTCTCTAACTAGAATTACATTTTAACATGTTTTTAATCGTTAAATACTGATCCTTCTTTTAACCTCCTTTTGAAGTTAAACAAAAAAAATACCTCCTTTTTGGCAAAATTTGGAAAGAAAATGCTGGCAAAATTGCCAGTTATAGCCAATGCTTTAATAAGACTTTATGAGCACATTTACGTCGTTGCTTTAACTCCCATAATATTTTATGACCATCTTGATTATACTGAGAGCTTTCAATTCACTAAAAGCTTTAGGCAATTCTGCCTACGAGAAAGTGACCAATTGAGTCATAGCCACAGTTAAAAAAAATGTATTTTCTGGTGTACTATAACACAAAAAATTGTTCATTAAGTAGATAAAAGAGCAACAACTCTGAATTGGTTCTGAGAGTGGAGAAATGAAAAGAAAAATTAGCTAAGTAAGTATGTTCATAAAGTTAGCTTCGCCAATTTTTATTTATTATTTTAAAAACTAACAAGAAAAGGTCCCCAGGTGTCACTCACCGATTTGAATAATTTTTGGATATGTGATAGAGGACAAAAATCTAAGGTCGACGTATTTTTTTTATACGTGCTCAATTGATAGTTTACGGTTTCAAAATGACGTTTTAAAATCACCAAAAATTTCGTTTTTTTTTTTGCCACAATTTCACTATTTTCCATAGAAATATATACAAATTTGGTATCAAACGAAAGGTATTTTAAGGCCACACATCATGTCATCCATTTTGGAGAAATAAATTTCATTGCAATTTTGTTGTTGTAATTTTTAACAGTATTTAGTCGATATCATAACGAGCGCATTTTTGAAATTGTTTCATTTTCATTAATATTTGATTTAAAAGAATTCTTTAAGTTACCTTTTTTTTTTTGTTTTTTTAAATTTTTAAGTTTTTATATTAAAATTTTCTTTATTAAAATATGCATTTATTTTCTTAAAAAAATTTTTGTTTTAGAGATGAAGACCACAATATGGGTATCAAAAATTTAGTTTTTTCTCCAAATTTCCGCATGTGTAAATATTTGATCGGAAAGGTTTTATTTTAACAGGGCTTCTATACAACTTTGTGCTTTTAACTTGTTTGCCCGAAGGAATGAGAAAAAACCATCGGAAATTTAAAAATATGACTTTCTATGTAAATATCTCCACTAGTTTTCAACACATTTCACAAAATTTTTTTTTGTTATAAAGTTCAATAAAAGTACTTGCCAAAAAATATTTTAACAATACCAATTACTGTACATTTGAATTTTTAATATTTTTTTCAAAAAAAGCCCAAAATATTCAATGTTTCCTCAAAAAATTACGTAAAATTTGTTTTTGTTGTAAAAATAATTTAAATTAAAAATTTCATTTTAAACCCCCTTTCACATGGCATGACATTTATTAGCAAAAATTGATTCAGTTTTAAACAAAAATTTATTAATTATTTCTATCATAAAAAAACAAGGGTCCCGATCTCGATTTATTTGATGAAATTAATTTTTTTAAAAATTCTCTTTTTATAATTTTAATAAAAGAGTATAGCTTCAAAAATAATTTTTTTGAAAAAAATATCCCAATATTCGTTTCCAACCAAAAGTTATTACTAAAAACCTATTTTCATACCATGTGGATCTGTATTAACAAAATTCCTTTTCTGTTAATTATGAAGTTTCTATATCCTTCCCATGCTCATTTTGAGAATAATCATGCTCATTTTGAAAATTTTAAAAGAAACAAATATTTTTTATACTTTTCAGTTATTAACCCTTGGCTGCCACACCTCGCTCAAGTAATATGGCTTCCACCCTATGGCAACTCATTACCCCAACTATCCAAGGGTTAATAACTGAAAAGTATAAAGTATATTTGTTTGTTTCTTTTAAAATTTTCAAAATATAGAAACAAAATATAGAAACTTAATAATTAACAGGAAAGGAATTTTTTTAATACAGATCCACATGGTATGAAAATAGATTTTTAGTAATAACTTTTGATTGGAAAAGAATATTGGGATATTTATTTCAAATAAATTATTTTTGAAGCTATACTCTTTTATAAAAATTATAGAAAGAACATTTTTAAAAAAATTAATTTCATCAATAAAATCGAGATCGGGACCCTTGTTTTTTTATGATAGAAATAGTTACTAAATTTTTGTTTAAAAGTGAATTCATTTTTGCTCATAAATGTCATGCCATGTGAAAGAAAGTTTAAAATGTAATTTTTAATTTTAATTATTTTTACAACAAAAACAAATTTTACGTAATTTTTTGAGGAAACAATGAATATTTTGGGCCTTTTTTGAAAAAAATATTAAAAATACAAATGTACAGTAATTGGTATTGCTAAAATATTTTTTTTAAGTACTTTTATTAAACTTTATAACAAAAAAAAATTTTGTGAAATGTGTAGAAAACTAGTGGAGATATTTACATAGAAATCCCTATTTTTAAATTTCCGATGGTTTTTTTCTATTCCTTCAAGTTAAAAGCACAAAGTTGTATAGATGCCCTGTTAAATATAAACTTTTCCGATCAAATATTTACACATACGGAAATTTGGAGAAAAAACAAAATTTTTTATACCCCTATTGTGGTCTACATCTCAAAAAAAAAATTTTTTTTTAAGAAAAAAAATGCAAATTTTAATAAAGAAAATTTTAATATAAATACTTAAAAATTTAAAAAAACAAAAAAAAGGTAACTTTTAGAATTCTTTTAAATCAAATATAAATGAAAATGAAATTCTATGGAAAATAGTGAACGTCATTTTGAAACCGTAAACTATCGATTGAGCACGTATAAAAAAATACGTCGACCTTAGATTTTTGTCCTCTATCACATATCCAAAAATTATTCAAATCGATGAGTGACACCTGGGGACCTTTCCTTGTAAGTGCTGTGTTGGCCGAATATGTGCTATCATGTGTCGCATTGGGAACCAAAATTATTGTAATGATATAGTTTTAATGATGTGGTAGCTTTTTAGTGAAATTAGGCTTACCATTAATTTTGTCCGAAATTCTTGAAATGTGCCGCGTTATGCTCTAGTTTGGATGCATCATATAATAGCACACATTGGGCACATCGCGGGAATATATATTTTTTATATTTTTTCTTAAAATGATATTGGTCCCAACTTTAACATAACTTTTCAAAAATTTTTAAATTGTGCCGTAATGTGTTTGACTTGTGCTGTAATGTGCTGCGAATAGATATATAAAAAAAAACGAATTGCCCATTTCAGGCCTTTGAAGAACTTTGGCCTAGCTTCTTATCATCAATTGTATTGTGCGTGTTCTGAAATGTTTGAACACAAATGATCGAGAACTGGACCTACAAAGCTTTATGCCGACTGCGAACAGCTTATGTTTTCAAGAAGCTTTACATGATAGTTTTTACTCTCTGTAGTTTGCCATTGCCTGCAGAGAGGTGACGGCCGAACAGAAAAATTAATTTAATTGAAAAAACATTCTGTTTCAGATGAGTTATATTATACATAGTAATAACTTCATATTATAAAGGTGGGAGTACAAGATTTGAAGTTAGCAAGAAATGCGTAGCACTAGTTTTCTCCAACGTGGCACAGGATAGCACATATTTAGCACACTACGGCGCATATAATTTTTAAAAATTCTTTCTTTCTAAATGATGTGCTAGATTTGTGCTGCAGTGTGCCGTTGAGAAATAACAAGAATTGCACATGTACTAATATTAAAAATGTGTAAAGTTTTCTTATAAAAAACCAAATAATACATCGCACAAAATTTTGTTTTTCACTGCATTTCATGATAGCACACTTCTTGTCTTTCGCAGTACATCTTTTTTTATAATTTTAAATCTAATTTTTATGGCAGATCTAACCTTATGCACATAAAATATTAGGCAAAGAATTTTTATTTTGTTGCTCTTTTTGGAAGCCGAAAACTGATTTTTTTTTCTATTAATTTTTACTTTGTGATAAAAGCCTACAGTTTGACTCGCTTTTTTGAACTGAACATAACTGCTCTAAAGCTAACCGAAAGTTCTTACAAAAGCATAACTTTTAATTATCTACCAGCTAAGCAATTAAAAGTTAACCGCAATAGCAAAGGCTATTCCACTTTTAGCGCACATCCTTCCGTCCTCAAATACAGTGAGCTCTTTAATATACTTCTCTCCAAATGCTACCCCCTCCCCCCCCCCCCACTTTTTTCCTCTAAGCTTCTATCTACAATTTCCGCTAATAACTTAATTGGATAAATTATTAAAAGTTGCAGCACGCAGCATAAAATTAAAAAAAGAAAAAAAACAGTTTTTTTTATTGACATTTCCTTTACCTCGACTGTACAATGACGCACCGGATGCCGTTGTATCGGGCCTGCGAGAGAAACTTTCATGATTGCTGCCCATGAGTTCCATTTTTATTTGTTGTTGCGTCATAGCGTGTGTCCCCTGCTGTTGCTGTTGCGAAGCATGATGATGATGATGTTGGTGATGCGAATGGCTGGCCGGAGCCATGCTCGACACTTGCCAAAGGCTATCGGTGTTGTCCGATATGTTGATGCCGCTCTTCTGTTCAACTAATGGAGCAGCTGCACTAATTAATGGGGTGTTGTTTAAAGGTGGTGTCAAATGGTATTGTTGTGCTTATGAGTGGATAAAATATTTTTGCGGCTTTTATTGGTTTTTTAAAAAAGCAGTTGCTACAAATCACTGCGTTGCACGTATGTGTTTTTAGCTGATTTTATTGTTGTTTATTTTTTTTATTTTATGTATGCATGTAATTACACTTTGGGAAATCCGATGACTGTGTTTATGGGTATTTTATTTCACTTTATAGAAGTTCATTAAAATTTTAACGAGTTTGTTTACGAGAGTTTTTGAATTGTTTTAAAACCTGTGCAAAAAATAAAACTTTAAATATCAGGGTAGTGTTTGCAGGGCCCGCATTTTACGATTTCGATTTAATGTTGCTTAAAAAAACATCTAGTTGCTTACATGTCATTAAAAACTGTTTTTAACATTATAAAAATGGTATTAAACTACAAATAGAGTTTCCACTGAATTCAAAGAATTCCATGCCATCATATTGCTTATATTATCATATTAAATATTCTTAGTAATATAAACAAATCAAGTTTCAAAAAATTTATGCTTGATTTTACCTTATTTATATCACAATGTATAAATTAATAATAAATATTAATATTATATTAATAAAATATTAATAAATATTAAATTTATATCACTTTTGAAGGCTAGTGTCAAAAGTTAACTCATGAAATATTTAAACTTCACATAGAAACTTTTTTGCGCAAATAAAAGATGCAAAATATGCATTTCTTAATTTTTTTTTTTAGCAGAATTTGCACTATAGAATGCTTTGGAATTATACAGCCTCTAATATGACACGTCTAAGGCAATAAATATTTCGGAATTAAAGAACTTATATATAACAGTACGTTCAAAAAGTCCATAGGATGGCACATAGATGGCATTACTAGATTTTTTCCATATGTTTTTTATTTAGTACCAACCTTCAAACGATACGTATAAATTTGACAACAATCTGACAATTGATTCGTGAATTATAGCATTTTGTGTGTAACTATTGTTATTGAAAAAAAAAAAAAACAAAAAAGTGAATTTCGAGTTTTGATAAAGCATTGCTTTTTGATGAAAAACAATGGTTTGATAAACATTATCCGGACTCTGCTCCATCGAGTCAAATGGTACAAAAGTGGATTGCTGAATTCAAACGTGATCGTACCAGCACAAATGATGCAGAGCGCAGTGGACACCCAAATCAGACAGTTATTCCACAAAACATCAAAAAAATCCACAAATTGGTTATGAACGATCGTAAATTGAAGGTGCACGAACTTCCAGCCATTGTAAAGATATCAGATGGTAGTGTGCAAAGTGAGTGCCGCGTTAGCTCACAAACGACCAAAAACAACAACAAATTAATGCTTCAGAGGTGTTTGGGGCTGTTAAACCGCAATAAAATCGAATTCTATCGTCGATATGTGGCAATGGATAAAACATGGCTTCACTATTATACAACAGAATCCAAAAGACAATCCAGTCAGCTGAGTGGACAGCAGTCTACGAACCGAATCCAAAGCAAGCAAAGACCCATCAGTCGGCTTGTAAGGTGATGGCGAAAGGAATAATATTCATCGAATATCTCCAAAAAGGAACTACCATCAACAGCAACTATAACTGTGCACTTTTGGATCGATTGAAGGCTGAAATCGCCAAGAAACGGCCACATTTGCAAAAGAAAAAAGTGTTGTTTCACCAAGACAATGCACCGTGTCACAAATCGATGAACACGATGGCAAAATTTAATGGATGGGGCTTCGAATTGCTTACCCACCCACCGTATTCTCCAGATTTATCCCCCAGCGACTTTTTCCTGTTCTCAGATATCAAGAGAATGCTTGCTGGAAAGAAATTTAAGTTCAATGAGGAAGTAATCGCTGAAACTGAGGAGACCTATTTTCACGAGAAAGAGAAATCGTACTATAAAAGTGGTATCGACAATTTGGAAAATCGTTATACTCGTTGTTTCGCTGTCGAAGGCAACTATATTGAATAATATAATCGAGTTTTATCAAAATTTGGTTTTTTTCTTACTTATCCTACGGACTTATTGAATGACATGTAATATCAAATTTAATTGAAAATTTAAATTTGTATATGTAAACCTGCATAGTAGTAATATGATTTATTGTATTAATCTTCATGAAGATTAACAAAAACAATAATAAACTATAAAAACGAAAGAAATCTATATATATATATGTAAATATATCATACATACGTATTAATAACAACAACATAAGCAGTTATTGAAAAATATTCGTAAACGATTCTTGATTTATATAATGGTTGATTTATAGTGGTTGATTTATAGTAGATATTGATATACTTGATTTATAGTAGCACCGCGTTTTTGAAATACCAAACATAAACTAATATAATGAGCTATGCATAGCTTCATCGTATTGCAACGTCCTCTTTTCTGTGTGCATCAGGTGGACAAAGCAACGTCACCCTTACTGACTGGAGTCTGCCAATAGACTGAAAGCTTCATAGCCGCGCAAGCATTTATGTATATAAATAAGCTCTGAGAAATTCATAAAAAGATTCTTTTCAACAAACAATACGATGTTGCGTTCGAGATTTCGGCACGAACTAAAGCAACAAGCATAAGAACGTCAGCAGCAACTGAATCATCAATACGATTTTCTCATATAAAAATGTGAATTTTTCTTCTTTTCTTTTGCTGTCTTGTGGCTTTATTAAAGAAGTGGCAAAGTCCAAAGTTGGATATGCCTTTTATTAACGATATAACTAATATTTTGGCATAAATTTTATCCTTTTACAATGAATATTTGTGGATGTATGCATACCCTAAATACATACACAAATATTCATTGTAAAAGGATAAAATTTATGCAAAAATACAGTATCCGACATAACTATGCATACTCCGAAATAAGATTTCTCTTCTGTGCTCATATTTTTTTTTAAATTTCCGAACTGTAAAACTTTTTGTTGTTGTATTATTGGAACTATGTAAACAACACATCACGCCACAAAACAAATCCCATTAGGTCTCAATATTTTTGCTGTAGTGAATTATTTCTGATCAGTCAAGCTTAACACGTGACAAAAGTATGCGTACTGTGAAGTTGCAGAGTGATAAGTGTTTAGCGTGCTAACAATATTCCAATATTTTTTGCAGTAAAATATGAACATGTGCATTTCGAGCTTTTAAAATAATATTTATATCCATTATAGAGCTATTTGCATTGTTTGATTACGAATAATGCCAAAATCAAAGCAAATAAGCATTGATCTTAGAAAACTTATTATTGCGGATCATAATAATGGGCTGGGTTTTGGCGCAATTGGTAAAAAATATCCTAGAAATAAGTTCACAATCCAAAGAGTAGTCAGCAGCTTTAAGAAAAACGGTGGCGTCAAGAGTGCATCCAGAACAGGACGGCCCAGGGTGACTACTGAGCGTGATGACAGCCGAATATTACGAGAAATAAAGAATAAGCGATCTACTTCAGCCAGGACAATAAAAGAAACTCTTAAAATACAAATTTCCGAAAGAACGATTCAACGTAAAATGCATGAGCAGAATTATTGCAGTCATTTCAGCGTTAAGAAACCTCACATTTCAAAAATGAACCGGAAATCACGACTGGCTTTCGCCAAAAAGTATTATAACATGCCTTTGAATTTCTGGGAGAAGATTATTTGGAGTGATGAGAGTAAATTTGAGTTAAAAAATTCAAACAAGAGAGAAAGAGTGTGGCGAAAGAGAAACGAGATATTGCAAGCGGACTGTGTAAAAAAACCATTAAATTTGAAGGAGGAAACGTTTTAGTTTGGGGCTGCTTTAGCTACAAAAGCTTATCAGAGTTGGTCCAAGTAGACGGTAAAATGACGGGACAGTCTTATGTTTTGCTTTTGAGCACATATTTAATGGCTTCAGTTCAAAAAATGGGTATGCAAGATAATTTTATTTACCAGCAAGACAACTACCCAAAACATACAAGTCGTGTAAAAGTCGCTAAAGACTACTTTGATCAAAACTCAATAGAGGTTCTAGAATGGCCCGCTCAAAGCCCAGACTTGAACCCTATTGAACATTTATGGCAATATCTGGATGATAAGCTCGATAGGACCTCTTGCCAGTCCAACAAAAGAGAAATGTTTACCAAATTGCAAATGGCCTGGAACTCTATACCAGAAACATATTTTCAAAACTTAGTTCACAGTATGGCTCGTCGGCTTTTGGCTGTATTTAACGCAAAAGGTGGAAATACGAAGTACTGAGGTCATAAATGTAAAATATTATATTCTTTCAGATAAACTTGCCTATTACACTGATAAGATGGGAGCTTTTTCTTAATTTTAATTTTTAACATGTACAATCTTAATGTAAAAATAAAACAGTAAGTGATAAAAATCAGACAACTATTTACAAAAATAAATTTATGTAAGTTTCAATTGGCGAAAGGTACGCATAGTTCTGTCGGATACTGTATATGCATACATCCACAAATATTCATTGTATACTCCAAAAACGTTAGCATGACCTTGAAAAAATGTGTGAAAATACCTCATACAAACCGCACTGTAAGACGTAATTCTACGTCAAAAGGGGCGAAAATGAGGTTGGTGTGCTTATAAAAGGGCGGTAAAAGTAGACGTGGACACTTTTGCATTTATAGTGACCGCCACTTGAACTCATTGCACCTTCACACCAAGTTTCCCCATCAAAACCTATCAAAATGTACCATTAAGAAGTGGACGTAGCTATAGTTTGTCCACGCCCATTTTTAGTGGAGTTTCCGAGAGTAATCATACGAACCAAATTACAAAATTTCAGTTCAATTCAACCAAATTCGTCTGAAATATAGCATTTTTATTGATTTGTGGGCGGTAATTAGGGGTTATGTCAAATTTTTTTTTTATTATTTGAAACATTAGCCTTCATAATGAATGTTGTAAGTTTAGTGCCTGAACACCAACCAGCATGCATGAATTGAGGATTTCTTTCCAATTCCATTCCTGACGAATTGAGATGTTCAATGACCGATTACAATTCCTGTAATGTAATTGACAATTTTTTCCGTTCCTGAGAAATTGAGATAGCAAATTATTAATTCCTGATTCCAAGGGATTGGAATTTTGGCGGAATTAATTCCAAAAGGAATCATTATAACCCAGCTCTGCCCCCTCCCCCCCAGTTTTTCCAAGCTTTTTCTCTTCAGATTTAAGCTTGGGTTGGCCTGATAAATTTTAATTTTCCAATTCACACCCATAACTCTGGCGTCTCTCTTTTTCATTTCTGAATGTGTTTAATTTTTGTTAATTTTTAAAATAAATTAACTCCGTGATGAATAATTCAAGCGGAAGTTTGTTATGCTTAAAACAAAACTTCTTCAATAACTTCAAAATTTTCTTTTTCTATATCTAGGATCAAAGGCTGTTTTTGAGCGATTTATTCAGGATGGACGTTACTTTGCGTTTAGTAAAAATTTCCCTCTAATGACTTTGGAAGTGACTTAAAAAAGTTTTAATTAAGACCCTTTTAGGCAAATAACCAAATGTTAATCGTATTTTCAATGACTCAGAGATAATTAAGAAATACAAAAATAGCATTGATTGGAGCAGATGGCCTCAACACACAGTTCTGCTCTTCTCTGCAGATAATGGTTAGTAAACGAGAGCAGAACATCGTATTTTAACTAACTGTTTTTAAAAAAAATAAGCAAAATAATGGGTTCAGCTTAGTTCGCAACAACACAAAATTTATTTTCACAACTTTCCAGCATTTTAATAGCTGATTATTTATGATCAAACCCATTGATGTGGAAGAACCTTTTGTATCTTGGTCGATCGAATGTAATGAATTGTTTTGTTTTGTATTTGTTACCAGTATATATATATATCAGATTGGTTGAATATTCTGAGTGAAACCGAGCGAAAGTAAGGCAAAGTTTTTAACCGATTGAACAAATGTTGAACATTAATTTGCACACAATGCTCACTATGATGTTTTTGCCTAAAAGCAGGCAAACATTTTCTACTGACTATTAACAGCTGATATTTAGCGGTACTTTTAATTGAATATAACTAACTTTCCCAGCAGCTAGAAAACTTTAATTTAAGTCTTATGAACGTAAGCCCAACTTCGATTTTTTATTTGTTTTTTTCTTTTTTTTTTAGTTACTTAACACTCGATTAACCTCGCCACAAGATTGGAACACTGACAAAATTTTGTTCAAAATTGCAAAAAACAAATTGAACAATTTACTTTCAAGTGCCTCGGTTTCTGGCTTAAACGAAACTAAAGCAACGCTTCCATCCATGTTGGACACAAACAAATTTTTTAGGCGCTTCAACGATTACACGATTCAACGGCTCAACGATTCTCTTTACAATGGCCAGCAACGCGCTTTCGGGACGAGACATCAGCGGCAGCAAAGACTGAAGAGAATGCTGCCAATTCTGCGTTGATTCTTGTGGTTCTGGCTGTTGTCTTTAGCGGTTATTTACTAAACCCAAAACAAGAACAAAAACAAAACAAAGCAAGCCATATAATCCGTTGGCAAACCATAGCGGTTTCTTGCGTGCTGGGAGCAATTTTAAATGTCACAAACAATCAGAACAGATAATTATGCATACTTAATTAACTCAAACATGTTGTGGACAAGAGCCACAAAAGATTTTTGATGTCAACGGATAATTTAACATGGGCAAAAAAAGCATAAAACAAGAAATAAAAACAAACAAATAGCAGTAATTTATTTGAATGTACTTCAAGCGCCTAAATGTATGCAAGCATTTATAGAACAAAAGCCCAACAGCTATCCTTTGACTGCTGTTGTTCTCCTTGGTATAACAAGCAAAGCACATGAAAAAAATGAGAAATTTACATGGCGCATGTCAGACATATTACCGTCGGCCATATTCATGTCCATCCACTTGTTTTGTCCTCACTTCCTTCGGATGTCAATTGTTGTGTGTGTGTTTTTTTTTATCGTCTCTGTCTTTGTCGTTTCTTTGTGGCTTTGTTCTTTTGTTGAAAACTTTCAAACAGTGGCGTTTGACACGGCTACGTCTAATAACTGGCTGCGGTCTCGTGTACATGAACACATACTCGTACATATGTGGGTCATGATGATGACAACGTTGGCACTGGAGCAAGCATGGCCAGTCAGACTCCGTCTCTAGCGTGATCATAAAGCCAAGTTATTAATTTGCATTTGAATAATTCATTTTACAACAACAACAATTGCAACAAAAACAACAACAACAACTATAACCACAACACAAGCTTGTTAACACTATGTTGCACTTAAGTTGATGTTGCACGTTTAGGGCGGATTTTGATTTTTTTCTATGCTTTTTTTTTTGCACTTCTGCCTAATTTAAATTTATTCATGAGCAGTGCTTATACGAATTTACCGTTACCAGCATTGTGTGCATAGTTCAGTGTTTTTATTTTTGTTTCACCACAAAGATCGTTTGTTCTCGTTCAATTTTGTTCATAGCCATTTATTTAAATGAGGCTTAAAGCAGGTTAAAATTAAGCTTATCACACCAAAGTTAAAAGCAGCACTTTAACGCTGTTTATATAAGTTGGAGGAAAAGCTGTTTTGAAAATGAAAAGCTTACCTATTTAATTTATGCAAATCATGGAAAATGTGTTTTAAGAAAGCCCAGATGTCACTTGCCGTTTTGAATGATTTTCGAATATGCAATAAAGGACAAAAATCTAAGGTTGACATATATTTTTATACTTGTTCAATCGATGGTTTAAAGTTTCAAAATTGGCTAGAGATGGGAAAAGTGTAAATACCCACACGGTTAATACCCGGTAAAATGGATAAATCATGTTTCGTTTATCAATATTTATAATTTATGTCAAGTACGACAGTAAATGTAATCTTTTGAGGCGCGTGGTATTTGTGGTTTGAGCAAGCTTTTTTGCCAAAGAATTCGGATGATGCTGAAGTCGTTCCTTGTATTTTTTAATTGAGTGCAATAAGACTGCTTTTAAATAAGGGAATTTAGGTCTTTGAGGATATTTTCATTCTTTAAAAGCCATGGTGCATTCGTGATAGTTCGTACGATTTTTAATTGTTAAGGGAGGTCTAAGGCACACAAATTTTTGAAAATCTAATTTTTTTTTTTAATTGATATTTTTTGTACAACTATTTGAAAATATACTTATAATAGAATACCAAGATCAATTGGCACCAGAGTACCAATCTACCAAACCGAAGAAGCTGTTAAAACTCGTGAAGTTTGCTGTATGTGTGTATGAAATGTTTCTATGTATATACACTCTATAACAGAGCTAATCAACTGGCGGCAGCGCGGGCAAAGAGCTTTCTCTGCAGTTACACGTATTTAAGCACACGTACGCTGCTATAGCTTTCAGTATGATTTGAAAACTCATGAGGGTAGGATGTCGATGCGCATTCCCTTCAAACGTAATAAAAAACACTCACGCTGCTAGAGCTTTCAGATGCGCATTTTCGCTTATTAAATTGTTTTGCTTGAAAACATTATTATAAATAACAAGCATTACCATTCACTAAAAAAACTAAATATTTTACAAGTGTATAAAAGGAACTTACAAAAACTTTATCCTGCGCAGCCATCTTTTTTTGAAGCTTTTCTTTTGACAGCACAAAGCTTTTCAATGCACAAATACATAGACATAAGTGCCGAGTTTGCGGTTGTGTAGGAATGACTACCCTGTAGGAAAATCAACTAATTTAAAAGTAGTTGATAAAGTAGATTTTTGTCAACCACAACTAGTTGAAATTCTGACTTTTTTCCATAGAACGAACTAACTTATTTTGTATGGTGATGTCCGCTAAATAAGTCAATTGACTGTCGTCTGCATATACATATATTCAACTACTTGTTAAATTAGTTACATTTAAATTATTTTTTTAATTGCTTTAAAATAACCAATTGAAAACTATTACTGATGGCCAAAAGTTAATAATATTTGATGAAATAACATGGTTAAATATATATATAAGCTTGTAATCTAATAAAAATTTTCAATTAAAACATGCCAACATCAGAGTAGTTGCCGCCTTAATATAATTCAAAGTAGTTTATCAATCACTGGTTTTTAAGTAGTATTTCAATTACTTCATATATTGAAGTGGATGCGGCCTTAATATAATTCAAAGTAGTTCATATACTGGTTTATTTTAAACTACTTTTTTAATTAGTTGTTTTTAAAAACAAGTTAGTTTGTTCCTATAGGGTAGCTCTGCTCTATAAGCTCTACCATATAGAGAAAAAAACACAGGTGCGTCGTTGGAGACACGAGAGAAGCGAAGCTTTTTCGCAGTTACATAGATTTGATAGCTTAATAATTTTTTCTTTTTAATAAATTAACTTTTAAATTAAAATTTAAAATAACATGAAATAAATTACATATATACACAAAACATATTGCTTATTTTTTATTGTTGAATGTCAAATTTCCACGCCAATTACATATACGGGCATAAAATGCCAGCGACTCTCCACTTTAGCTCTCCACACATGGTTGTGAGCTTGGCTACACTGAACAAATTTTTTGCTGCACTGCATTGATCGATATGGCAGTGTTAGTGTATTGGTTGGAATGAACGAAAAAGAGAGAAGAAAATGGAAAGAGTGACGAAAAGTCACGATTAAAAAAATCGTGTTTTTTAACGGCTGGCTTCCGCACTTTATCATTTTTTTAATAAACTTACTTTGAATTTAATGTAATAATTGTTTAAGTTTCTTTAATAATAAAGAGTTTTATATTGTAGTGGTAACACGTTTACAGTTTTCCTTTACAGCGCGTTCACATCAAGAAAAAACAAAACACACCGATGCTGGTGACATCTTATTAGCATAAGCCAATACATAATCCTCTATCTATCGATAGATTGTAACGATCTACTGCAGCATAGCTTCTGTTATACTTAACATTGAATAAACAAGCGTTTCTATCACAGCTTGGTGGCCTGGTGGATAGTGTATAGAACTCGTTATCAACTAGGTCCGAGTTCGAATCCCCACGGGGACAAAGAATTTTTTTTAATATTAAATAAATTATTTAATTTTCTTGTTGTAATAAATGCAAGTAATAAGAAACCATAAAATTCTAAGGAGAATCCGTCGTAAATTTTTCAGATTTCATTCTAAGCAAATCACAGAACGAGAAGTAAAAAGCTTCGCTTCAAAAAATTTTAATTGTTACAAATTTTTTTTTTTTTTGAGTTTGACCGCTTTGATGCTTTTAAAGTTTGAAGCTTTAAATGCGTTTTTCTCGAAACATACTTATCAAAACGTTCCACACTACTGCAAACAAACTTATCAACCGAATTTAGTTATTTATTTTTTAATCTGTTTGTAATGTTATTCTACACATCTTTTACCCAAATGAGCGTCTTTGAAAAATTCGTCTAGTTTTGACATGCAACAATGTGGTCAAAAATTACGTACATTTTCCGGCATTTTCTTCTATGATTCATAATATTCTTGATTTTCTGTATTTTCAATCCATTTTGTTAAATGTGTGCAATCAGGGGTCTATTTTCGAATGCATTTGTTTTTTTTTAGACATCTGGAGTCACACTATTGGTGTGGGTCAATTTTCACCTTTTTTTGAAGGACACCAACTTTAGCGCTATCTTTATATATAAAAAATATATGTTAACGATTAATTTTTGATTATTGATTTTTGATTAATTTTATATGTTAATTGAATTAATTTTTCTGTTCGGCCGTCACCTCTCTGCAGGCAATGGCAAACCTCAGAGAGTAAAAACTGCCATGAAATGCTTCTTGAGAAGATAAGCCGTTCGGAGTCGGTGTAAAACATGTAGGTGCAGTTCTCGATTATTTGTGTGCAAGCATTTCACATCACACACAACACAATTGATCATAAGAAGCTCGGTCAAAGTCCTTTCAGGGGATGAGATGGCCATTTCGTTTTTTTTTTTTATATGTTAACGAGCAAAATTTTTTTACTTATGCTAATGATATAAAATTAACATGCAAATTGAATTTTTTGTATATATAATAAAAATTTTTAGAAAGCATCATCTAAAATTTGCCTTCATTTTAACAGCATTTCCCCAAAGTCTGCCTTAACACTGCACAATGTTTCGAATGGCCTAGTTAGATGGAGATAAATCTGTAACTCAGGCTTCAGAACACGGAATGCTTCGAAATTTAGGCTATTGAGTGGCATATCTTCCTTCCATGAAAATTTCATACCGATAGTCCATGTTGAACCGAAGCTACAAAAATTTGTATGGGAAAATGAGGCTTTTCGCTTCATTTTTCCACATTCTTTGAAAATGGCATTACTTCTGAACGAAGAGCTGTCTTAAAACCATTGACCACTTGTTGTAAACATTACAGTATATTCATACAATTCTTAGTACACCAAACTGTATATGTACAGTAGGCTGGGCCGATGCTATATGAATAATTTATTTTTTTTTTTTTGTATTTTCGAAACACAATAGGAACTAAGTTTCATATTTCTACGTTGTTTCAAAATAACCTAACCATCATTAAATTCCACATAGCTATTGGCCCTCTACCAGAGCTTTTATGACTCAAACTTCTCTTATTTGTACTGCCTTTCCAAATAATAACAGAGCAAATACAACAAGTTCTGTCTGTTTGCCAACTTTTTTCTTAATACGCTTAGATCGCTTAGTGGGAAAATCATTATTAAAATTATCTTTGCTTAAAATTAAACACAAACAAAATAAACTACGGTATGGACAAATATCACTCATACGCCTTGAAAAAAAACATATCGAATTCTGCAAAAACTGTACTTATTATGTTGATCATTGAATTAATTGATTCAAATTGGTTAGTTGGCTGCAAATATATGCGAAATTTTGCTATAATATATACATTTTGTATGGTAGAGACAAATGAATCTTTTTTGTCTATAATCTTATATAGTTTTATAATAAATTCTCACAATTTATAAATTAAACTGACTTTTGTTTTCAAACGTTGGCATTAATGAACGAGACTTAAGATACACTTAAGTCTTCATAAAGCCATCCCCGCTTATAAAGCCATCACGCTTCATAAAGCCATCCCTTGCATTTTCACCTATAACATAACATAAGAATTGAAAAAATTTCAGTCAGAAAAGCTCTGGTAGAGGGCCAAAATTTACATTCATTTCAAAAATGTTAAGCGTATTTTAAATCAGCACAACAATACACAACTTTGGATACCTATTGCGTATTAAAATTTCAAAAGAAATATCGGCCCAGCCTATTGTACAGTCTTTTAGTTCAACAAAAAATATTTAATCCATTATTTATCTTTTTTTTATGTTTAAAAAAATATTTTTTTAACCTAACAATTTTTTATTTTTAAATATTTTGGAAAATCTAGCTCTGTCTATGCCTTCAAATTTTCATATTTATAATGTTATGATGTCTATTTTCAAAATAAAAAAAACAGGCTACTCCTGAGTTTACATCATATTTATTTTTATCTTTTTCGTGTGGTACTTAATTGTAACCTCCATGAAAATCGCATATTAAAATGATTTTTCTGTGTGACAAGCATGTGTTATGCAATTTATATAGTCAGTAAGAGTAACATATGAAATATACTAAAAAAGTTTGTATTTACAAAAACATTTTGCATTGCTAACCGAGTCATTGTTAGGAAAAATGGCAGTGAGTTTTCTATGGATTCTGAAACTACTGGGCCGATTGGGCTGAAATAGATAATTTTCGACTCTTAGAAGCATTTTTAAGAAGTAAAACATTTGCCACACCCCCTTTTTACTGCCCAAAAATCAATAAAATTGCTATTTTTCAGACGGTTTTTGTCGTTTTAGACTTAAATTTGATAATTAAGTTAGTATGGTGACTGTCGACAACTGTATTAAAAATAGGCATGGGCGCACTATAGGTACGCCCACTTTTAAGAGTAAAGTCGATTACCAAGAAGTATCACGCCAAAAAAGTAACAAAAAGTAACAAAAAAGTTCGGTATGCCACTTTTTCAAATGCATCATTTTCTTCGACACCACATATTTTAGTTCGCAAAGAAAAAGCAACGTGCATACTTTTCAGTTCATTTATTCTTATTCTCCAGTTTCTCAACTATACTTCCAGCCTTTCTACATATTCAGTTAGGTCTTTGAATGCAACTATAGGATTCTAATGGGTGCTCAAAATAGCTGTATCAAATGTTGAAATGGGAAAGTTTTTTTAATTTTACTCTAAACCTTATATCGTTTAGATATGATTCTAGAATTTGATGGCAGTAAACAGGTAATAAAAGTTTTATTTTGCCACTCGGAGCATTGAGCATTGAGCCTTACATAAGGAATAATTGGTTGCTTCTATTGGACTTAACTTTTGCGTATATAGCTTTTAATTTTGCTTTGATTAAGTTTTGAGCAAATCCTTTAGTCGCCTGATAACTGAAAGGAACTTTTGTTTAGATTGTGGAGATCTTCTTTGCTACCATTCTCTGCTGAGAGTTCATTTATTTCTAAGAAGTTCTTCATTTTTAATTTTTTTTTTTTTTTTTTGAGCCCCTTCTTAGAGTTGATGCTTAAGTTGTTTGAGTCACAGGACTGCTGAATTAATTTACAAATTGTTGGAACATCCACCCTATACGCCAGATCAAGCTCCCTCTGACTTCACATCTCAAAAAATCCATGGAGAACGATTTTCATCAAACGAAGAGGTGCTAGCAGCGACAGAAGGGTATTTTGGAGGGCTTCCGAAAGACCTACAGTGATGATGGGATCCATAATCTAGAGGACCGTTGGAACAAGACTATTGTACTTCTGGAAGTACGGCTGGGCTGGCAT
Organism: Coremacera marginata; assembly: GCA_914767935.1. Taxonomy (NCBI): domain Eukaryota; kingdom Metazoa; phylum Arthropoda; class Insecta; order Diptera; family Sciomyzidae; genus Coremacera; species Coremacera marginata. Next base: position 23,650,930 of record OU612047.1, on the reverse strand, counting down.
ATCGCATAATATGCTTTTTCAAGGAAACTTTACTTATATGTCTAGAATAAATGCTTTCATCAACTTATTTAAACAAGAACAAAACCATGCTCTATTCATAAAGACGTTTTGATTCCTAATTCTTGACGCAATCAATAGCTCAGTGAGAAATCGTTTGACTTCAATGTTCGAAACTTGTGTTGAAGTTTGAATAAAATTCATAAAAAAGTTTTAAATTCATTATAACAATAACATTACAAATTCCTGAATTAAGGGCCTACTAAAGTTTTTTAAGCGAAAAAAAACCATGTGTTAAAAGTTTTATTTTTAAGCTATGTTTTTTTTTAGATAAATTTTGTTTTTATATTATAATTATATATGTTTTGAAGAAAAGTTTTTGAATTTTTGTACAACAAATATTAAACCATATAGCAGGAATTCGTAGTTTAGTAAGGTGCCTTAAATATGCGGTGGACACGATTTTCCAGAGCTTGTTCATCTTAAAAAAAAAATTTAGGATTCTGCTAAAGCTTTTTGAGCTTTTAATAGAAGGTTTTAGAAATTTATAATTTTTACTAAAATGGCTAATTTAATAAATTTATGATTTTTACTAAATTTTTACTAAAATTTTTACTAAATGTAAGAAAAAAATTTGAGTTTTTATCGCCGAAAAACTTTAGTAGGCCCTTAAAAAATTGTGCGAGCCCGGATTTGAACCGCGGACCTCTTAACTAGTAATCGGTTCGCTTAGACGCAATTTTAAGCCTTCAAATTAAGTGCTTATGGCTGTATTGGGAAATGCAACTGATTCAGCATCACTGCGCAAAATGAGCTGTCTACACTGTTCTCACCACACATGTTCAAGAAAGTCAGCTTAGTGAGGCCAGTAGGCAGCTCATTTTGCGCAATGATGCTGAATCAGTTGCATTTCCGAATACAGCATATATTAAGTGCTTATAAAAAATTTACTCAAATGGATTTTCAACACAATTACGCTTAGTTTCTTCAATTAAGCGAAATAGTTCATAAATTATTGGATAGCTTTCTTTAAACTATTTCACACTTATGGTTTGAATTCGACGAAAAATATGTTCTTCATTTTCAGAAAATCGGCCATGACGCTTAATGAAGCCCGATGTTCCAACGATTGATTGCAATTTTTCTAGACATTCTGGACATTTTTTTCTGAAAAAAAATTATATTTTTATTTCTATTCTAGAAACTTATTGAACAACCTGGTATCCTGAAGGGTATACCGAGGGTTTAAAGTAAAATAGTTATATTAATATATTTTTAGGTCTAAAAGCGTAAATTTGTATTTATGGAAAAACACTAAACCAAAAAATTAAAGAAATGGTCTATTCACTAATCCAATGATTCAATTTTCTAACTACCAAAGAACGTATTCTTTAAATATATGAATGAGTTCATTGATTTCAATGTATTAACAGTTTAATGAATTTGTTCTTTGAAAGTAGAAACTGTTTTCTTGATTTAAAGAAACGATTCTTTAGCTGTAAAAAAAAGTTCATAAAATTAAAGAACAGAGAATCGTTGAACCAATGAGCTCGTACATGGTGCCAATTCATTAAAAAAAAAGGATATTTCTTTTATTTTAAGTGCATTTTTGATTTCCGTATTTTTTTTAAAGTATGTTTAAAAGACACAGTTTTCTGAATTTCAAGTGAAATTTAATGAAAATAATGAAAACAAATATTTTGATCTCCATAAAAACAATGGTCGACCACTGTGCTATGCCGATGTCAATAAACGCTGTTTGTTTTTATTATTTATGATGTTGTACTGTAATTAACTGTAAACAATCCGAATTGAAATGCTGCAGGATATGCAAATATAGCTGTTAACCATTTACATTGCTTGATATTTATTTAAACTGTTTAACGATTTATCGGCTCGAATAGTTTATTTATCGTGACGCTCTTAATTTAACAATGATGCAAAAGTCTTCATTTTTTGATAAAATTAATGAATAAGGAATTTAAAAATTCATGACATTTAACAAAAAACAAAAAAAGCAATACAATTTATTTAAAATATTCTTATTTACATCTTGATTAATGCTTAAGTTGAGCAATAAGATGATATTTCAATGTTTATTACAGCAATTATTAACATTTCACTATTAAAAAATTTGAAATATTGAAAAACACTTCTTTTAAATATAAAGAGATAAATGAGTTTTCCAAAAAAAAAGTAAAAACTTTCAAATTTCGCCTATATGAACCTTCATCCATTAATGCTATTATTAATTATTAAAAATGTCAACAGAAAACTCTCGAATTTTAGCTGAAGTGAACTCAATCATGCAACCAAGCTTAAACCATGTCATACAAATCCTGTCACCACAACACCACAAATTCAATCAATTTTGCATTCACAAAACTTGCTTTTCGCTGCAAGCTTAAAGCGCACTTTTTTGCATTTATTATTCATTGAAGCATATTTCGCTGAAGTGCTCAAAGTATTTTGAATTACCACCCAATGCTACTCTGTTACTCTGTTACCCAAAATTAATCCTAACCAGAAACTGGGTCATTTTTTTTTAAATTTTACTACTTGATGCTGTTGCAAGAAATGAAATACTGAAACTGCAAAATTCATTAAAAATGGAAATCATTTGAGTTTCAGAACAATACACAGAGTATGCCGAAAATTTGTGTAAAACGCAAAGAATCTGTAAGCATTCAGCCCACACAATACGTTCAGAGTTGTAATTGGCAGTTAGAGTTTCCGTACAATGAGTACTTTTTTCACTTTTAATATTTTTTTTAACCTCTTTTAAGTTTTCCCGTAAACTATATTATTTGGCTCGCATACAAATTGCAAAAACGAACCAGTAATGAGTAAATATCTTAGCAAAATCATTGAAAGAAAATCATTGAGAAAAAAAGAAGGTACTTAAGCAAAAAAGTAGTAGCATAAAGAAAACTGCTGTCGCTTATTTGCAATTCATATCATATTTTATGTGTTTGTGCTTAAGAAGCAGTTTCTTTTATTATTATTATTACATACTTACTTATGTATTATTTCTGATGTTGTTTGCTGTTGTAGCTGTTGTTTTTTTTTTTTTGTCTGATTCTTAACATCTCTGTTGCTCCAGAGGAAACTGTTTCTACCGACAGCGCCATTGTTAGGCATAGCATGCGACCCAGACCCGTTTTTCATTCCTTTGTGTTTATATTCAATTTTTACCCTTGAGCAGTTAAAGAAAGAGCAATGCACCAGAAGAAGAAGAAGAAGACAAGCCAGTTATAGCTTGCCAAACAGATAAGAATTTTTGTTGTTTTTTACTTATTTTCACTCATGAATTCTTTCTTCTTGATATTAAGTTAAGATCTATGGTTTTATTATACTTGGGTCTAAAGTACCGTACTTTGGCAATTCAATGCCGGAAATGCTGAAATGTCATTTGTTTTGTTGCCAAGAATAACCGTAGTTTTGGTTGTGAGTTCAAAGAAAAATAAAATTAACCACACTTTTAACTCCAGCAGCGAGATGGCAGCGTCTGTCATTAAATAAATGGCCAAAATTGTAGATCTCATATTTGTTGCCTTTAATATTCAATTTAAATACAGTTTTAAGGCTTAATGCGAAATCCAATACTCATTATATTCAAACTTTCATTTATGTTGTCTGAACATGGATGCAGCTGGATGAGCTATATTTTAGCTTTGCGTTTTTATTGGTGGAAATTTTACAAAAACTCATTTTCTCTGCTAAAAAGCAGCAATTTGATAAAAGTTATAATATGTAATGAAAAATAAATGAGTTTTTGTTGAAAAATAATAACGAATATTTAATATGAACAGCAAATGAGGGTATAAAAATATGCTCACACAGATACCCATAGTTATAGCTATTAATTTCACACAAACTTACAGCTAGCAGCTACCAATGATTATGTGCCCCATTATTAATAAAAACTAGAAAGGAATGGATCTTCGACAGGGTCAAAGTTTAAATACCCCACAGCCGTATTTAAGTATATACAAAGTATTTTGAAGTTTAGAAATTCGATTATTTACTAAATTTCAGGTTTCATATAAAAAATCAGGGTTTAAATACTTGAGTTCAAGTCAATAAATTTCAATTTAGTACAAGGACAATTTTAGCTTAATAAGTAATATCTGCGTTCTGAAGAAATCGTCTATGACGTCGCCAAAAGAGCAGTTGGCCTTATGGCTCGGTATAACGCTAAAATCACCAACATGGAGACCGAAATACAAATGTTTTTTGCAAGTTGTTGAACAGCACCCTAAAAAATTTCCCCCTAGCATATAACAACAAAAAAAAATATTAACCCAATTAACACCAAATCGTAGTCGGACTCGTTTCAAACTAATACGAATACGAGATCTAGGATTCGGAACTAATTCGAAACGAGCTCGCAAAAATCCAAATTAGCGAACCCGAAAATTTTTCGAGAAGACTTTTTTTATTCATATAAAAAACTTGTAGTCGATACTATTCGTTTAGAATGTACAACGAAGCCGACTTTGTAACATGAAGATTTTTTGTTGAAGTGAAAACTTCTTTAGGCGCGTTGAGCACTTTTTGGTAGAGAGCAAAACTATAGATTCACGATATCATCACGCTGTTATCGTAACAGAAATTATTGCTGTACAGCATTGCTTTTTAGGGATTATTTAGCATCGACCAAGCCGAAGGTCGAAGCGATTACCGACCTAGTTACCGATTACCAGTCTGCTTACCGATGCGATTACCAACCGATTACCGAACCAATTACCGAAGCGATTACCAACGAATTACCAAACCAATTACCGAAGAGATTTCCAACCGATTACCGAAGTGATTTCCAATTACCGAAGCGATTACCAACCGATTACCAAAGCGATAACTAACCGATTACCTAAGCGGGTAAAAATCGATTAACGAAGCTTTTACCAACCCATTAACGGTTGCCAATAACGGAAGCGATTACCAACCGATATCCGAATACCGAAGTGATTAACAACGAATTACCAAACCAATTACCAAAGCGATTACCAACCGATTACCGAAGCGATTACCAACCAATTACCGAAGCGGCTACCAACGGATTACCAAACCAATTACCGAAGCGATTACCAATCGATCAACGAAGTGATTAACAACCGATTAGCAATTACCGAAACGATTACCAACCGATTACCAATTACCGAAGCGGTTACCAACCGATTACCGGAGCGATTACCAAAGCGATAACTAACCGATTATCGAAGTGGTAACCAATCGATTACCGAAGCTATTACCAACCCATTACCGATTACCAATAACGGAAGCGATTACCAACCGATATCCGATTACCGAAGTGATTACCAACCGATTACCAATTACCAAAGCGATTACCAACCGATTACCGAAGTGATTACCAACGAACTACCGAAGCGGCTACCAACGGATTACCGAAGCTATTACCAACCCATTACCGTTTACTAATAACGGAAGCGATTACCGAACCAATTACCGATTACCGAAGCGATAACCAACCGATTACCGAACCAATTACCAAAGCAAGTACCGATTACCGAAGCAATTACCAACCGATTACTGAAGCGATTACCAAACGATTACCGAAGCGATTTCCAACCGATTACCGAAGGGGTTACCAACGGATTACCAATAACCTAAGCGATTACCAACCGATTACCGATTAACAATGCGATTTCCAACCGATTACCGAAACGATTTCCTACCGATTACTGAAGCGGTTACAAACCGATTACCGGAGCGATTACCAATTACCGATGCGATTACAAACCGATTACCGAGCCAATTACCGATTTCCCAACCAAAGTAATTGTGATACAAATATATTACTCATATGTATATACATTAAAAAATAGCACTTCATACATTCAATAACGCATAAATTCATAAAAAGAGTTAAAAAAGTATTATAGAACGCGTCTGATTTGCCAACTCTAGCTACTTCGGAAATTCATAACAGCTATGTTATATCATAGCTTTAAGTTTTCATTGCGGTCGGCAGTCTCCCCACTGTCTACTTTTTTTTAAATGAATTTTTATTAACTTTTTTTTAATTAACTGTATATATTTTTCATAAATTAATTAACAGATCATTCAAAAAGTCCGTAGGGTAAGTAAGAAAAAAACAAAATTTTGATAAAGCTCGCTTATATTATTCAACATAGTTGCCTTCGAGAGCAATACAACGAGTATAACGATTTTCCAACTTTTCGATACCACTTTTATAGTACGATTTCTCTTTCTCGTCAAAATAGGCCTCAGTTTCAGCGATTACTGGAGAATACGGTGGGTGGGTAAGCAATTCGAAGCCCAATCATTCAATTTCGCCATCGATTCCATCCATTTGTGACACGGTGCATTGTCTTGGTGAAACAACACTTTTTTCTTTTGCAAATGTGGCCGTTTCTTGGCGATTTCAGCCGTCAATCAATCCAAAAGTGCACAGAAATAGTCGCTGTTGATGGTGGTTCCCTTTTGGGGATAGTCGATGAAAATTATTCCTTTCGCATCCCAAAATACAGGCGCCATCACCTTACAAGCCGAATTTTGGTTCTTTGCTCGCTTTGGATTCGGTTCGTCGACTGCTGTCCACTCAGCTGACTGTCTTTTGGATTCTGGTGTGTAATAGTGAAGCCATGTTTAATCCATTGTCACATATCGACGCTTAAATTCAACTTTATTGCGGCTTAACAGCTCCAAACACTCCTCTGAAGCGTCAATTCGTTGTTGTTTTTGGTCGACTGTGAGCTCACGCGGCACCTACTTTGAACAGAGCTTTCGCATACCCAAATGTTAGTGTAAAATGGTAAAATCACTACCATCTGATATCTTTACAATGTCAGGTAGCTCGTGCACCTTTAATTTGCGAACGTTCATAACCAATTTGTGGATTTTTTTTTATGTTTTGTGGAATAACAGTCAGATTAGGGCGTCCACTGCGCTCTGCATTATTTGTGCTGGTACGACCACGTTAAAATTCAGCAATCCACTTTTCTACCATTTGTCTCGATGGAGCAGAGTCCGGATAATATATATCAAGGCATTGTTTGGTTTCCACTGTATTTTTTTTTTATCAAAAAGCAATGCTTTATCAAAACTCGAAATTCACTTTTTTCCATTTTTTTTTTTTTTCAATAACAATAGTTGCACACAAAATGCTATAACTCACGAATCAATTGTCAGATTGTTGTCAAATTTTTATACGTATGGTTTGAAGGTTGGTACTAAATAAAAATCATATGAAAAAAATCTAGTAACGCCATCTATGTGTCATCCTATGCACTATATTAACGTACTGTTATATTATTTCGTCTGTTTTTTATATAAATAATTTCCACTCACAATTTTTTCAAGTCCACGATGGCGAGTCCGAGATTTCGTATTGGCTTCGTAATAATATGTAATAATTATCTTAAATTTGGCATATAACGCCTAAGCCGATTTTGATAAAATTAAGTACGAAAATTCGCCTAAGTCGAGGTCATTCGAAGTCATTTCGAAGGCCAACAATGATGCACCGAAGATTAAAGACCAAAAACGAAGACAAGCTTGACCGAAAACTAAATTTGCTGTATCTTTTTTCCCTACGAATGAAATAAAAGAGATTCTTAACAAAAGCTTAAAGAGTTTTTATGTACATTTATTTTCTTAAAAAAAAGAAATTAAAATTTCTGAGGAAATAAGACGAAAAGTTAAAATATCAAGTCAAAGATGGAATCAGAGTTGTTGCCCTTATTAAGACCTATCCACCGACATACTTTCTTCATGATCGGTTAAAAACTGGTGAATTTTTACAAAATATACCATTTTGAACACATTTTGGGTGCACCTAAAACAAAAATTTTTATGGCTCTAAAACCCTCTTAACATCAACTTTCAAATGGTGGAGTCTTTTAAAATTGTTTTCCCCATTATTTCCCACCTTAATATATAGTACGAGTACATGTGTACTTTCAACGCTCATAGTTCATCAACCAAACCAGTACACATATAAGAAAAAGTAGGACTTTCCAACAAGATCAATTTTACTCAAATCCAATAAAAAATGTGTCTTACACAGCTGTTTGAAGAAAATTTGTTTATAAAAATAGCAAATATGCGATTTTTGAAGGTGAATAAGAGTTATAATAATACACAATTTAAAAAATTGTTTATGCTAAAATGTTGATATGAGTAAGAAATGTATCTTTTTAGCATATTAAGCATAAAAACATATTTTTTTTACCAAAAAGAACCTTTAGGAGAATCAAAAGACCTTCGTGAAATTACCTTCGATTTGAAAAAATGTATGAGGAAATCGTTTTTATGAGTTTCTCGTACTTTTGAGACCCTGAATGGCGGAATCTAAATTTCGATACGCACAAAATATAGCATACAGACTGCCTAGTGCGAAGAGTTTTGTCCGTTTCATTGTTACATCTTACATTTGGTCTTACTGCCCATTCCAAATCGCTGTATACGCTTCTGAAGAAGTTTTACATCAAAAATTCAAACATTTTTCCATCTTTATAAGATACAAATTTATGACATATAAAAAAAAAACAATCATAAATGGAATGAGAATTTAACATAACATGAATGAAATTAGTGCGAGTCAAAATATAGCCATTCGTTGTCTATTCTACATTCTAATTAACGTAAATAATTTATGCAAGTAGCAGTAAATAATGCAATGAGTTTTGTAAGCATCGAATGGTCGTTCATACATACCCGATAACTTTAGGACTTAACATCATGGGGCAGCATGTCAAGAAGAAGGTGTTGACCTTCATGTTGAACATGCGAAGTTGAGGCCACACTTTGTTGCAACTGTGGTTAAAGCATGCAATCCGCAAGTGAGTGTGTGTGTGTGTTCTTACCACACAGCCACATACACACTCACTTGCAATCTTATAGCCACACATAAATGTTTTGGCTTCAAAGGTTACATACATACATATATGCATATATATATATATATATAAACATTATGTATGAGTGGCTCACTCAACTTGTACTTTTGAACTTTATTTTATTTAAGCGACTAATTCAAAGTAATGCCTTGTAATTGTTAAGTAAAACTCACCCATTCTACGTACTACAAGCAAAAATCCAATAATTTTATGAACGTGATAAAATATTATGATGAAGATGATAATGACGATGTTGTTAAGCAGCCAACAGCAGCAGTTGTAGCAGCAGCAGCCATAACAGCAGTTGGTACAGCAGCGTAGCAGTAACAGCAGCAGCAGCAGCAGCAGTAGCAGAAATAAAGCATTAGAAAAACAAAAGCTTTTATTTAATTAAACTCATGCGCATGCACAGCACTAAGCTAAACTTAGAAGAGTTAAAGCAAAAACAGTACGCTAATGTCTCAATATATGTAGTTATGTATGTGTATGCATGAAGTTAAATACATAGGTGTGTGAATGTTTAAATCTTCTATAGTATAAAGTTCTATCATAATATTTGTCTCTAACTGTGTTTGTCTATAAATTATGTCAAGTATTTTAAATTAATTACGCTCTAAGGATTTCACTTGAAATGCATTGCTTACTCTTCATGATACGATTTCTATATTCATCATCACGTTGAATTGTGACGCTACCACCGCCATTGGAGACCATTGAGCTAACTTGTTCCATCGGTACAATATCCTAAGAGAAAATTGATGAAAAAAATTGAATTATTTAGGTTATTTTAGAATATATTCAGCATACTATATAAGAAAATTGTTTTCAATAGCTTATAAGATCAGAAATTTGGGAAACTAAATCTAGACCGAATATTGTTTTCTTCTTGGATTTTGGCCAACAGAGGCATTTATGGGCGTAGCCAGGATTTTGCTCAGGGGGGCCCCAAGTTATGTTTTTCATGGACTGATAAATAAATAAAAAATCTCTCAACCGCAATTTGGAATAAAAAATAAATTAAGCTTTAATTAATATGAGCAAAATCTATGCTTTTGATTTATAAGAAAAAATTTTTCGAAATTCTTAATTTAATACTAAAATTTTTATTTTTCTAATATTTAGGGAGGACCTATTGTAAAAGGTTATGTATGTCATTTGTCCTCGTGCGCGCATGGGCAATCAATCCAAATTTTATGCTTTAGATTTTATGCTTTTTATAGATTTTGTATCTTTTAGGCGTGTACAAGTACAAATCTTGTGTACAAGATTTTGGCCTGAGCCTCTGCGACGCCTAGTTCTGATTTCGTATAATCGTAATAAGTCAAAAGTCAAAATAAGACTTTTCGAAAACATTTCATAAATGTAATTCATATTCAAATGGAAAAATGTTGAAAAAATTAAAAACTAAATAGGGAAAAGTGCCCTCCTACTGGCACTGTTCAGCTACTGGCACCCATCAGTTCTGACGCTTGTGGCGATGATAGCGGCAATGTGCTTAGTATCAAAGTATCATCTCATTAAGCGTTCACTTTCATAAATCATTAAGTTGTATGCACGTTTTGCTGTAGTCGCACGGTCGTCAAAAAATAAAAAAAATACCGTTCACCTTTATTAAGTAAATTTGCAAGTATTTTTCATCAATATAAAAGGGTAAATATGACTCCAATTCTTAGTTTGTTCTTTATTCTTCACAATTCGACGAGCAATCGTACTATATTGTAAAATGGAAAAAAATATTTCGCGTCATGTCAGAATAGAGTCAGTAACCACCTACTGGCACGCGTGACGTTGTTACGATTGCGGATTGCTTTTTTGTCATTTAACTATGACTTTTCTGAATATAAAGAAGAAGCTCAAGACAGCGAAACAAAATTTTCACCCATTTTCACTTATTTTTTTTCACTCATTTCTATTTATTTTGCTAATAAAATCTCACAGACATTTTTGAATACAAATGAGCAGTGTAAGCCACTAAAAGAATAAATGTTTCATTTTCGATTTTTAACAGCGAAGTGTAAATGGTTGCCAGTAGCTGGGCACCTTTTTTGTAGGGTAGAGTTTCGAGACTTTTGTAATATCGACTGCCAAAAGCGTATTTTTAAAAATTTTTAAGATTCGTTTGAAATTTTTGCTAGCTATTAAACTCAGCTTTCAAAGGAAACCAAGAGCACCGCGAAATTATGTTTCAAACGATAGTAATGGACTCAAGACCTTACGGTGCCAGTAAGTGGGCACTAGACCGGATCGAAAAAAAAATGTTCATGTGCCGGTGTCTGAAATGAAGGGTTAGGTCGAGAAAATAAAAAATATATTTTTATATTTGTTTACAGTGAACTCCCCTTTAGCAAGAATGTTTTGAAGCTCTGGTCGAAAAAATAAAAAAAAATGGGGACTTCAAAAAAGTACACAGTTCAAGACTGTTACTGTGACTGAGGTCGTAACAAGATCTTATTTATTTAGAATTTTTCTTTTTTTGACAATAGGATGTCTGTCAATCATAGGATGTCAAATACATTTTTCTTACAGCAATTTTTAAATAAAAAATATTGAATATAACAGTACTTTCAAAAAGTCAATAGAATGTCACATAGATGGCGTTACTAGATTTTTTCCATGTGATTTTTATTTAGAACCAACCTTCAAACGATTCGTATAAAAATTTGACAACAATCTGATAACTATAGTGTGCAACTATATACAATATATTGAAAAAAAAGGAAAAACAGTGAATTTCGAGTTTTGATAAAGCGTTGCTTTTTGATGAAAAAACATACAGTGGAAACCAAACAATGGCTTGATAAACATTATGCGGACTCTGCTTCATCGAGACAAATGGTAGAAAAGTGCATTGCTGAATTTAAATGTGGTCGTACCAGCACAAATGATGCGGAGCTGATTTGACACCAAAATCAGACTGTTATTCCACAAAACTTAAAAAAAATCCACAAATTGGTGCTGAACGATCGCAAATTGAAGGTGCACGAGTTAGCTGACATTGTAAAGATATCAGATGGTAGTGTTTTTACCATTTTACACGAACATTTGGGTATGCGAAAGCTCTGTGCAAAGTAGGTGCCGCGTGAGCTCGCAGTCGACCAAAAACAACAACGAATTGATACTTCAAAAGAGTGTTTGGCGCTGTTAAACCGCAATGAGATCGAATTCTATCGTCGATATGTGACAATGGATGAAACATGGCTTCACTATTACACACCAAAGACAGAATCCAAAAGACAGTCAGCTGAGTGGACATCAGTCGACAAACCGAATCCAAGGCGAGCAAAGACCCAACAGTCGGCCTGTAAGGTGATGGCGTCTGTATTTTGAGATGCGAAAGGAATAATATTTATCGACTATCTCCAAAAAAGGAACCACCATTAACAGTGACTATTACTGTGCACTTTTGGATCGATTGAAGGCTAAATCGCCAAGAAACGGCCACATTTGCAAAAAAAAAGTATTGTTTCACCAAGACAATGCACCGTGTCACAAATCGCTGAAAACGATGGCAAAATTGAATGAATTGGGCTTCGAATTGCTTACCCACCCACCGTATTCTCCAGATTTAACCCTCAGCGACTTTTCCCTGTTTTCAGGCCCCAAGAGAATGCTTGCTGGAAAGAAATTCAAGTCCAATGATGAAGTAATCGCCGAAACTGAGGTCTATTTTGACGAGAAAGAGAAATCCTACTATAAGAGTGGTATCGAAAAGTTGGGAAATCTTTATACTCGTTGTATCGCTCTCGAAGGCAACTATGTTGAATTATATAATCGAGTTTTATCAAAATTTAGTTTTTTTCTTACTTATCCTACGGACTAATTGAATGACCTGTTATATATATATATGAAAATATATATATAAATGTATGTTCATTAATAAGAAAGTTATTTTATATCTGAAACACTCTGTCATCCTAATTCCTTTATGTTCGATACAAAATCATCATAACAAATACATATGAATAACAAATATTCTTGTTAACAGGGAGTACACTGTAAAAAAGAAAAATATCAAAAAATTGTATCGCCATAGGCGATAACATGGTGGCAGGCATTATTAAGCAATGGACGAACTCGGAACAGCGTACAAGGTGGGTAGAAGCTAATTGCAGGCAATCAAAGGCGGCCGTGAAGTGGTCTCGTAGCGAGGCAGCAAAAGTTAGCCGATACAATCGAAGGACTTTAAGCTGGCTTACTGCACTCGTCACAGGACACGGTCCATACATGTACCATCTCAGGAAGATGACTCTGACCGAGGACGATACGTGTAGGTTATGCCTAGAGAAGCCGGAAGCAGCAGCACACATTCTGTGACAGTATCCGGCGGTGGCAAGTATAAGATTGACTATTCTGGGACGTCCATTTATTGGCGAAGCCGAGATTGATCAACTAACCTACAATGATATGCTTGAGGTGACAAAGGATGCTCACGCATGAGTGATCCGAGCAGTAACATCCTTTGTTCAATAGGGGACGAAAAGGGACCCACTTTGGTCCGCTTCGGCTAATTCCCGATTTATTATATTAGATTATTTTTTTGAAAGGTGAAATAATTGAATAAGTACGTACAATAAAACTTTAATAGGTGAATAAAAGAATAAGTTTTTTTGTTTGGATCAGTAATCAAATGATTACGATTACAAACAATCTCACTAAAATTACACTTAAAATTACGAAAATAATCAAAGAGGAGCAAAAGTAATAAGCAAAAATAGTCCGACTACTTTTATGGATTCTTTTTGATTATTTTTATAATTTTAGTCAAAAACACAAAAAATTTTTGGGTATTTTTTTTTAAACACACAAATCAAAAAAGAAAAACGAGAAAAATGCATTATAAACAACATAATATAACATAACATAACATAACATAACATAACAAAACATAACATAACATAACATAACATAACATAACATAACATAACATAACATAACATAACATAACATAACATAACATAACATAACATAACATAACATAACATAACATAACATAACATAACATAACATAACATAACATAACATAACATAACATAACATAACATAACATAACATAATATAACATAACATAACATAACATAACATAACATAACATAACATAACATAACATAACATAGCATAACGTAACATAACATAACATAACATAACATAACATAACATAACATAATATAACATAACATAACACAACATAACATAACATAACATAACATAACATAACATAACATAACATAACATAACATAACATAACATAACATAGCATAACATAACATAACATATTATAACATAACATAACATAACATAACATAACATAACATAACATAACATAACATAACATAACATAACATAACATAACATAACATAACATAACATAACATAACATAACATAACATAACATAACATAACATAACATAACATAACATAACATAACATAACATAACATAACATAACATAACATAACATAACATAACATAACATAACATAACATAACATAACATAACATAACATAACATAACATAACATAACATAACATAACATAACATAACATAACATAACATAACATAACATAACATAAAATAACATAACATAACATAACATAACATAACATAACATAACATAGCATAACATAACATAACATAACATAACATAACATAGCGTAACATAAAATAACATAACATAACATAACATAACATAACATAACATAACATAACATAACATAACATAACATAACATAACATAACATAACATAACATAACATAACATAACATAACATAACATAACATAACATAACATAACATAACATAACATAACATAACATAACATAACATAACATAACATAACATAACATAACATAACATAACATAACATAACATAACATAACATAACATAACATAACATAACATAACATAACGTAACATAACATAACATAACATAACATAACATAACATAACATAACATAACATAACATAACATAAAATAACATAACATAACATAACATAACATAACATAACATAACATAACATAACATAGCATAACATAAAATAACATAACATAAAATAACATAACATAACATAACATAACATAACATAACATAACATAACATAACATTACATAACATAACATAACATAACATAACGTAACATAACATAACATAACATAACATAACATAAATAAAACAAAAATAAAACAACTCCAAATTAATATTTGCCTTCATAAAAACTAATTTTTCAAAAGAGAAATAGGCAATGATTGCCGTCTTGAATAGTCGTTCAAGCTTACTTTACGTTTGGCACTTTAGGCAAAAATTCTTAAAATAATCAAAAAGAATCATAAAGATTCTCTAAAAGTAATCCGATCATTATTCTTTGATTACTTTTGTTTCTTTTTGACTATTTTCGTCTCATCTCAATTTTCGTAATCTCGAAATTATAATTTGACTACTTTTAATCGTTTTCAATTACTAATCAGAAATTCCTCTCTGATGGATTGTGTGAAATTTTTAGTGTTTTTTTTTTTTCATTTTCTTATAGAACTAACGGTATTGAAGTAACTAATTTTCATTTTTTTTTATTTGTAAATTCTAAAAAAAATAAGATATTAAAAAAAATATGCAAATATTTTTATTTTTTTAAGTACTATTGACATGCAAAGTAAAAATTATGAAAAAATATGTGAGTTTTGAAAAGCATCCGGTTGGATATGGAATCATCGATATACTTATTAGTAAATTTCAAAAAATATTGATATGACAGAGAAATTTAGAAATTTTTTCAACTCTAAATCCTTCAGCCTTAGACATGGCTTTAAGAAATCTGTCGAATCTTTATTTTTTTAAGTTTATGCAGAAGTGCATACGATTTTTTTCTTGAGTGTTACACTTGTATCTATAAAAAGTGTTTAAGTCTACTAAAAACTATCAAATTTAAGCATTAAATAGTTTATTTGCCTTAAAAAAAAAAAATTAGGAAAAAGTTTAGTAATTCGGTGGCATAGATGTTGGTATTAAAACAACACTCAGGACTTTTCACGATTTTTTGAAAAAGTTTTGTTGAAAAAACTTCTGCTTTAAAAACTCAAAATTTTAAAGTTTTTGCCGAAACAGTTAAAAACTGAGCAATAAAATACAAACACTTTTTAATTTCAAATATTTAAAAACACAAAATAATCAATAATCTAGATTATTAATCTATACATTTCATAATCTGCTGATTACATTTAAATAAACATTTTAAAATGTCATTTTTTAGTAAAACTGAAATCGATAAATCGTGTGTTTTCTTACAGTTATGCACTTGACGACATATCAGTAACTAAAATAAATATTAAAGTAAATAAAGTAAAACATAACACTCCTGACACGGCACAAACTGTGCAAAAAAATTACTGATATATAAACATTTAAAATTAAAAATGCCAAAAACTCCTCAGAATTTATACTGGCATTGCAAATCAATGCATATTCTTCTTATATTTCTTTATTTTTGTTTTCTTTTACTATATTAAATAAATGCTGGTAAGAGTGGGAACAAAGGCTTTTCTCTGAAACAAGTATGAGAGGGCAGAAAATAATCGCTTATAAATATTAAATACTGAAATTTTATTTTTTCAAGGTTTTATTTTAAGAGTCTTTATTTCATAATGAATCAAATCACAATTTTGTGGCCGTTTTTTATTATATTTCAGAGCTTTATTCCACTGAGCCGATTTGAGATCGGGATCTAGCAAATAACACTTCTTATTCTACTAAAGCTCTAGTTAGCAATCTTTTACGTACCTCTCGAAGCTGTGATTTTTCAACATTGAATTTAATTGCGGTGTGTTGTTTTTTATGTGCTTGTTTTGGCATTATTTCTCCAATCGTTATTTATTTATCAGCCTATATAAATAACACGTTTTGCATATTAAAAAAAAAAACACATTAATCTGTCTTAAAAAGAAAAGCTCAGCTAATTATGACCAACAGTATTCTTTAAAATCTCTACAAGCCTCATTAATTAACAAAGATTTATGTATAACAATTGAGAATTTATTTTTTTAATTCCCATCGAGCACACTAATGCAGACAGACAGACACAATTAAACACCTTTTCGACTTGAACTGCATTTGAAACATGCTCATTTTAATTAAGGGTATGCAAATTAAAACATTTCCCCAGATACACATTAGAGAACACAAACACAGACAAGACATACATACAAACATAAATAAGCATACACATAAAAAGCGCAAATTTGCAAATATGTATTGGTACTCTCACACACAGCAAAACATTAAAACACAGAAGAACCATAAAACTAGAAACACGCAGTAAAACACGTCGTAAATATTTTATATTTAATCGAGCAACTTCGACGCTTGGCGCGCGATACTGTCGAACATGTTGACGCGGAACTTCCGGTGAACCATGTGTAGAATATGCAAAAATGGCGCCATATTTGAAGTAGAAGGCAGTGTATTAACAAAGCTCGCTATGTTAGCTTTTGCCTAGAGATGGACAACGTAAAATTAAATTAAAAAAGCTTTTGGCTTTAATTTTGCAAAAGTTCCTATCACACGCACACAAGCACACGCACTGGCACTGGCACTGACACACAAAGGTGCGACATGCAGTTGTATTTTTTAATTTTAATTCTACAGGTACACACCTACACACAATAAACACACATACAAAAGCGTATATTAAAACAAGTGTTTATTTTGCTGCACTCTGCCCTGTAAAAGCTAAATTTTAATGATGTTGTAGTAACAAGCGTAGAGCTATAAAGCTAGGTAGAGGCAGCGTTAACGCTTCAGTGCCGGGTCAAGTGTTGTTCTTCCCGTTATGAGCTATGAGCTAGACTCACCTCGTATTTGGTGTCAATTTCTGGCAATTTCTGCAAAAACTCCTCAACCATATTTCGCAAAAATTAACGTTGGAATTCGCTAAAAGTTAAATAAATATTTATTTCACAATTTTTTTCTTCTTTTTTTGTTTTTATTTAACCATCAAGCAAATTAATGCAACAATTTTACATACAATGCAACAACACCTGTTGACGTTAACTTGATGACCGTGGCACAGAGTTTTCTATAACTATGCTGCTTATATGCGCCACATTAAGACATGCAATGTTTTAATTTTTTTTTTTCAACCACAAAGCAAAATTTCACAATCCATGAAAAGCGCTCGTTGGCATAGTATTAACGACAATATCAACAACTACGACAACAACAACAGCACTTTTGGTGTTAAGCGCCAAGCAAGCAAACTTAAATAAACACTTAAGTTGCACTCAAGTCTTTCACAATACTAACAAAACTGAATACAACACGCAACACCATCAATGCTTGGTGGCTACTCCAAGCAGGATCAGCAACGCGCTCGAAATACTTTTACACGAACACTTTCAGAACGACGACAACAAGTAGCACAAAAGCAAAATCTTTGGGAAAACTATTTAAATACTCTCGAATGACGCCGTATCCACAGCAGCCACTTAGTTAACGTTACCCGTCGTTATCGTTGTCACCGCCGCCCTCGTTCAATCTACTTTATGAACTGTACTGAACACCGTGACCAAGACCAATGTGCCTGCCCGAAAATTCTTGGCTATTCTCAAGCATTTAGACGATGTTCGTAAGCTCGTTAGCTGGTTGGCTGCTGTTATGCTGCTGGTTCGTTTTGTTTGTGTTTCGCTCCCAGTGCAGAGCTCACGCGTGCTCCAACGAAGCTTTGCTATGGCTTCGAAACTCACTCTATATTGGCAGTGAGTGGCTGCTCTCCGGCACCCGGCGGGCACCTTTTTATTTGCTTTCTTCTTTTTTTTTTTGTTTTTGTTTAGTAGGGGGGAGTGGGGGGAGATGCTATACAACAGAACGCCAGATTTGTCTGCACTACATGTTTGTCTCGATATCCTTATGATGCGTGTTGCGGCTAAAGCTCTTCGCCGCATCGAATATTGAGAGTAGGAAGCTATTTTGAGAGTTTTAAGAGCAGTAAAATTTGAAACAATTTTAACATGCTCATCACTATCAAATCGGCATCATCATCATCATCGTAATCATTATCATAACACCCGCAACTGTTAAACCACAGAGTTGAAGTGTTAAAGCTTTAAAATTGCAAGTAATGAGATAGTGATGATGAGGGTGATGTTAATAGTAAGAAGAATTTTCTTTTATAAAGTCTTTGGAAATAAATTGTTATACTCCCAGAATAAACAATCTATACATACAGTTACTGGCAATAAAATAGAATCAAGTATCTTGTGCACTGAACCAAAAAAATTATCAAAAATCACCTTAAAACTAACGTTTTTCGTTTACATTTTTGATTTGAACATAAGCTTTAACGTGAAAAACATAGATTTGATATAATATTCACATATTTCTGATGTGGCGTATATCAAATTAACATGATTTAAATATTGTCCACATCATTTCGATTAAAAAAAGTTGCATTTTTAAGGAGTTTATAATTTTTTATTATGTTCATAGCAAAGGGCTAAGAGAAAACTTTAAATCGATACGATATAAGTGTTATTCTGATATTTTTCATATCATATTTAAAACTAAAAAAAAGAAAGGTAGAATTGATATGAGATTAATGTAGGGGGTGGTGGGGTAATGTGTCGCATGGGCTGATGTGTAACATGGCAATTTTTCGTACAAAATGTTAACATATGAGTGAATGAACAACTGCGATATGTTTCTTTTGACAACATCTTGTTTTTCATATGTGTTTGAAGTAGGCAGACACACATTTCATTAGAGTTCTTGAAAAATGAAAGAACATTTTTGTTAAAAACTTTTTTAAAGTTTACAAAAAATAGCGTTTCGAATAAAATTTTCTTAATATCTTTAAATATAACAAAAGATTTTACATTCTTTTCTAGTTGTGGTAAAATTTTATCAATGAGAAAAAAGTGACTTACATTGGGGTGATGTGTAACACTCACAGTGGGGTTATATGTAACACATCTTACACATTATAACTGTCATTAAAGAGTCAACAACGTCAAGCTCTGAAATGCAATCTCATCAACGGCATTAAAAGAGATCGGCCCAGTTCATAGTATTCAGCCCAAACCAAAAGCCAATCGTGGTATCAATGAAAAGCTGTGTTGCAGGAGGTGGCAAAAACAAAAAAAAAAAAATATAGAAAAGAAACCCAAGAAAACGAGAAAGAAAGCTGCAGGTGCGTGGCCGCAAAACCGTCGCTTTTCGTCGTCATCCGAAGAAGATCGAAATTTAAGCATGATTTGTTGCGGTTTTCAGGAAAATTCTCTTGAATGCAATAAATGCACCTCTTTTATTTTTTGTGTGCCATTTTATTTGTGAGAACTGTCACTCCGATATAGATATTTCCAACGATTCATCATTTTACATTTGAAAAGTATTTTTTTTTTTCAATTAATATAGTCATTATATATTCTATTAAGTTAACGATTAATTATTTCATTTCAACGGATGTGTGTGTGTGTGTGTGTGTGTGTGCATTAAGAATCAGATGAACTAACGAGGTATTGCTATTATTTCATTAAGTTCTTATCGTAATACTTTTACTAAACATAAAAAGTCAAAATAAATATAAAAAAAGTAAAGTTCCTGGTCTTTAAACCAACATTCTGTTGGTGTTACACATCACTCCACCGATTTTAAAAAGACAAAAAAAACCTTATTTGAAATTTTTGTTCTACTTTATCCATTTCTCAAAATATTCAATAGTATAAATAATATTCAATATTAAAACACTCACTTCGAATTGGTTCTTCTGCAAGGGAAAGACCTTTGAACCAATCAAAAATTCAATTTCTTAACCCTTTTATTGGAGCAAAAAAAAAACGTGTTACACATCGCTCCACGACAGCTTAGTATTGATATGAGGCATATCAAATTGTTCTACTATTATATCAATTTAGATATTGCACACATCTATTGTTAGGAGAAAACATAGAATTGATACATATCAATATCACTTTGATATTGAGACTATCAAATTGATAGGAAAAAACATAGAATCGATCAATTTGATAGAATCGAAACATAGAAACATCGGCATATCAGATTGATATGAGAAAATGTTAAATTAATAGGAAATGGTGCTACTTTCATATTTTGCATATCAAATTGATAAAGAAAATTGTCAAATTTAAAGATTAAAAACGTAGTTTTAATATTTTCCGTATCAAATTAATATGAGAATATCTAGAAATGATACGACAATTGTTGTTTTGATATTGCATATATCTAATTGATATGCAAAATTGTAAAATTTCAAAGTAAGAAAATGTATTTCAGCATTTTATTTATTTAGTATTATTATTAAAACATAAAATGTTGGCAAATAAGACATGCAATTTATCCAGGATTTTGCTTTTTTTTCTAATTAGAAGAAATACAATGTGAAAATTGGGCTTTATATAGTATAAGAAGCCTCAAATACCAGGTTGTTCAATAAGTTTCTAGAAGCACACATAGATGGTGGTAGTACGTGCGCCATTTTATTTTTCTTAAAACGGTACTACTTTCTTATGAACACACCTTAAGTGTCATGCAGATCTGACAACTCAGTCTTATAAGACTTCTCAGTCTCAGATGTTCAAAGTAGAACACAGAGATGTTAATGCATTTTTCGGTACAAGAATTGCATCGTATTTTATGTTACTTTTGCGACGATATTTCCCAGTAGTCCAAGTCTTAAAGAAAATTAAAGTATTAATAATTTCATAAATTTCATTGACAAAAATCCAAAAATAAAATTCCCACGAACGCAATACAGATATGTTGAGATTTTTCGTGCATGAATATATTACTGAATCCTTGAGGAAGTTTCGTCAACAACCAAGAAAGAAATATGAAAAAAAATTGTTTTCCATTTTTCTATATACTTTGAATTTATTTTAGATATTTTTTTTTGAATCAGATTAGTTCCGATTAGTAATCTTTGATATATCAATCATGCAGCCCATTAATACACATCATTTTTAAAATGATATACAGTGGTTCAAACGCTTAATCGTACATACTCAACGTTTAGCTTTAATATAATTTTTCGAAATGACAAATTTGTTTTATTTAGGAAAAAAGCATATTTTATTTTTATTCGAAGTCTCTTCGTTTTTATCATGTTAACAAATTATATTTATTCTCAGCATTTAAATAATAAGACAAAAACAAACAAAAGTACAAAATTCATGTCCAAACGAATAATCGTACAAAATTAATTATTCATAAAAAATTTACAAAACTAATTAGTCAGTATTTTGTGGCCAATCGTTTAGCCTTAATGACAGCATTTAAGCGTCTTGGCATTGACTCGACCAAGTTTTTGCATACGGCTGGTGAAATATTGTTCCACTCGGCCTGTAAACCTTCCTTTAATTCGTTTGTGTTCCGAAACACTTTATCTTTTAAATTTCTGGCCAATTCCTCCCAAACATGTTCAATTATATTTAGATCAGGTGATTGTGCGGGTGTTTTGAGCAATTTCGGACAGTTGTAGATGAGCCACATCTTCGCTATCATGGAGGTGTGCTTCGGATCATTGTCCTGATAAAAAGCAAAATTGTTTAATATGCCCAAACGCTCGGCACTTTGCTTGACATTAGCTTTAAGGATGTTAAGATATTGATATTTATCCATATTGCCTTCTACAAAATAAATATTTCCACCTCCTGCACTTGAAACACACCCCCACACCATCACAGACCCTCCGCCATGCTTCACCGTAGCCTTTGTATTTTTGTAATGAAACTCTGTGTTGGGTTTCCGCCAGACATAGCATTTTCCATCTGATCCTTTCAAATTGAATTTGCTCTCGTCAGTGTACAAAACCTTTAACCAATAGATTTACTACAAATTAATAGTATTATAACTTTGTTTTACCGTTTTCCAGAAGTCCATATCTTTGGTTATGTATTCAGTAGCAAATTGCATGCGAGCGATTTTGTTTTTTGGACTAATGTAAGGCTTCTTTCGAGCTATTCGCCCATTATAATCATTGGATTTCAACACATTGCGAATTGTTTCATCACAAACCACCTTATTTGTCTTTTCTTTGAATATTTTATTTATTTCAACCGCTGTCACAAAAGGATTGGTTTTTACTTCTCTCAAAATCATGCGTTCTTCACGATCACTTACCTTTTTTCCTTGCCCTAGGCGGCTTTTATTTGCAATGGAATGGTCATCTTTGTATCTTTTAATAATATATTGCACTGTAGAATGAGTTCGGCTTACTAAATCTCCAATTTCTCTAAAAGTTTTTCCCTCCGAATGCAATTTAATAATGAGCTGACGTTCTTCTATTGTTGTTTGCTTTCCTGACGGTGCCATTGTGCATCAACTAACCTTACAACTTTAAAACTCCTTACAAACAAAAAACGGAAGCATTTATTGTTGAATTTGTTACGCAATTTGACCCCACGCTTTAAAAATAACGGGATCCTGTCGCCGCCTACTTATGTACGATTATTCGTTTGGACATGAATTTTGTACTTTTGTTTGTTTTTGTTTCTTATTATTTAAATGCTGAGAATAAATTTAATTTGTGTACATAATAAAAACAAGGAGACTCTAAATCAAAATAAAATAGGCTTTTTTCCTAAATAAAATAACTTTATTATTTCGAAAAATTATATTAAAGCTAAACGTTGAGTATGTACGATTAAGCGTTTGAACCACTGTATATTGTAACTTTTAACGAAAAAGTTACCTCGAAATGTAAGCCTTTGCAGGAAAAACATTAACGAACATAAAGCAGAAGGGTTGAAGAATTTTCGACAAATTTTTTAATGAACGAACACAAACCGGACGCGTTAAGGAATTTTTGACAAGAAATACAAGAGATGAGAATTATCGGTTATCGGGTGTTCTACTGTTTCCGTTGTTTTCTTGTTCTGTTTGTTTTTTTAATGTTGACAAAGCTAATGCTGATGAGTTAAAGAATATTCTGCAAGTCTGTTATTGACGAATACAAGCCAGACGCGTTAACGAATATTCTGCAAGTCTGAATTATGCAGTAAGTTTGTTTAATTTTCTTAAAAGCAGGTAATCTGGTAACTCAGTTGATAATTACCAGTTGACCAGTTGACCAGGTTGACAGTTGACAGTGTTTTTTTATTTATTTTTGAAAGGTGTAGAACCAAAAAAAAATCATGAAGAATTATTTGAAGGGTATAAAGACTCTTCATCTTCACTTGCAACAGTGTGCAATTGGCTTGCTGAGTTTAAACGTAGTTGTACAAGTCTTGAAAACGATTAAGGATGTCTAAATAGTGTAGTGCCTTAACACTAGAAATCATAGCAAAAATACAAGATATGTTTTTGGTAGATCGTCGATTAACTCAGGAAGAGTTAGTAGAACCCGTAGACATTTCATTATGCAGTGTGAGACATATTTTAAGTGAAGTTTTGGGTTTTAAAAAAGTGTGTGCACAATGGGTGCCGCATTCGCTAACGATAGAAAAAAATAAACCCATTCGAATGAGACTTTCTCAGCAAAATTTGGAGTGTTCAAAAAGGATAAAAAGATTTTATACGTCAATTCATCACTTTGGATGAGACCTGGGTCTACCATCATAATCCTAAATCAAAACAAAAAGCTAAAGATTGGTGTGAACCTGGTGCTTCGGCTTCTAGGCGAAAAAAATCTCCAAAGAAGGTTATGGCATCAGTTTTCTTAGATGCAAAAGAGATTTTGTTCGTGAACTATCTCCAAACTGGAAAAACCATTAATTCTCAATATTACTGCAGCCTTTTGGATCAGATCGACGCAAATATTCGAGCAAAAAGACCCGGTTTGCAGAAGAAAAAAGTAATTTTTCATGAGGACAACGCACCTGCTCATAAAAGTAAAAAAACCTTCGCTGAAATCAATGAATTGAAGTGCGAATTGTCGGAACAACCACCCTATTCGCCAAATCTAACTCCCTCTGTCTTCTGGCTGTTCTCACATCTCAATGAATTCATGCGTGGAAAACGATTTTCATAAAACGAAGAGGTGATAGCAGCGACAGAAGAATATTTTGGAGAAATGCCACTACAGTGATGGGATCCATAAATTAGAGGACCGTTGGTACAAGTGTATTCGGCTTCTCGGAAAATATACTGAATAATAAAAAGCATTTCAAGCTATGCTAGCTACTTACTTAAAAAATTTGTCTGTTTCAATAAAAAAATAAAATTATGCTTTCGTTTGTATTGTAATACCTACTCTACGTATCTCTATCGTACATATTTTAAGGTTCGTAATCTATCTATCTCATTGTAATAAATACATTAAGAAATTTTTAAAGACCGATACTACACCGAGAAAGAAGCAATAGTTAAATCACCTAAGTCGGCTAGGGTAAAGAGAATTGTATGGGAATTATAAGCTTATGCTAACTCACCCAAGCGATTTATTGTTTAATACATTGCTTTGAAAGCATATACTTCTATACCCTGCCAAAAAAAAATATTTGATTCACCTAAGCCCAAAATTCAAACATACAAAATTAAAAAGAAAGTTACATGGATGGCTTGAGCATAGTTTTGAGCATTTTTCTGCAAAAAAAAAGACAGGTGCGTCGTTGGATACACGAGAGAAGCGAAACTTTTTCACAGTTTCATAGATTTGATAATTTAATGGGTTTTTTGTAATAAAATAACTTTTAAATTCAAAAATTTAAAAAACATTAAGTAATTAAAAAAATACACGTTAATATTCTTACCAGTAAATTTAATTACATTTCAGCAACAAAAAAAAAAGAAAAAAATTTTTTCTTTGCCCGCCGTGAGAACCGATCGTGGAAGTTTCGATGCCCAGTCCATCGCTCTACCCACTGATCCAAACAGCATTGCTAATGTTTACTGATATAACTGCAGCTATGTTAACAGATGCTATACTAGCAAATGCAGTACATCACAGTAATCTGTTGATAGCCATACAACAAAAATCTATTAATAGATTGTTGTATTGTGCTGCAGCATAGCTACAGTTGTAATTAATATTGAATCAATGGCATAGTTTATACGTCATTCAAATTGAATGAAGAATCTCGCATTTTTTGTTCTCTTTTACTCTCTTCGAGATATTTGATTGAATAGCTGCTCACACGTGATTTTTTGATTAAATGGCCGATGCCGACTAAAAGTGTTGTTGTAAGTACCAGAAAAGTTGATTAGGCAACCTTGTGATTGATTGGTGCAGGTCTTGAGCTCCATCAAAATTTTGATTGATGCGATGAAGTGTTGAAAGTTCATTTCCGCTCTCGCAGAGAGTTCATATTTTTTTCGCTGGGAAAACTACAACAAATATTTAATGATCCTTCAATTTGAATGACTTGTAAACAGTGCCAATGACTCTGCGTAACGAAAGAGTTAGGCTCGCTGAGTAGTATAGTGAACTCTTAATTGGTGGGTGGGGGTTCAAATCCCCACGGCGAAGGAAGGACAAATTTTTATTTATGATATTTAATTTAATGTTTTTGTTATAATAAACGCAAGCAGCAAAGAAGCCATAAATTTCTAAGATAAAAGGTGTCGAAAAAAGAAAAGTTTGTAGTGCCGATTTCAGTTAAGCAAATCACAGAACGAGGCGTTAAAAGCTTCGGTTCAAAAAAAAAAAAAAAATAAAAAATCAAAGCCCGGAAAAAGTTATATTTTAAAACTTAACTTTTTTTTAAATAATGTATTAAGTACAAAATTCTTGATTAATTTATCGCCCAAAAAATTTAGGCAATTTGGCAATTTAGCATGTAAAACTTAGGCGTTTTAATGAAGTACTTGGGAGGCTGAAACTGCCAAAGCCAGCTTATAAATTATACTAGGTTTTTTGTTAATTTAACATAAGCATTTATCTCGGTGTAGTTAATTAGTGGATAGGGGGGCATTGCTTGATAGTGGTTAGGCGTGGATTGCTTAGGACATCAAGTGATCTTAATCGGGCACTGTATACAATACATAAATCTTTAAAAATGCATTAACGTTCTTTTTCCTTAAGTAATGTTAAAGTTTCACATATATGCATGCGTTTTAAGTTGTGTGCGTTTGGTCATCACTGATTTACATCCAAAAAAGAATTCGGATAAGCAATAATTAGAGCGATAATAACAACATCAGATGGAAGGAGAAGTGGTTTACAGCACCAGCAAAATAAAATTGTTTGTAAAGCTCATCACTATCTTTACGACATCGTCACATCAACATCATCACCATTATTAACACCATCATCATCAGCACCATTATAAACGTTGTCAAGGCAGCCAGAAACGTAAAGTCTCAAAGTTGCAGTGGTTTAAAATGATGATGATAATGATATCATATAATGCTAGTAATGGTGTTGCTGATGGTGAGATGATTGTTGATAACATTGTTTTGAATGTTGTGCTTGACAATAACAGCAAATCAGCAACATCATCAACAACAACAACAACATCTTTCACAACTAAAGCATGCACCAGTTACGTACTTAATATCTGCAGTGCTCAGCATCCTTACGTTTCTTGAAGCATAACATTTGTTCACTTTTTTCAGGATCTGCATTGTTTGTCCTCAATTTTGCTTTGTTTCTACGAATTACCACTCTATTTGTTTTTTTTTTTTTCTTTTATTTTATTTGTTTCTGTTTGTCTATTTTTACTTTATATTATTTTAGTTTAGCTTTGCCTTTGTTCACTTTCTGTTGTGTTTTTATATGGGTGGAACGTCAAACGTGCCTCTTGTGAAAAAAAAGAAATTCTGGAGTTTTTTCTTTCTTTTATTTTTCCTTTTTTTTTTTTTTTTTTTTTTTCTTAGTAACAGTTAGTGTTAACGTTGCTGTGCCAACTACGTCCATTCGCAGCAATTTTGAAGCCTATATTTTAATTCTTTCTTTTTTTCCTTTTTTCTTCTACTCTTGCTGAAGTTGATGCTGGTGCTTGTACTGGTACTGGTGCTGGCTGATGTTGATGTTGATGTTGATGCTTATGTCGATGTTGTTGCTGTTGATGTTGTTTTTGAATTTAGGCTGTTGACAATTTACACACACTTCATGCTGTTCCACTACCATCATATTGGAAAGTTGCTTATATGTGTATCGTGTTTCGCTACTACGAATTTCATCACGGATGTCCTTGTAGCACAATTTTATGTGTTTTTGTATTTGTTTTTATTTTTTTATTTCTATTTTTTTTTTTTTATTTATTTTTGTTCTTAATGTTTTTGCTTTTCTCTTCACTTAAGTGTTTCTTTTTATGTTTTTGATGATAGTCTTTCGTAATTGTTTTTGGGTATTCACCTAGATTTAACAACTAAGCTTCACACACAGAAAGAAAAAAAAAATACATACATATGTTATACTTTAAGAAAAAACACCAAGCTTAGGGCATTAAAGTAAGCCTTAGCGGAAATATTTGGTTTTTTATATAACTTTAATACCTATAATATTAAGGCTTAAAAAGGTTTACAATTCTTAAATTAGAATTTATTTATGCCTAAATAAATATTTTAATTTTTAGACCTGATATTTTTTGCAATTTCTTGCAGTTTATTAAAATTATAATTAATATAACAATGAAAAATTCAAATTTTTTCTGCATGTTTTTTTATCCCTTCACCGGTCAACTTTAATCCCTTTTAATCCCTTCAGAGGACAACCAAAAAAACTCAATTCTTTAGATTTTGTTTCCTTTTGGCTATCTTACACCTTCATTGGTCCATAGATTGTGTACAAGATTTTGGTCCTTTGCAAATCCTAGTTTGGACTTCATCAAATCGGGAAAAGTCAATATATAATTTTTCCGAAACATTTTGTCGATTCAAATAACATTCAAAAGTTCAAATTTTAAAATAATTAAAAAACTTATTTTTTAATTTTTCGATATAATAAAAAACAATTTTGAAAATGTTAAAAAAAATTTCATTATTCACTTTTCTCATGATATACTGAACAAATTAACCCACTCCACAAAGTTTTTTTTTAAAATTTTCTTTTGTTATATTTAAATTTTATGTGTTTTTACGAAATTCGTAATTCGGAAACTAGACTTCACACAGAATCTTCTTTTTGTAAGCAAGTTGAAAAATTAAGACTTAACATAAGTAACATTCGGGTGTTATGGGCTCGTAAATCGGATAAAAAATGTCTACCAAATTCTCTACAATTTATAAAATTATATTCATTTGAGGTATGGTTAGTTGGTTGATCGGTTACTTTCGGTTCCACCCATTTCGTGCAAGATTATAAGAACTGACTAAATGAACTCCTGTGCCAAATTTTATCATTGTAGCATGAATGTGTAATGAAATGTAGTCCTTTTCATAAAAAGAATTTTTGAAATTTTCCGCCCACAAACAAAGGGATTGAGCATAAACCATTAAAAGTTATGAAAAGCTTTAATTTTCACAGTATTGAAACACATTTGCCCAAATTTTTTATTTAGCTTTTATTTTAGTTAGTAGGGTAGAAGAGAGAGGCTTCGACACAAGGGAGGCTTCGACAGTGGCAGTTTTTGGCATTTCTCTTCACACTATTTGGTTCAAGAAATTAAAAAACTTTGCTCCTAACGAAACGCGGTTGCCATGAAAATTTGTCAGTTAAATTTGGTGCGTGTGCGTGATTAGACTTGATTTTGTGTTTTTGCAACATGTTGGTGTTATATTTGCGTCTAACTTTTTATGTGAAACTCAATTAATATAATAATTTACACTTTATTTCTTTTGTGAAATTACTTAAACACACTATTATTGTAACTGCAGCAGTTAAGGTTTGTTAAATGAATAGAAGAAACATTTTAAATTTCACACTTTGTGAAATAACTCGTCGAGGGAGAATTCGTCGAATGCAAAAGGGATGCTTCGACATAGTGTCGAACCCTCCCATTTTGTTTATGATAAACGTTCATATAATAAAATTGATATTTTAATAGAATGGTATATATTATTATTTTTATTTCAGTAACCAATATGCCGAATATTTATAAAAGGAAACATCCTGAGCAAAGTTTCAATCAAGACAATATGCAAAAAGCCATATCGGAGATTACACAAAAGACAGAAACACCAAGAAGTGCTGCAAGAAAATATGACTTAAAGCGAACCACGAACTTATCAAGGCTAGCAATGGAGCAGAATAATCCAGGTGCTGTAAAAGAATGCCAGTCAAAATTTTCATCGAACCAAGTTTTGACAACTGCTCAGTAGCAGGAGCTTAAATTATATTTCAAAAAATGTTCTAATTTACATCATGGGCTAACATACGAGCTAGTCAGGCAGTTTGTCTATGAGTTCGTTTGCAGAAACAATATAAAACATCCAAAAAATTGGGACAAAGAAAAACGAGCGGGTGTCGTTTGGTTAAAATGTTTCATGAATCGTAGTTCTGATTTAAGCCTCCAAAAACTAGAAAACACCAGTATTTAGAAAAGTAGTATTTAGAAAATTTAGAAAAGGTTTATCAAAAGCATAATTTCGGTCCAGACCGAATATACAATATTGATGAAACTGGCATTACCACAGTAATTGTATTCCCGCGTAAACGTATGAATCCGAATTTTCTGAAAGAATCCGTACCGCATTCATTGGCACTTCTAGCAAGCAACGGCTGGATGAATTCTGATCTTTTCGCAAAGGTACTTATTCATATTAGAAACCATACTCGATGCACCGAAGATGACCCTATTTTATTATTGATGGACAACCATGCTTCTCACTGTGGACTCAACACCATTATATTTTGTCGAGAAAATGGAATTCATCTCCTTTCTTTCCCATCGCATACGTCGCACAAACTTCAACCTTTAAACGTCTCTGTTTTTGGTCCTTTCAAAAAGTTTTGTAAGCAATCATTCAATAATTTTACTGTCAACAATCCTGGAAAGAAAGTTGAGCTGGCGGCTATTGCACAACTCTCCAAAGTTCCATTTTTCGCCAGAAAATATAACTAAAGGATTTTCTGCTACTGGAGTTTACCCATACAACTCATTAATTTTCCCTGAATCTGATTTTACACAAAGTATGGAATCTAAAGTAAATGCGGACGTACAACGACGTGGATATGGGTCGGATTCAGTCCGAAGCTTCTGAACTTCTTGTTCCATGCGCTGACTTTTGTGATTCCAGTGTTTTGCCAGATATGGTATCGATTCAACCTGAAGTTCTTGAGTTTCATTTAGCCATTGTTTCACCAGAACAAATTCGTCCTTTACCATCCATACTAAAGAAGAAGAAGGTTTCAAAAAATTAAGGTAAACCAAGAATTTATACGGGTTCTCCAGAGAAAGCTCGATTAGAAGAGTTAAGCGAAAAACGAAAGAACAAAGAGTTAAAACCACCTAAACGAAAGTACAAACATAAAGTTAAGAAATAAATATTATTTCATCTTCCTCCAACGCAAACGATGAAAACGATACCTTTAGTCTTGCTGACTCCGACAAATCCCTAACTTTTGTTCAAGATGAATATGAAGAATTGACGCAACTGGTGATGCGCAACGTTACTGCTGTGGAAAAAAATAACTTCGTGCTCGTCAAGTTCAAAGCCAAACAGATCTTCTATTTTATCGGAGTGGTTCAAGAAGGGAATACTGGATCAAGCGTTGTAAATTTCTTGCGCCGAAAAGGTAACAGTCAGACCTTCTACAAGCCGCTTGTTGACGACATACGCTTGGTTTTAAAAGAAGGTATTGTGTCCATTCTGCCATTTCGTCATCAACCCCCAACAACTTCCGGAGTCGTCCAAAATTCATTTTTAATAATGATTTCAGCACCATAAACGTCCAATAGAAAAACGAAATGTTTATTCACTTTTCTATAATATTAATAAAAAAATAATTCTTAATAAAATATACTATATATATACTACAGTTCGTCCTAACTTATATGTATTCAAAACAACGTGGACAATCGCATAAGAAGAAAAAATTCGTTTTTTCTTATGGCCCCCCTCCCCCTTCTAAATAAAAAAAAGAAATAATGCAAACTTTGTTGAACAAAAACTAAAAAAAGGCCTTTTTCAATGACACAAAATTGAGCATATATCCCTATATACTTGCATCTACTTTGTTGATCGCTATTGAGAAAAATTTTTAAAACTACAATAGCGGACACAGTTCTAATGTGATTGGACAGTTTATGTTTCTGTACATTTTTTATGATTTCATGGTTTTTAGAGTAATTACAAAAATCGATTGCAGACGAGAACAAACAGATATTTCCACTCAAAAACTTATTATTGCACTGTACTGTGATAGAAAAATATATCGGGAAATTGCAGAAATTGTTGGAAGAACACATTCTACGGTACAGAAGATAATAAAAAAATGTGGCGATACGAGTACGAAGAAAAACTATAAAATAACCTTGGTAGAAGCAGAAAAAATATAATAAGTATACTTAATAAGCGCTTTATTGTCCGAAAAGTTACCTCTAATCCCAAAACAAGTATCCCGAAATTGTCGTCAGAAGAAGCATCAATGATAAACCACTCGATATTCACAAAAACAGTTCGACGTCTTTTGCGTAGGAATAATTTAAATGGCCGAGTTGCTAGAAAAGACCTTATATTTCATCTGTAAAAAACAATACCATTAGAGCTCGCTCTGGCGCAAATTCATAAGCCGCTGACTTTTTGAGAGTCCGTAATGTTCACTGACGAGACCAAAATAAATATATTTGCCTCCGTTGGAAGGCAAATTGTTTGGAATAAGTCAACACGGAGGAGATAGCATATTGTTGTGGGTTCTATGGCTGCAAGTAGAGTAGCAACCTTCGAATTTATTATAAATACCATGGTCATATTTAAATACTTGTCTATTCTGCGACGAAATATGTGACAGTCTGCCGAAAAACTTCATCTACTACTTATGAACATGCGCCAGAGCAAACTCTAATGGTTTTGTTTTATTTACAGGTGAAATATATATTTTTTTTTTATTATCACTGTTATTTTATTTTTTTCCTTCATACCGTAGAATGTGTTTTTCCAACAATTTCTCCAATTTCCCTATAAGGTTTTCCATCACAGTACAGTGCAATAAAAAGTTTTTGAGTAGGAATATCTGCTTGTTTCCGTCTGCGTTCGATTTTTGTAATAACTCAAAAAAAAAAAACAAAGTATAAATTGCCTGCCCAATCACATTAGAAACTGTTTCTGCTATTTTTACAGTACGTTGAAAAAGTCCATAGGATGACACATACCGATACATATGAAAATTTGACAACAATCTGACAATTGATTCGTGAGTTATAGCATTTTGTGTACAACTATTGTTATTGAAAAAAAAAGTTGAAAAGAGTTTATTTCGAGTTTTGATAAAGCATTGCTTTTTGGTGAGAAAACATACAGTGGAAACCAAACAATGGCTTGATTAACATTAACCGGACTCTGCTCCATTGAGACAAATGGTAGAAAAGTGTTATTCCACAAAACATCAAAAAAATCCACAAATTGGTTATGAACGATCGCAAATTGAAGGTGCACGAGCTAGCTGACATTGTAAAGATATCAGATGGTAGTGTTTTTACCATTTTACACGAACATTTGTGTATGCGAAAGCTCTGTGCAAAGTGGGTGCCGCGTGAGCTCACAGTTGACCAAAAACAACAACGAATTGACGCTTCAGAGGAGTGTTTAGCGCTCTTAAGCCTCATTTTTACATTTATAGAGGACCCCTGCCATTACAGCCTTATTCCTCTGGGTCCACAGACTTTGGAGTTATAGTTCATGAATGATCAAAAGTATTAAAAAATACACATCCAAAAAGGATGTGCACCTGAAATACTCTTCACAGACCTGTAATTTACAAGTGACACTAGAAAAGCAACCACGTACTAGTTGTCACATTCACAAACACAATAGCATTACTCTGTGCCCTATTCTGTAAAAGCAATATGCAATAATAATTCCATACTGCCCTTAATAGTACCAGTTTAGCTACCGGTAGATGGCGTACCTTCATTACCATCTACTGGTTGAGACAACGAGACCTATCCAATCTCTTGCATACTAAGCAGGTATGCCAGCCCGGTCGTACTACTGCGCGACCCCGCCGGTCAATCTAGACCTGTGCAAGCGATGTGCACAAACCACAGCCAGCACGAGTCTCCCCGAAGGGCCAACCCATGATAGTCACCTGGGCAACTCGGTCCCGTCGAAAATGGGGTTATACAACATCCCAGCAAAGAGACAAAAAATTCTTATATACATATATAAGAATTTTTGTTTTTGACTGTGCACATAGCACTGTTTCGTATGTGACTGGCACTTCCATTCAAGGCATGGTTTAATCACCATACCCTAAACGAAGTGCCTACGATTTAATTTGACCTGTGCCCAGCGTCACAGGTCGCCTTTGTGCCCACATACGTGAGACTCCTTGTGCCCTAAGACACAATTTTTTGCTTTTTGTTGACCATATAGGCCATGTCTCCATGCCGTGGATAGATAAGGTCACTTCATTTTTTCGACGGGTTTGACTATCCCCGTGCTAACAAGTTTTATGGACCATTGCTATTCCATCGCAGGCTTTTTTCAAAATGATATACATTTTGACCTGCTAAGATGGGCGCCACCCCGAGCTCTTGCTTGGCTCTAACCTTTTACGGCATGGGACGTATCCCATAACCAACCCTCCTCCTTTATACTGGCTTGGGACAGGCAGGCCGAAACCTGGCGGAGTTAGCGCTGTTAAGCCGCAATAAAATCGAATTCTATCGTCGATATGTGACAATGGATGAAACATGGCTTCACTACTACACACCAGAATCCAAATGACAGTCAGCTGAGTGGACAGCAGTCGACGAACCGAATCCAAAACAAGCAAAGACCCAACAGTCGACTTGTAAGGTGATGGCGTCTGAATTTTGGGATGCGAAAGGAATAATATTCATCGACTATCTCCAAAAAGGAACCACCATCAACAGCGAGAATTACTGTGCACTTTTGGATCGATTGAAGGCTGAAATCGCCAAGAAACAGCCACATTTGTAAAAGAAAAAAGTGTTGTTTCACCAAGACAATGCACCGTGTCACAAATCGATGAAAACGATGGCAAAACTGAATAAATTTGGGCTTGGAATTGCTTACCCACCCGACGTATTCTCCAGATTTAGGCCCCAGCAACTTTTTCCTGTTTTCAGATCTCAAGAGAATGCTTGCTGGAAAGAAATTCAAGACCAATGATAAAGTATTCGCTGAAACTGAGGCCTATTTTTACGAGAAAGAGAAATCGTACTATAAAAGTGGTATCGAAAAGTTGGAAAATCGCTATACTCGTTGTATCGCTCTCGAAGGCAACTATGTTGAATAATATAATCGATTTTTATCAAAATTTGTTTTTTTTTTACTTATCCTTATGGACTTATTGAATGAACTGTTAGTTTCAAAAATTTTACTCAATGGCGATAGCGATCAACAAAGTAGATGCAAGTATATAGGGATATATGCTCAATTCTGTGTCATTGAAAAAGACCTTTTTTTTAGTTTTTGTTAAAATATCTTAACTAAAATAAAAGCCTAAAAAAAAAAATCTGAAAAACTGCTCTTAATACTGTTAAAATTAAAGCTTTTCATAACTTTTAATGGTGTATGCTCAATTTTGTGAGCAACTGTAGTTGTAAATTATATTCCACAAAAAATTTATGTTAAAGTGACCTATCCAACAAGCCTTCATTTGTCCAAATAGATAAAGTCATCATATGCAAATTTGTGTTTGAAAGCAGTCTCCTTCAAATGTTTGCAAACTTGTCCCCTTCCCCCTCCTCCCTATACACCTCAAAAAAATAAGCATACATTCGTTTTTTCAAAAATTGATCACTCAACTCCACTGCTGCTTGAAGATATCTTTATGTTGATTCAAAATATTTATGATATCTTGTGAAATCTTTCAAATTCCGCGCTTTAAATATATTTCATAAAAATGAACTCACACGCGAAATGATAGTAAGCAATCTGCACAACAATCTAACAAATACTGAATAGCTGACAGAAATGTTCAACACTTAATGACCATTCATATTTTAAAATAGACGAGGGAATATTTAATAGACGGCTACTTAGTACAGACGTAGCCCACTGCACAGCTAGCCATTAGCGAACTGCAAGTAATGGAATAAGTAGCAGCTTTGTATTTACAAATAATTGGTGTATCATATACAAATGACAGGACAAATACGGATTCGGGCAAGGGTGGGTTAAGTTTAAATAACTTTAAACTTAGCTAAAGGAAATTGCTTACTAAACACATAAAGTGTTCGCCCATCCAACCTTTCGAACTTTATAGCTACGTGGTGTTAAGGGGACACCAAAGGGGGCCCACATTTGATACCTGTATTTCTTTTTGCTAAAAACCTTGACAACAACTGTTGACTGTGTGTTGAAGCACATGTTTAAATATTAATTCTTTTTGTTGAACAAATACGAGACAGAAAAGTTCCTTCTGGCTGGAAGTTTCTTTCTATCTATCTAACTTTTTCCTTTAACCCCTTGTGGGGCATAGGGCGTCAAAGTTAAGTAGAAGTTTCTTTACTGTTGTTATAATTAATTTAAATATTTCTAACAATTCTTTTATTGAGTTTTCACAGTAATTAATATAATTACTATGACTGCAAAATATTTCATATTTCATTGAACGGCAAATAAAACTTTTAAAGTTAATTATAACTGCCGGTTATAAATAACATAAGTTTGACTTTTAAAGCAATTACAAACTCATGGAAAGACACACAACGACAGGTACAAAATTGTTAACGGTGCCAAAATTTAAGGACAGGTATAGAAAGCCTGAAAGTTTAAATGTGTATCGGCATTTGAAAAGTTTGCGTCTGAATAAATTTAATATAGGTTTTACGAGGGGTGCCTTTTATATTTCGGGATTAGAGAACAAAAACAAATATTACTCATCGAAAATCACTTTATTGTTTTTCAAAATATTCTCCATTAAGATCTATACACTTTTGCATGCATTTGAACCAATTGTCGAAGCACTTTTGCCACTCTGATTGAGGTATCTCCAAAACATGCATTCTGAATGCCGCAACCACTTCTTCGGGCGTCGAAAATCGTTGTCCACGCAGTTTATTCTTCACGGTTGGGAATAAAAAGAAGTCATTCGGTGCCAAGTCAGGACTATACGGCGGATGACCCATCAAATCGATGTTTTGGGTGCTCAAAAATGCAGTTGTTTGAGCCGATGTGTGAGAGCTCGCATTGTCGTGGTGAAGAGTGATCCGTCTTCGGCGGTTGGTTTTCCTGATTTCTTGGAAGACAACTGGCAAAAAAATGGTTGTGTACCACTCAGAGTTGACTGTTCTGCGTTGTTCTAGTGGTACGGTTGCGACATGTCCATATTTTCCGAAAAAACAGGCGACCATTTGCTTGGAAGTGCTTCGTGCGCGAACAACTTTTGTTGGATTTGGCTCATCTTGAAACACCTATACAGTCGACTGCTGTTTACTTTCGGGCTCATACGCGTAAATCCACGATTCATCACCTGTCACGATGTCATAGACGTGTTTCGAAGCACCGCGATCGTATTTTTTGAGCATTTCCTTCGACCAATCGACACGAGCCTTTTTTTGAGCGATTGACAAATTGTGTGGGATCCAACGCGAACAAATTTTTTTGACAGTCAAATGTTTATGCAATATTGAATGTATGCTGGTCCCACTTATGCCTAAGGTTGCCTCAATCTCACGATAGGTAACATGACGATCTTGCAATATCAGTTCGCGCACAGCATCAATGGTTTTCGGAACAACAGCTGATTTCGGACGACCTTCACGAAATTCGTCTTGGAGTGAACTACGACCACGATTGAATTCACCATACCATCGTTAAACACTGGTCCTTGATGGAGCTTCATCGCCAAAAATTGAATTAAGTTCATCCATGCACTGTTGCTGTGTTAATTCACTTCGAAAGTTGTAAAAAATAATCGCACGAAAATGTTCACGATTTAATTCCATTTTTAGACCGAGATGAATCTTTTAAGTTACTATAAACAACACAAATAGCGCTCGTATGTCAAAACGTTCTGAGTACGTATAAGCCAACAAATGTCAAACTTTGCGATAGAGCTTTCAGTTGACAGATTGCAACACCAGGGTTGCCAAATCCCGAAATATAAAAGGCACCCTACGTAAGTTAACACTAAGAGCCCTATTCTGCCAAATTAACAACAGTAAACCAGTATTTTTGATATTTATATGTGTTTGTTGTAATTGTTTGATTTCAAAACAAAATATGAAGCTCAAAAATAATAAATTTCGATAAAAATTGTCAGCTGCTTTTCATATATTGACAATTTCATTGACAAATTTTGTTTTTTGAGCTTCAAATTTTGTTTTGAAATAAAAAAATTACAACAAACACATAGAAATATGAAAAATACTGGTTTACTATTGTTAATTTGCCAGAATAGGTCTGTAAATTTAGCAGTTTACTAAACTTGTTGTGCTTACAAAACTATGTGTAGTAATATTTTGTGAGAAATATTTTTGTGAAATAGTTTAATTATATAGCGCTCTTTTTTATGTGTCTTTATTGATTCATTTCGAAAAAGTTTAAAAAATACCCGTAAAAATAGTCGTAGTGTGTAAAAATATTCTATGGAAATGTTTCTTGCAAAATTTCACTATAAGACAATTTAAACAAGATTTATCTACAACGTACTTCAACGAAAAAAATACAAAGTTTTTCTATACTTAACGGAAAACCACCTTAAAACAATACAATGAGAATTTCTTCAGAAGTTAACCCAGATAGAAATAACGGGTGCCCCAAAACTAACTGATGTATATATTTATTATTTAAAGGAATTTTTTTTTTTGTTTTATTTTGTTAAAATGTTTGTGAGTTTTTATTGAATTATAAAGTGGAGATATGGAGGTTATTTATTTTGTTAAGCTTAATACAAGCTGATTAACTTATTCTAACAGGCTTTTTTTTATTTTTTCATCTCTTTTCCTTGTTTAAGTGTTTGAAAGATATTCAAGCCATGGTGGTAGTAGTCCGACCATCTGAATGACGTTATCTTAACCCTCCGTGTGGCTAGTTAGTATTTGCCTACGCGCTGTGGCTAGTGTAACGATATTGTCAAAGCCATTTTTTAACCCCTTCAAAAATAATTTTTGGCCAACATTTTTTTTTAAGGTTTTAAATAATATATTCATCAACTGAATATACCCTGATTCTCTGCTG
Source organism: Coremacera marginata (assembly GCA_914767935.1). NCBI lineage: Eukaryota > Metazoa > Arthropoda > Insecta > Diptera > Sciomyzidae > Coremacera > Coremacera marginata. The sequence goes on along the minus strand of OU612047.1, from coordinate 23,611,915 downwards.
TAGCAGTCACGGCAAGCAAGGCTGCAAGCGAATAAATGTAAACAACAGGTCGTGTAGCGCAAGAGAATAACTTTTTATTTGTTCTCTGTTCTCTTTTCATACACTTTTGCACTGAGGTGAGCTTGCGATCTACGCGTTGCTTCAGTTATTTCTCTGAGTACTTAACAAACTATATGAATACTCAGGAATCTGCTGAGCTTTATGTTATTCTTAATGCATATTTGTGTTATTTGTTGTTGCTTATTCGCTACCTTCGATACAAAAAACACAAAAGCTGTCGAAAATAGTTTATATCGGCCGAACTTGAACTCTTAGAGGGGTCAAATATATGAGAATATATGGTCCTATTATTTTTTGCTCCTCTACATTTCTCCCGAACACACCTACCCCCTATCTAGCACCCTTCTTTGGTTCCCCATACAATAAACACAAAAGCTGTCGAAAATAGTTTATATCAGCCGTTTATAACTCCTAGAGGGGTCAAATATATGAGTTGGTCCTATTATTTTTTGCCCCTTAACATTTCTCCCGAACACACCTACCCCCTATCTACCACCCTTCTTTGGATCCCAATACAAAAAACATTCGTTGTACGAACGGAGGAATAAAAAATATTCGCTAAAAATTCTGGGTATATTATTTTTTATTACTTTATTTACTACCTGCTGTTGTTAGTAAAGCATCGTGCTCTTATTCTCATCGTTTCTTGTATCTGAATAAAACAAAGAGAGTGTAAGATCAGGTATGAGCAAAGCAGAAAAGGTATAGAGCAAGGTTGATTTATAAGGTTGTCGCAAGGGAGAGAGCGAGTGCCCATAATTGTCAAATCGAAGTTGACATCTCATAGAAAATCTGCAAGTGCTCTCTATTATCATCCGTTTTTCTTCCGTAGTCGTTCGCAAAATTGGCTGGTTTTGACAATTATGGGTACTGAGAAGAGAGTGCGATTAGCCCTGCGACAACCTTATAAATCAACCTTGGTATAGAGGAAATTGTTTATTCTTTAGCAAGAGAATATATTCAGGGAGGCGAAAAAGCATACCATGCAGGGCCCTATAAAATAAGCATTTCAACTTAAGGAAAATAAAGTGTTTTGGCCAAAATTTACACTCAGTTTTGTGCGAAAAATTTCGGAACAGCCAAAAACGAGCATTTTTTCAATTTTTAGTTCAAAATTCATAGCTCCGGCCCTAATTAATATTAAGAAAAATATTCTAGGGATTAAAACTTTATATGTCTTAAAAAAAAACCTACCCAGATTTGGCTCCGTTCCAAGAACCATAATTATTTTGCAACCTGAAAATGGCTTTTTTCGAGTAAAAAAATTTTAAAAAATTTAAGGATTTATTGAATAAGCACCCCCTAGGGGCATTTAATGTTCAAAAAAGTTATTTGGATATGACGTTTCCTTTTTATCAATAAATAAAAAAAATTTTGTAAAAAAAAAATAAGGTTGCTGGTCGGAATAAAATTTGGGACTGAAAAAAAATGATTATTTTTTGTGAAAAATTTTGAAAAAAATTATTTTTACGCGGTTTTACTATTTTTTTATTGTTTCTTTTTTTTATTTATTATTTTTACAAAAATTATAGTTATTCAAAATAATAAATATTATTGTATAAAAACTAAAAATATTTTAAGCCGGTTTCTTTTTTTTCGGATACTTTTATTTTTGGTCACATACACGTGTTTTTATGTTGCATTCATTTGTACATTGAAAAAGGTTAAAAAAATTCCACATAATGACTTAATTTGGAGCAAAAATAACAACATTTTTTACTTACAAAAAATAGTAAAAAAATCACTTTCTGTGGCTACTGTAACAATTTCGTAGTCAGTCCAACTTTGCACTCACAGTACGGACAAACGGCTAAATCAAAACTGACGCGGCTTGGCAGGTGTTCATACAAAGGTTCAAAGTTTTTTAAGAAGGAGATACCAACCGTCGCCCATTGCACACGTCTGAGATACAGCTATGTCGTAAAAAGTAGGGTGACGATGTCGTTACACAAGCCACATGGAGGGTTAAGAACATGTCAAAAAAAAAAATACGGGAAGAAAAGTGAAAACAAAGGCAACTTACAAAAACTAAAACTTATAATTAACAGGGATATTATTCTTGCCTTCTAGTATTTGAATTTTCATCGAACTGTACACCAAAACTCTTAGTCTCAGTAACATCAGTAAACCGATTACCAAATACCCAAAACCGTCTACCCGATTCCGAATACTGGAGTTACTAGCCAATAGAAGAGAATAAACCAGAAAATACTCGACATCCGACCTCTTTTAACCCTTTTACGGATACCCATACACAACTGCTACTGACTGCACGACCAACTTGCGCTGCAGGAATATTATAATAAGCGATTGATAATTGTCAATAAAATTAAGCAGTTCAAATTAAAACTGCGTATTTTTATTTCATCAAAGGTTTGTGGATCCTTCGTGCGATCCTGGAGCAGCTGAGCTTACCTCAGTCTTCGAAAATGACTGTTACAAAACACAGAATGTACAGTCGCCAAAATTCCAGGAAAATTATGCAACAGTTACAAACAAAGACTTTGTGTTATTTAGGGAAATTTATCTTTTGTTATTGTCAATCCGAGTGCATTATTGTACCCCCACCCCCTCCCTCCCTCCCTCCCTCCCTCCCTCCCTCCCTCCCTCCCTCCCTCCCTCCCTCCCTTTCAGAAATAAACACAATTTTGTTAATTATTGAATTCATTCATTTATTTGTTTGTTCCAAAAAACGTTTGCACAATTTTATGTGTAAATTTAAATTTAGCTTTAAAGTACTAATGTTAATCTTAAATAAATATTTGTGTTCATTTGCTTAGAATTAAGTTTTTCTACAACAAATGTTTAATAAGTTTGTTGGTTGTTTTTATTTTTTAAATTTTTTTTTTTTTTTTTAAATTTTTTTTCTTTCTTTTTGTTAAATTTTGAATGCATATTCTTACTATATAGAATTTATGCAAATAATATACAAAAAAAAACTTATTTAAACGCATTTACAAAAGCAGAGTTGAAATAATTTTTTATTCTTTTTGCGGTAAAAATTAATTATAATAGTATTAATAATAATAATAGTTATAATAATGATAATAATAATCTGTTCAAATTTAATAGATGGTAACTTTTATACAATTTGGCCTAGGTTTACTTAATACTTAACTAGTTAATAACTTAAAAACTAATTCATTCGACTAGCACTTTAATTCCACTTAAAATTATATAAGACGCCTTTTTTTCAGTATGAAAATCAATACATTTCTTTTAATTTTTTCAAATTTTTCAGCATTATATAAAGCCGTAAAAGTTGACGTTTTAAGTAATAAACGCAATAATTGTTGTTTTTTTTTTTTTTTTGTTTTGTTTTGCATTGTACTTAACTGAATTGTTTTAATTATAGTTATTTAGTTTTAGATTTTTGTATGAAACTACGTACGTACATACGCGTTTATATGTTAGTAATTGTGTATGTATGTAAACTGCTTTTGCTGCAATATATGCAACACTTAAAAACAAAATTTCTGTTCCCTCAATGATAAACTTGTTTTTTTTTATTTTTTAATTTTTTTTTTTTTTTTTTTTCTTTACTTTGCTTTGTTTTTTGATTTTTACTATTAATGTTGATTTGCAATTTTTTTTATTTTATTCCAATTATTTTGATTTGTTGGTTAAATATGCTATGTATATATTTATATAAAACCATACTTTTTTAACATCTAGTAAATATGTAATGAGCAGAAGAATTTCAAATATTTGCCATTTTTTCCATTATATTTTCTTTTATTTTTTTATACAATTTAGTCAAAAAACTTTAATGATAGCTTTATTTTTCTGTGTTAGTTTTTTTAATCATAATATTGTTATTTATTTTCATTTGCTTTAAAATATTATATTATATTTAATTTTAAGAAAAAAAAACTAAAATCTATTGTTTTTCAATAGCTTGTTTATATGTGCTACCTTCAAAAACCGTTCAGGCTACACTGCAATTTACAGTATGAAATTTTTTAAATTTTTTTAAAATCAAAAGCTGGAATTTTCGTCGAAAGTTACGACACTTTTTTTTTATAAAACTGCCTTTAAATTACATATTTCCACAATTAAAACGTCTCTATTTCATTTTTGGCACCATAACTGCGCTCACATCCTTCAGTATATGTTACTGTTAGTCTTTCTGGACTCATGCCGAAATTACTTTAATGTTTAATGCTACAAGTTTTTAAATTTTTAAATAATAATCTGTCTGTTTACTGACTATACAAAATTACTTACATCTGTTTATGCATTTATATTAATGCATTTATTTTTTTTAGTTTTTTTTTTTATTTAGAATTTCACTACATTTTGCTTGTTAAAAAAAAAAATTCTTCAATAACTTGTATAAAAATTTTATAAAAGCTGTTTTTCTCAACGCTTTTAATATTTTGAAACCTTTCCTTATTTAATCGAGACGGAAAACTATTATCTGTGAAAAGTTCTATATAAAGTTTTAATTGACTTTAAAAAACAATAGTTACAAAATTTTCAAAAATTTTTAGAAATTTCTTTATGTTTTAACGCTGTAGTTTTTGAAACACGCACATTATTTTATAAAAGATCTTGGTCGGGGGTTTTTTTTTTATTTTTTATTCAATATTTTTTAAACTTAAATTAATAGTTGTAGCAGCAAATATTGGTATTAAATGGTGGGCGAACAAAACGTCTGAATTTAAATATGCTTTGAATTTTTTACAAGTTCAACATTTTGATGATATTTGTTTTATTTATGTATATGAAATTTTAAACAATAAAATTTTTTAAATTTAAAAAAAAAATTAAAGTTGATAGGTACATGACTTATAAAAATGATTCATAAATTTAAGAGTGTCGACTGAAATTCACTTAAACTGAGATGAAATCAAACCAAATAAAAGCATATAAGTATATTTCACGCTTACAAAACGACGCACAGCTGCGACATTTCCAAGAAGTGGTTGCGAAAATCAATTTTGGTGTGGTGGAAATTCGCAAATCTACTAATGCACTTTGATAAACAATTGCTCTAAGCTCGCGAATGTAAAATTTTAACTTATTTGGAGAAATAGTTCGCTTTGTAGAACTGGTGAAAGTTTATGGTTTTTTTTTTTTTTTTTGAGTTTTTGATTTTATTTTTATTTTTTCTTTTGTAGTTCAAGATGAGGTTAAAATTTTTTTGCAAGTTTTAAAAAAAAAGGTTTTTTTTTACATCCCCTACCTTTAATGTTCGTTGCTTGTATTTTCTAACGCGGACTTCTGTATTAACTTCAACTTCTGTATTAACCGTTATGGTATGTGAGTACAAAACAAAATGAGTAATAACCCAATAAACAAAATGATTCACTAATGTTATCGTTTACGAATCGCATTCTCGTACATTTCATTCATTAGCAATTATTAGTAGCGATTCATTTATAATATCGCTAGCGGGAGAAATTCCTCCTTCGTTAATGAATCGTCAAAATCGAAAAAAAAAACAATTCGTTAACGAGTTGCCAAAACTATAAAAAGCAATTCGTTAACGAGTTGCCAAAACTATAAAAAGCAATTCGTTAACGAGTTGCCAAAACTATAAAAAGCAATTCGTTAACGAGTTGCCAAAACTATAAAAAGCAATTCGATAACGAATCATATAAATCATATAAAAAATAAAAAAATTTAAAACTAATTTCAAGCTTATCACGTCAAGAATTGCTTACCCTCTCAGCTATTTCAGATGCTGAATACATGATGGGTTCGAACCCCAACTTGGACCAAAAAAAAAAATTTTTGTTTGTCTTTGTTTTGTTATTTAGGTATTTTTTTAAAGATTTGGCTTTTCAAAAGTTCGAAATTATTTTTTTTATCATTTTTTGATCAATTTTTTTTCGGCTCGATATACATTCGTCAAAATCGAAAAAAGCCATTTGTTAACAAGTCGCCAAAACTATGAAAAAGCAATTCGTTAACGAGTTGCCAAAACTAAAAAAGCAATTCGTTAACGAGTCGTCAAAAACTATAAAAAGCAATCGTTAACGAGTCACCAAAACTGTACAAAATCAATTCGTTAACGATTCGCCAAAACAACAAACAAAATGCAATTTGTTAACGACAACTTATTCATATGAAAATCCTGAACAAATTATAAGTGAAAATTATTTATACAAAGAATAAGTATGAAATAACATAACAGAAGAAAAAATGTTTCACAAAATTTTTTTCATATAAAAATTTATATTTAAGTCTTTTTTAACTTAAAATTTAAAAAAAAAACTTAAAAATTAAAAAAAAAATATTCGCTTAAATGATGTATTAACAATAGAAAGTTAATTAAAAAATACTTTTCTTAAAAAAATTTGTATATTGAAAAGTCGGAAAATATTGTTTTTTTGTTTCAAAACATCTTAAATGGAGTTTAGGAAAGGCATGATTTCAATCGGTGCTTTCGTTAAGCATCAAGCCAACCTCTGATGAAGTCCGTATGAAACTATTCGAAAACTTAAAAAAAAAAACGATTCACAAGCGATTCGTTAACGAATCACCCCTCGCCACGTGTTGAAGTAATAATGCATAGTTTAAAACAGTCGACATATAAATGCAGTCAAAATAATAGTAGCAATCAATAAAAATCTGATAAAATCGTTTAAATCTCAAAATTTTCTAACTTATAGGCATTAAAAAGTAAGAGAATATTTAATTTATGGTGTTTTTTTAATATTATTGTTATTATTTTGGTTTTTTTTTAAGTGGGTCGAGGGAAGCATTGTAGTGAAGAAACCCGGCGTCTGATAATAAAGTTAATATTTGTTATTTTATTTATTATAAAGAAATAAACTTTCAAAGACGTACAGAATTTCTTGAGTTGTTCTGCAAAAATGATCAGAAACGCTTTAATATACCAAACTAAAGTAGAAACAAGAGGTAGAATGTCGGTAATGTCACAAACAACCAAGCGGATGATAAAAAATGTTAGCACCAGAAATCCCTTAGTGCCAGCCACAGAAATAAGAGACAGTGTTTGTCCATCTGTTAGTGTGGAAACGGCTTGCAGAGTATAACGCGAAAACAACCTGTATGCCCGAAGTCCAAGAAAGGTACCACGATTGAAAAAAATACATTATTTCACAAAGAGATTACGGTTTGCAATAACACACATTGAATGGTCATCCGAAAAATGGAGAAATATACTAGGCTCGGATGATTCAAAAATTGTATTATATGGTGGTACTGTATCCCGACAGTATGCGAGACGTCCACAGAATAAATAATATGATCCCCGATACACAACTAAAACGATCAAACATGGCGGCTCAAATCTAATGGTTTGGGCATGTTTCTGATACTATGGAGTTGGACCAATATATTGGATCCGATATATAATGGATGCCACCCAATACGCTGAAATACTCCAAAATATTATGAGGTGTTTGTATTTTTACGAAACACTATTTTTACGAAACACTATTTTTACCCATTTTTTTTTTCAACTTCGAATGGACTTTCAAAAAAAGTTCGCAAAAGTTTAAACTTCCGACCACAAAAACTAAATTTTTTGAACAATTCTTAACATAATGCAAAAAATTTTATTGTCGGGAAATCTCGGGAAATCGAGTTATAACGATTTTTATCAGGAAACCCGTGACTTTTTTCATGATCTTGCAGTTGAACTTGCATTCCGCGTGGCTCTCGTTTATGATATAGTTCATAATAACTGAACGGATTGTTATATTTGGATTATTATTTTTATAGTAAACACACAAATAATATAGAAATCAACAGTGTAAATTCTTTTTTTTTTTTTTTTGTTAGTCCAATGTCAATTTATAGGGTGTCACGAATATATTGCTGAAGTTCACATTTTTTATTATGTAATAAGTGAAAATATTCTACATAATAATGATTTACACAGCAGGTTAAAAAAAAAAGTTAAGAGAGTTTTTTGTGTCCAATTTGTTAAAGAACCCAAAGCATATTTCAAAGCAACGACAAAAACATTAAAGATGAGGAAAATTATGAATACGGATCTCCATTACATGAAGATGTATGGAATTTATACTTAATCTTTCGTACACTCCTCCACGAATTGGCGAAAGTTTTGATGAAAACACTGCAATAAGGGCAAAAAAGCTGCGGGGAAAAATAATTCAGGAAGAATTCCCAACAAACTTAGAATAAGAGTTCACCAACCGCTACAATTATTTGGAAATACGAGTGATGAAAGCACAACTAGAACTTTGTTCCATAGAAATGAGATAACCACAGAGATAATAAAGCGTATTACGGAGATATCGGAGATATCATCAAAAGGTTGCAAGTTATCCTCAATGTCTTAAACCGCAACGAAAACGTAAGCCCAGAAAAGTATGGAATATACCTATACAACAGAAACAGCCGATCTAATCCATAAAAAATTACCTGAAAAAATGTTCACATCTACACTGCATAAATTCCTGGTGCACGGTAGAGACATCATAGAATATCAGTCGTTACCAATTGGAGAATTGTCCGAAGAAGCACAAGAATCCAAAAATAAGGACTATAAAAAATACAGATACCTAAATACCTGCAAGATTCTCCAAAACAGCAAAACAAGAATCTCTTCAATATATTGGCCGCATCATCAGATCCGAAGATTTCATCATTAAGGCATGTTCAATTTTAAAAAGATTTGGAAAAAATATATTCCCCGGAAATGTTAGATTTATTAGATAATTAGATATAAATATCGATGAATGTTTCCAAAAAATTAAGGTTATGCTCTTAAATTATAGATACTCATATATAAAACTGCATGCATTTTTTCGAAACTTTTTTTTCTAATAAATAAAGTTGTACTGAAAATTTTGTTTTTATTGATTATTCTTCAGAAAGCCTACCCTCAAAAATTAATTCCTTAGCGCCCAGTACGTCTGTTTAAATGAAAATTTTAAATGTTAGAGCTGTTTTATTTTTTAGTGTATAGAAAAAAGAAAAATATTGAAATACCTCAAAATTCGTTGAGAAGATCAAAATATTTGCATTTCCGGTGTTTTTAAATTAAAATTTTTTTTTTAGTGTAGAAAAAGTTGTGAATTTTAAAAATTTGATTTAACTACGAATTTGTTTTATCCTGCTGCTAATCAGAAATTTACTCGTCTACTTTACCGAGCCAATAGGAACGAGACTAAAGTCCTATAGTTAAGATCAGCGAGTATAGGTGCACTTCACAACCTTGGCAGAATTATAAGGTAGGGCCGCTTCACTGAGTGTCCTCACGCGTGAATGAAGAATAGATAATGAAAAGGTTGGTTAGTTGTCAAAACGACGAATTTCGTAGAAATTGCAAATGAAGAAAATATTTTATGTTTCCAAGTTGCAAACAGTGGGATCGTGGGTGTTAAATTTGTGATAATTTGAATGAAAATATTATAAAAACAGTGTAATAAAAACTGAAAAATGTTAAGGAAGTATTAAAATTGCAAAAAAAAAAAAATTCAAAAAAAAATTACAAATGTGAGCATAAAGAAACTCGAGATGAACATCTGATTTTGCGTCTAGCTCGCTTTATTCTGCTTTCTACTTCATTCCTCTCCGAGTTGGCCCTACCTTATAATTCTGCCATGTTCACAACAAACAAAAGCTCTCGATATTGTGTTCAGTGATCGAAAGCGTTAAATTTATATAAAAGTCTGATTATATTAGAACCGACCGTAAAAGCTTTATATTCGTAAAGAAATCTATCTATTTATGATAATCAGGATTGTTGTAGAAACTAAGTACTCTTGGAATCAGAAATGAAACTGACAAATAATTCGCTTAGGTACCGTGGATTCTGATTTTGCGTATGTATGTTTGAATAGGTTTCGGTACCTCTTTTTAGTGTCACAAAAAACCGACAAAATTCGATGGCACCTAAGCGAAATATTTGTCGGTTTCAATTCTGATTTCAAGAGCACTTGGTTTTTACAACAGTCCCGAATAAAACAAGTTAGAAAAAAATTAAAATAACAAGATTTCCAATGTAATAATAACAGGTCATTCTATAAGTCCGTAGGATAAGTACGAAAATAACAAAATTTCGATAAAACTCGATTATATTATTCAACATAGTTGCCTTCGCGAGCGACACAACGAGTAAAGCGATTTTCCAACTTTTCGATACCACTTTTATAGTACGATTTCTCTTTCTCGTCAAAATAGGCCTCAGTTTCAGCGAATACTTCATCATTGGACTTGAATTTCTTTCCAGCAAGCATTCTCTTGAGATATGAAAACAGGAAAAAGTCGCTGGGGGCTAAATCTGGAGAATACGGTGGGTGGGTAAGCAATTCGAAGCCCAATTTATTCAGTTTTGCCATCGTTTTCATCGATTTGTGACACGGTGCATTGTCTTGGTGAACAACACTTTTTTGTTCTGCAAATGTGGCCGTTTCTTGGCGATTTCAGCCGTCAATCGATCCAAAAGTGCACAGAAATAGTCGCTGTTGATGGTGGTTTCATTTTGGAGATAGTCGATGAATATTATTCCTTTCGCATCCCAAAATACGGACGCCTTCACCTTACAAGCCGACTGTTGGGTCTTTGCTCGCTTTAGATACGGTTCGTACACTGCTGTCCACTCAGCTGACTGTCTTTTGGACTCTGGTGTGTAATAGTGAAGACATGTTTTATCCATTGTCTCATATCGACGATGGAATTCGATTTTATTGCGGTTTAACAGCGCCAAACACTCCTCTGAAGCATCTATTCGTTGTTGTTTTTGGTCGACAGAAAGCTTACGCGGCACCCACTTTGCACAGAGCTTTCGCATATACAAATGCTCGTGTAAAATAGTAAAACCACTACCATCTGATATCTTTACAATGTCAGCTAGGTCGTGCACCTTCAATTTGCGATCGTTTATAACCAATTTGTGGACTTTTTTGATGTTTTGTGGAATAACAGTCTGATTTGGGCGTCCACTGCGCTCTGCATCATTTGCGCTGGTACGACCACGTTTAAATTCAGCAATCCACTTTTCTACCATTTGTCTCGATGAAGCAGAGTTCGGATCAAAACTCGAAATTCACTTTATCCATTTTTTTTTCTTCAATAACAATAGTTGCACACAAAATGCTATAACTGACGAATCAATTGTCAAATTGTTGTCAAATTTTTATACGTATCGTTTGAAGGTTGGTTGGAAGGTTGGTAACGCCATCTATGTGTTATCCTGTCGACTTTTTGAACGTACTGTTATGTATAAATAAATTATCTCATTTGACCAAGAAATTAAAAAGAAAAGTTATTTAAAATTATTCTTTACTTTGTAGTGATTTTGTAGACGATCTTTTATTTAAAAAAAAAACGTTTTTTTCGTATAACGTATTTATTACAATCAAATAAATAAATAAGTTGAACCATGTAGCAACAAATTTTTTAAAAGATTAATAGCTGTATTTTGTAAAACGCAGGCGATCACGTGTCTTGGGTTTTTTGTCTGGCAATGCCGTTTTCATGTGAAGTAAAGCAAAGTTTTTTTTCTCTCACTGAAATTTTCTACTGAAGTTTATTGCGAGACAAAAAACCCCAAGTGACGTGATCGCTTGCGTTTTACAAAACACGGCCATAAGGCAAACTACATGGTTCAACTAAAATATTTGTAATAAGTTATACGAAAAATATTGAGTTGGATCGAGGCCACTTGGTGGAGTTGTAATTCATAATAGGGGCGGCCGTTGCAGTTGGTTGGCCAAAGACGATTAATAGAAGTTTAAAGTCAACCGTGAATTTTAATGGAATTTCAATGAGTTTTGCCTAATCAAATAAAATCTTCATAATAATATCAATCTGTACAGGCTGTTAAGTTTTCGTTTTTTGACATGCTACCACCAGTAGAGCATAACATTGAAGCGCATGAATTTTCTTTCATAACTGCAAGAGAAAAAAAATCCTTGTCCTCAATCGACCATTACCTTTAATTTTAACAATTTCTATCGATACTATCAGACCTATTCTTGCAAATTGACAACAGTAAACCAGTATTTTTCATATTTCCATGTGTTTGTTGTAAGTTTTTGATTTCAGAACAAAATTTGAAGCTAAGAAAACACAGAACTTGTCAATAAAATTGTCAATATATGAAAAGCAGCTGACAAAATTTATCAAAATTTTTTATTTTTGAGCTTCAAATTTTGTTTTGAAATCAAAAACTTACAACAAACACATAGAAATATGAAAAATACTAGTTTACTATTGTCAATTTGTAAGAATAGGTCTGTATATCTCGCTTTTCAAAGATTACGTCAAGAAGTTCTGACGCATTAGTGTAAATAACAGTGGCCGAATCCCCGCTTTCGTGAAAGTACAACTCGTCACGTAAAATTGTGTTAATTGAATGCAATTCAAAAACGAGAAGCGGGGATTCGGTCCCAGGTTTATCTTCTATAACATGATTTTTATTCATACTACCGCTGATGTCAAGTTTACAAATACTTTTTTGTAAATACTATCCAGTACATACTATTGGGTATACACCAGACTTTTTTTTGCAAATTGCTTTTAAAATTTGTAGGGGCAAACTTTCTCCCAGCAAAACTTTGAATAAAATTGGTCATTGCATTCATGTATCTGTTTGAAGCTCCGGTGGTAGTTGTTTGATAGTTATCCAAAGTATAATTTTTTAAATACAACCAACTTTTTTATTTTTAAAGATCTGTTTGTGTTTGGTGTCATTAACCCTTCGTGGGACCCTAAGGTCCGTAGGGACTTTTTCGATTTTGAATCGCAAATTACTCCTATTTTGGCCACTACGACCCCCTCCCAAAGTTACCATGTATTCCTGGAACATTTAGTTCTGCGTCTTTTACGGATTCGATCATTAAAATCGGACCAGTGGTTACCGAGATCTAAGGATTTACTTTTACTGCCTACGAGAAAGGTCCCTAAAGTCCCCTGGGACATAGTATGAAAATTAAGCAAATTAACGGTATTACTTCGTGGAATTCATTGTTTTATGGCTCAAAATTGCAGCTGCGTTTAGTTTCAAGGTAAAATAAATATTTTTGCTAATTGGGTTTTCCAAGAAATGAGCAGGGGGAGGTATAAGTTTGCTTATTTTATTGCTTTGTTCATCCCTGATGTATTTGTCTTATACCTGTGTGCCTACCTGAATGTTGGGGAAAAAAAAGGTATATAAACCAGTTGCTTCAAAAATATTCTACAGTTGTGTACTAACTTTTGAATTGAATTGAGCTAAAGAAAAATGTGCGAAGCAAATATCAATATAAATGAAATACTAAATGAACAAAGTTGTGATTTCGATGATGAAATAAGTGATCCATCGTTCCAAATAAATGAAGAAGCCTCTGATTGCGAAAGTGGAGCCACTATTGAATACTGGGACGAAGATACAAGTGGCGATGATGATGAAACGCCGCCAAATCAAGAAACAACTTCAGATGACTATTATGTTGGCAAAAATGGTATGAAATGGAAGAAATCGCCGCCACCAACTTCACGTGTAAGATCGCACAATGTCTTCACCATGAGAAGTAGAGGAATAGGACCAATAATGACTTCGGATGATCCATTGAGCATATTCAAAACAATTTTTACCGAGGAAATGTCACACATAATCGAAAGAGAAACTAACCGAAAAGCCAAACAAACTATTGAAGCGTGGAATGAAGCTAATCCAACACGACCCAAAGAATGGCAACCACTGACACCCAAGGAGTTTGATGCGTTCCTGGCAATGCTTATAGCTTCTGGCCTATATAAGTCAAACAATGAACCAGCTTACTGCCTGTTTGATACAAATCATCCACCAATCTTCAGAGCTGTAATGTCATTCAAAAGATTCAAACTGCTATTGAGGTACATACGATTTGACAACGTGAACACACGCATGGAAAGGTCACAGAGCAGCAAAACGGCAGCAATTGATGATATTTGGCTCATGCTGCAAGCTAATTTGGCAAGTCGGTACGAACCACATGATGCTCTAACAGTAGATGAACAACTGTTTCCATATAGAGGACGGACATCATTTACACAGTACATTCCATCAAAGCCTGCAAAATATGGAATAAAGGTGTGGTGGATATGTGATGCAAAAACCAAATATCCGCTCAAAGGTATCATATACTCTGGAAAAGCACCAGGACAGGAGCGTGAAACCCAGCTGGGCTACAAAGTGACAATGAAGCTCGCGCAGAAATACTTATTTACTGGCCGCATTGTGTATGCAGACAACTTCTTTTCGTCTCTTGAAATGGCTGAAAACTTGATTACCCAAAGAACAGCATATGTTGGTACCTTACGCACAAATAAAGCTTGTATTCCCAGTGAGTTTAGGAAGAATCGCAATCGCCCAATTGATAGTACATTGTTCGGCTACCATGACAACAACGTTGCGCTATGCTCATATGTGCCGAAGAAAAATAAAGCAGTGGTACTCATTTCAACAGCACATTATACAAACGCCGTCGAAGGAGCACATAAAAAACCAATGGCCATTGTGGATTACAACAAAAATAAAGCTGGAGTGGACACGATGGACCAAATGCTAGGTACATACACGTGTAAAAGAGGTACTAAACGCTGGCCACTGGCCATGTTTTATAATATTGTGGACGTTGCTGCATTGGCGTCATTTATCGCCTATAATGACCTCAATCCGAGCCAGAAAAGCGACAGGAGGCGGTCGTTCTTATACAAATTAGTTCAGCAGTTGGCTACTCCCGAAATCGAAGAAAGGGCGCTCAATAATCGTATAACCCGCTCTACCCCCATATCAAGAGAGCTATGATGGACTACAACGTCATACCACTAGAAGAGAGCATTACAAGCGAAGCACCACCAATCCAACACAGGGATCAACGGAAATCTTGCTATTTATGTCAACAACACAACAACAGGCAACGTAAAACAGGAAGTAAGCAGGAAGTTTGTTTGTATGGAGCATTCAGAGCAGAAGCACCGTTGCATGCCGTGCAAAACGTCCAGGATTCAGCGTGCAGAACAATAAAATAATATTAGATTAAGACTATATCTCAATAAAAATAATTAATATTTAATTTAAAACCAAAATTTGCCCGTGTTCAATCATTTTTAGTGCATTTTATAGGCAATTTTCATATTATGTCCCAGCGGACCTTAGGGACCTTTGACGTATAATTTACTTAGGGTCCCACGAAGGGTTAAAATAAAATTGTGTAAATTACGAAATTGACAATTAAAAAAAAAACTTTTTTTTTACGCAAAATTCTGAGAAATTGCACTCAAAGTTGAAATTTAGTAATTTCATTAACCGATTGATTTTATCTTTACACGAGCACAGCTCGGCAATGGGTAAGTCGTCGATGTTCATTGTTATACCGTTAGAAAGGTGATTTCATTATCTTTCGAGTGAGCCCTCAAAGTAAGTTTTATATGTGTTTGTTTTTCTGCCAAAAGCAATAATGTGAATCAAAATTCGTGAAATACTAATTAAGAATTTAGCTCCTAAAAGGAGCAAATAGAATTTCAATTCCAACATGTTATTCATCGGAATAATATTGCCAATGAAGCCTCATTTTCAGTTTTTGGTGACATCCAGTAACCTTTCGATCCTTTAGGAGCAGCGTGTACTATTTTCTTGCATACACAGCTGTAATTTTGATGCACTCCAAAAATAAGTGTGAAAAATTTATAAAAAAAAACCATTGAAAATAAACCAACAACAAAAAATAAAATAAAAGAAAACAATATCTTTTTAATATCAAATAAAATATATATATATATATATATATATATTTTCTCAAATTAATTTCGTTTTATTATGTGTGCCATTTTTAAATTCGTAATGTTTTTTTACAACATTTCGTTAGTTTTTTGTGTTGAAGTTTTTAACTTAAAAATTAAATTATTAAGAAAAACAATAAACTAGGTATATTAAATAATATGATGATTGATTTAAACTAACGTAAAAAATAAAACTAATAAAACAGTACTAGACGTCTTTGAATGATGTTGTTATTTATTTGTTGTGGTTTTGTTGTTGTTGTTGTTGTTATTGAGGTCAAAACTAAACATTATGAATAAAAAAAAAATATGCTAATTGCGACAAGTTAAAATTAATTTTATATTTAATATGATTAAAATTAAGTTACACAAATACGTGCAACAGGAATTTAAACTAGTTTTAAAACAAATCGTTAACTACAAAAACTGCAAGAATTTTTCAGTGCATACATTTAGACTTAATAAAAAAATATGCTAAATGAAGGTGTTCATAAAAAAATATGTTTACTTGATAGTTATATAAAAATATATATTTATATGATTTGTACATTTTATGATAACAATGCTTAGATCAAAAAATTTTAAATAAATATTTACGTCGAAAAGTTGAAATATTTGGTGGAAAAAAAACCGAGAGACTGACTGGATGCAAAAAATAAACCAATTATGTACTAGCGGCAGAGGAGAAGCAAAGTAGGTTTCGTGAAAATAAGCCCATGAAAAATAATTTAATAGTTTTTACAAAATTTTAACTAAATTTTAACGAAAAAATTTTATAAAAATTATATGATGGAATTTTATGGATGGAGTTTATAAAACAGTAGACATAAACCAATGATTCTAGCTTTACGTTTTAAAATTGTTGTTTTTCATACATTTTTTTTTTTTTAATTTTGTCATTTTGTAAAACATTAATTCGACAACTTCGAAACCCAGCCATCATTTTAAGCTATCTAATTGTTGCTTACTTTTCAAATCTTGAAAGATTTTATGTGCATAAATTTAGCTTCGCCTTTTTTTATAAATTATTAAAAAAATTACATGTGCTGCAATGTGCCTCAATAGTGCTCTCATATGCAGCATTGAAAAAAAATTATTCTCATATGAAGTTTTTTTATGCGAAGTTAGCTTTGCCATTTGTTTCTTATAGAAATTCATGCATTGTGCTGTGATGTGCTTAAATTATGCTCTCATGTGCCGCAGAGCGATTCAAAAACTAGCCGTATTTACAAATTTTGAAAGCGTAAACACTTTTTTTTTTATTATTTTATGTAATATCTCTACGGCACATTGCAGCACAATTCAAGCACATAACAGCACAATTTTGATATTTCTAAAAAATAAATTAAGCATCGCATAAAAATCTTAACGTAAAATAAAACATTTCCTATGCGTCACACGATGGCGCACAACGGGCACATCACAGCACATGTTCACTTTTAAAAAAAAAAGTCCAATGTGGTGGGAACTTACAATGTTATAGTAAATTATTAAAAAATATCATATAAAACATTTCCCAAGGGTTTGATTTAAAAGATTTTTTTCTTGTGATCCTAAAAATTGACGATGAATGCAAATATTTGTGTTTAAATTTTTCAAAAATTCCGTGAATATTATTCCGTGAACATTCGATTCCGGACGAAATTTAATTCACAATAGGGCTGAATTTGTATTATTGTTAATAATTATGTATATATAATTTATAAAAATTACTAAATTGATTAAATTAAAGCATACATAGTCAGACCTATCATAAGCAATTTTTTCGCCCGGAATCGGAAAAGGGAATTTTATGTTTTTTAAGCTAAAACTCAGAAACTTTTGGAAATTTTTAATGCAAATTTGTTTATCAATATATTCATGAGTGTAAATTTTTCTTTTTCGATTTTCCGGACGAAAAAATTACTTATGATAGGCCTGAATATTTTAAAAATTTACTATAACATCGCAACTAAATAAAAAACAACAAATTTTATATGTAAGTAAATGTAAGTTTTTTGGAAACTTACTTCATGCACATCAGTTTTTCATATCATTTGTAAAATTGGTTTAGTTTTGAGTTTGCCATTTTTTTTTTCGAGGGTTATTTGTATTTTTTTTTTTTTTTGTTTGTTTGTTTGTTTGTTCGTGTTATTAATACAAGTTTTGATATTTAAAAAAATTATGCTACTGCGTACAGTTCTTGATGAACTAACTAAAAATAATAGGCTTAACATTATTTATATCATATTTTTTTTTAAATTTTTGTTTAATTTAATTCCCTAGCCTTAGTTTGCTAACGTTCATACATACATACTTTTATTTAATTTTTTTTAACTATATCATCATAATAATATTTAGCTTTTCAAAAATTAAACATTTCCATTGAATTCTTTCAAATTATGTACATATTTTAACTTTATTTGCTTTTTGATTAAAATCTAAACATGCAAAAAAAAGTATTATGTATTTACTTTAGTACTTTACACAAGTTGACAGAAAATATTTAATTTTAATTTGCAATTTTTTTGTATCATTTATGCTTAACATTGAATTTGTTTTTTATAGCTTTTTAATACATATGTACATGTTTTGCTATATATATTTATATCAACAATCTTTAGCACGTACAAACGTGTAAAGTCATATTTGTTTCTTATCTCAATTTGCAACGCATGCGCACTGCTTAGCGTTAATTATTTCTTTAAACTTAATTTACTTAATTTAGCTTAAGTTATATTTAATTATAGTTTTTTTTATTTTCTTCTATAAATAACACTACATTTTTTGCAATAATACATATTTACTTACATAAAAGATTGAATTTAGTTGTATGCTTTTATCTTTTTTTAATGATAATTTTTTTTTTATTACGTAAACAGTGTTGTGTGTTGCAATCAGCTGCAGCTGAAGTGAGAAAAAAGTTCAGCTCAGCTCAGCTTTATATTTTACTATTTACAACTTTAAAGTAAATTCTCAATAATACAATGCAATGAGCGCATGCGCGTTAGTTCTAAAACTTTAAATTCAATCAATCAATAATACGTACAATAATAATACAATTAAATAAAGTTAGCTGTTCCGCCGATAACGTCGCTGTCTCCTTGTGCTATTACCGTCTTCCGACTTAATACCTCAAGCATAAAAATGCAAAGAGTTACTTTAAATTCATATGCGTCTAATTTGGAAGTTGTCTATTAATGTCTGGAGTTATTTCTTTCAAGAGTTTTAAATGATTTGGTGCCTGGTTGTGTCTAAGCTGGCGCCAATTGGAAGTTGCTTGGTAGTTAGTTTTGTGTTTTCTTTACATGTTATACTATTGGAAGATCACATTGTTTGGAAGTTGGTTAAATTGATTGAGTTTACACGCATAAAACTGTGTTCTGCTCTGTTCGGCTCAACAAACTAGATATCGTCGTCTATGATGTCATCTCCATCTTGCTTCTGCGCCGCATTAAGCTATTGCCGCCGTCAAGTAGTAAAGATCCATCAATGTTTGTACATTAATTGGTAAACAGGAGAGCCGATCATGCGTATTAGAATCCAAGGCTAACCATGACAGAGCATTATAACCCTCAAGCACATAACGCAAGACATCTGCCGTAAGTGTAGAGTCCAGCGGATGATCAGTGGCGGATGAGTGCGCTACCGTAATGGTATCATCTGCTGTCTGTATATTTGGCACATGCAAGTGCAATGCTGTCTTCAAAAACACTGGACAAACATCTTCGAGATGTGGACATGCTGACCAAAACCATGCCGGCATGCGTCCCGTTGGCGCTGTCGATACCATATAGCCTACGGCTAAAGGTTGTTGATTAATGGAACCAACCTGAACGTGTTGAGGAAAATAAGAACACTTATTAATACAAAAAAGAGTCACTTTAACTGCAGAAAGTTGAGCAAACATACCTCTTCGATATCTTGTTGTTGTGCAGAGTTGAAATTATTGCCACCAGAACTTTGCCAGCTACGATTATCTTCCATGCGACCTGGACTGCCTTGTGGAGAGGAGCGTGCATAGTCTGAAACGAAAAGAAATATGAATTAAATTTTCAAAATTACAAATATTTTATTGCTTAAAACAAAACTCCGCCAGGTCTAGCTTGCGCCTGCCTGTCCCAAGCCAGGATAAAGGAGGAGGGTTGTTTGTAAGATACGTCCTGCAAACGTAAAAACTGATAGGGCCAACCAAGAGCTCGGGGTGGCGCCCATCTTGGTAGCAGGTCATATTCGGTATATCGATTTGAAACAAGCCTACGAAAGTATAGCAATTGACCTGAAAACTTGTTAGTACGGGGACAGTCTTTACCCGTCAGATGGGGTAGACCCTATATATCCACCGCATGGAGACCTTAATTCGGATGGAACAAATGGTTGTGAAGTGTTGGCATGCGTGCATAAAAGTGTCAACTCTTCAGCTTCCCGAAGTGTTGTTTGTCAAGAGTTTGGCTCGCACCCTCAAACTGGCACGGCAGTCACTGAGGGAAGTGTTGACATTGGTTGTGAAGACTTAGGGTTCTCATACTGAGCACGGCAGTCCCTGAGAACAATGGCCAATACTCTATGTCTGGATGTTGAAATCCGAACCGCCAGAGTAAGAGTGGCAATTGCAAAGGTCCTCCAGAGTAGGTACCGGTCATGTGCAATAATTTCCAGCTGAGTCGGCAACTGCAAATTGTTAGACTAGCCTTTAAGTGCTCATTGAGCACAGTCATGCATAAGAATGCATTTTTCGTAATTGCATTTGTGTATTCTTGGTCTTTTTGCGGGGATGTTGTGGATCCTCATTTGACGGGATCGAGTTGCCCAGATGACTGTCGTGGGCTGGCCCTTCGGGGAGTCTCGTACTGGTTGTGGTTGTGTGAATGCTACACATGTCTAGATTGACCGGCGGGGTCGCGCAATGGTACGACCGGTCTGGCATATCTGTCTTAATATGCAAGAAATTGGGTAGGTCTCGCCTCCACCAGTAGATGGATGGAAGTACGTCGCTACGGAAGTCTAAACTGGTACTGCTATTACGGGCAGTATGTAATTTATTACATAATGCTCCTAATCAGCAGGGCACTGGGTGATGCTTTGTGTTTGTGAAGCAGTTTCCATGTTCGTGTTGCCACACCGGATGCCCCGTATGTTTTACTTGTTTTAAAACATAAACATGTTGTGGTACAACACAAAGTTCATGGTTGTCTGTTTCATGAACTATTACCCTAGGCTTTAGATAACCCAAGTTGCTTAAGCATTGCGGCAGGTGCAGCTTGATAATCTTAAAATCGTCGGCTTAAAACAAAAATGACGCAAAACAATATAAAACATGGCTGTGCGAATAATCGCCCAAGTCGTAATCGCACAAAAAATCGGCTAGAATTCTTGGGCGATTGTTCATTCGTAGTTTAGGCAATTGTTCACATTACGTTAGGTTAGGTTAGGTTAATCCGGTCGCCTCCTGGCGAAAGCTCACATATACCATTCTGGTCCTTAGTGATACCGGGTGTAAGGAGCCTGTAAGGAGCCTGAATTCGCGAATCTAAGGAGGGTGTCTGTAGAGGTTTTGGCCACATGTTGTAGTGACGGAAATGTCAGTAAGCCTAAGTATTTCGATCTCGATCTAAGAAGAGCGGGGCAGGTGCATAGTAGGTGTTCCAGGGTCTCAGCCGTGCCGGGTTCCTTGCACTTCCTGCAGTTGTCAGCTGTTGTGATGCCCATTTTCTGCGCGTGAGCTGCCGCCATGCAGTGACCCGTGAGGATACCTACTAGTGTCCTGCATTCTCCGCGCGGTCGTGCCAGGATGAACACCGTCCGTTTTTCGCATCGTGTATCACACATGATTTTTAAAATTTTGCATGTTATCGTATCTTTCCATCTACCACTCACTGCTTGTGCGGCCCTATCTTCGAGCTTTCTGTACAGCTCTTGTAGTGGGATTGGCTGAAATAGCTCCACCAATTCGTTTTTTTTTTGTTCTCTTTTTTTTTGCAAATTCCGAATATTTTTTCTTAAAACAGTTTACTAATTGTTATTTTTTACTTACTGTCCCAAGTGCCCAAAATAGCGCCCATTAAATCTTCATTGTTGCAACCATCGTTTTCCTCATCGAATTCGTCAAAATTAAGAAAATCGTTATCGATGTCAACTTGCGGTTCGTTTTGAAATTGACGTGTAAAAGACTAAAAACAGAAGAAAAAAAAAATGTTTCAACTGACAGAAATTTAGGAGCAACACTCGACTACTTACCAAACAAACAGCGCTGGTAGGAAAAACCAGAATATGTGTGCAGGTAACATCTTGAGGAGTCGACAAAGGATTTTGCATTGAAATTTGTGAAAAGCGTTCATCTGGTGTAAATTGATCAGGCATCACACGCAACTTGGCATCGGGCTCTAGAGTAACCAAGCAGGCGCTAAGGATGCTGGGTGGATACATCAGATTGCATTGCTTGCACATGTCCTTCAGTTGTTTGGTAACCTTCTGCAAGCTTTGTTTGCTCAATAAATAGCTCCACGACTTCAGTTCGCTATGACCAATGCGGCCGATGCGGCCAATAACCAGACGCCAGGGTTGTGCCGTTTGGGATATGATGCCGATAATGAAATCCACTAGCTTCTTGAGGCCAACACGGCGTGCAGGTGCTTTGCGACGTCGCGTACGATTTGGCACATCAATGTTGATGCATACCTTCTCAAGCAGTTCGCCGCGATTGTCGGTGACTGTGGCCAAGAGCCAGCTCTGATCTTCACTCATGCAATAGTTGCAATACATCACAGAGTACTGCTGTTCATTAAAGTTACGCATGCCCGCGTTGGTGCGCGAAAAGTCCGTCTTCTCATTTTTCTCATGTATAGGAGCTAGGATGAAGGGTGGTGTGTACATCTTGTAGGGCTGACGATTCTTTTCATCTTTGCTCTTAAGGAACACCTCCATATTGGCGGCTGTGCCAAAACCGGTGAGACTCTTAACCGTCTGGCCGTGCACCATATGGCGACGACATTGCGAAAATATATTCAGCGCCAGGCATTTTATTTCATCAGAGTAACGTTTGCGATTTCGCGCACGCCCCAGTTCCAACATGGACTCTAGTGATATTATTTGCAAATTAATGTTGGCACGTACAGCATCAGGTATGGCTTTCAGCAGTTCCGCATAACAACGCAGCAAAGCGATGCAGGCCAAACGCTCCAATTCAGGTGAATCAGAGCCGTAGGTGAAAGGCTCAACCACATAGAGAACAATAGCTGGCGGATTTATGTCCTCCATAGTGTCAGCGGCTCCGAGTGGATCGCCAAAAATAAGCGGTTTGGTGCCATCACCCTTTACATCGGTCTTAACGTCCGTCGCTGGCTCGGATTCATTGGTGCTGGAATGTGGTTCATGTTTTGGCTGTGGCGGCGGTGAATTACTTGGCTTCTCCGCCTCCAGAGTGGCCGAGTTATTGCTGCTGCTGCTGTTGCCATGCATGGGGCTTGTGGTACCACGCTCACGCCCACTTCCACTGCCAGTGCCACTGCCACTACTACTGCTACTGCCACAGCGACCATCACTTTGACTATCGGGAGGATTTAGCAGCGATTTGTCACCCGGCACACGATTTAAATATGGCAGCAGCATATTTTGAAACGCCAGCGCATACAGGCGTATTTTCTCCGCCAAACTAGTATCTTCCAAGGTGCGCAGCCAATCATCCAGCGGAGTTGTAGCAGATGCTAGTTTTTCCGCCGCTGGTTTTGGCCCAACACTCAACAGACCATCCCAACCACGCATGGGTGTGTGACGACCAAGTTTGCACATTTCATACGTGCTGCTCAATTCCTTGAAGTAGCTGCGCGTCTTGGCTATGACGTAATCGTTGTCCGGACATATTATCAAATAGACCACATCACGTGCGTAAGAATACGGCTCCAGCAGAAACTTGTCCCAATAATGTATGGCCAGTGGTGCCACCGAAACCCAATCCTTATCCTGCCCTACTATGACTGAGGGTATAGGCTGCGGTTCACATTGCCCGGAGGCGCGTCCGGCCAAACGATGGAATTGGCGCCACGTCAATGGACCACTTACGGTGTACGTGGCATCCTTGGTGCCAGCGGCACTACGCGACTTTGAATGGAATGCATTCTGCAGCATTGGCTGTATGGCGTTCATGGTGCGTACAATATCCTTGTTGCTGCGCGTAAAACCCGCTGGTATGTAGGGCCACTTGTGCACACCCAGATTGGCTGTGGGTGCCAGGGAATGTTTGCGCATTAAGCCTAGATTGAGATGTGCCAATTGTTGCTGCTGCTGCTGGTGATGCTGTGAATGCTGTTGGTGTGCGGAGTAATCGCTGTTCTCAGCTGCAGCTAAACGCGCCTGTTCCAAAGCCAAGCAAATTATATCGTTGGCGTCGACAAACTCTAGCACGTTGGCAATAGCCACCATGGACTGCGGTGGTTGTTTAGCAGTTTGTGCTGCCTTCGTGAGTCGCCGACGATAGCGTTGCAACGCACGATGTATCGAGCTGCTCGACGTTTGAATGATAGAACACTGTTCGAGTAATAAATCAAATATTGAATTGGCCAGAAGAAGATCACCCTGCAGTGGCGAAGCAGCTGAGTGCTTCTCTAAATCGCTGGCGAGAGCAGGTAAAACATTATTACTGGAAGTTGGACGCAATGCCAGGGTTAGACTTGTTATAATCGAAAGCAGAGAACGTTTCTTAATGCGGCCAGGATCTTCAGCTATACCAGTTATTTCCAATTCGTCCTCATAGAAGAGCCCGGCGCGATGCGCCAAGCGGCGATTGACCACAGCGCTAAAACCACAGGTGCATTCAACGGGATCTTCGTCATAGTAGCCATTGATGTGCTGATTGTTGCCAGCGCCACCACCAGCAGCTGTTGTTGAGGGTGTAAGCGAGGACGAAGAATTGGAGCCCGCATGCCCAGAGCCTGCTCCAGGCACAGATGCAGGCGAGTGCAAAGCGCTGCCACCGCTGCCAGCTCCACCACCACCGCCAAAGGCACTAAGCAGACGCATATTGTTGCCATTGGCTGCACTGCCGTTAGCTGCCGACACTATTGCACTGGTACCCGGATTGAAACTGCTGCCCGGCAGCGGCACATACACACCTGAGTCTGCGCCGCGTATATTTCCAACTTTCTGTGAGTCTGCATTGCAGACGCATACCGTGCTGCTGTCAAAGTTATGATCACGAAACACATTCAACGCCGTGTCGTAGAGCAGCACATTAACAATGAGCGAACTTATTTCGGGATAACGTTGAGCATGCGCCGCGCTGGCTGCGAGCATGTTGCTACTGCCTGACACAGCCATATTGTGTGAATGTCCAACGCCCATGTGTGAGGCATGTGCGCCGACGCTCTGCGGTGTGCGTGGTTGTGGTTCCTGCGAGTGAAACTGCTTGTTCAAATACGAAGAGGTCGAGGTGGCTGGACTGGCTACAGCGACTTCGTAAGGTGGTGGTGGATGTATGGGTGTGGTGCGCCGCTGTTGTGGATGATGGTGCAGCATGGGGCTGCCGCTAGGGAAAGGCACCGTTGCCGCTGCTGGTGATATTGGCGACATACCGGCGCGTTGCATGAGCTGCTGCATGGTGGGACCACCCACAGTAGCATTGGTCAAAGCTGCTTGCGGACAATTTAATTGATTGAGCAGCAGATTGCTGCCGGCGCTGTTGAGTGGTTGTGGTATGGGAGAGGGTGATGGCATTGGTCCCAATGGTGTGCGCGGCTGTTGGATTGGAGTACGTGGCGCCGCAGAAAGTAGCTCCTGCAATTGTTGGTGATGATGTTGCTGCTGTTGTTGTTGATGCTGTTGCAGCTGCTGTTGTTGGTGGTGATGATGCTGCTGCTGTTGTTGATGCTGCTGATGTTGTTGCTGCTGCTGCTGTTGTACTGCGGCACGTGCTTGCTGTGAGGTCCAGGAAGGTTTATAAACGCAGTTGACAGGCACCACCAATGGCGGCAGCGTTTGGCTTGGCAGATTCGTCAACGGGGCATACTTGGAGGAGCCCACAAATTTGGATTGCTGTGGCGGCCTGTAGACATAAGACCAATCATCAATGGGCTCCTCAACGGGGCTGCCTAGTTCTACCGAGTATTCCTGTTGTTGTTGTTTGATTTTCATCATGCCGCCACCACCACCACCACCTAAGCAAACATCTATACTGGTAGTTAGCATGGTTGTAGTACTGGTCACTACGCTGAGATCTGTCATGGATATGTCCATTTGGCATGGACTTGAGTTAGGATGATGTTGTTCATGTGAGGGCGGCGTAGGAAACATGGTAGTCAAATCCTCGGCTTGTATGACATTAGCGCCCCCTAGATTATTATTCAAATTGCTAGAGTTGCCATTATTACCAACGCCAGCGCTTATTGCAGACGCACCAACTACGCCGCCGCTGGCACCCACACAATTTTGCAGCGCTGCCACACCAACATTGCCAGTTAGACTATTAGCCGTAGCTAGAACTGCAGACGCAACTGCAGTCGAACGCTTCAAATCATCGATGGTGTTTGTAGCTGCGCAGCCATTCGAAGGATTATTTGAATCAGGTGGTGTATGTATCTGCACACCGCCGCACTCCTCATTCGACGATGTATCAAAAAGTTGTTCCAAGTCATTCATCGATGGATTGAGACCTTCGGCTGTGAATAGATTGCCACCAATAACGCCCTTGGCTTCCTTGCAAGGTGATTTGGCTGAGCCGCCATCAACTCTGCCGACGCCACCTTCCAACTTGATGTCATGTGCTGCAAAGAGTTCACCTGGGCGATTAATATTATCACCTATTGCCGCCTCTTGTATACTGGTCAGATGAGTTGATGCAATGCCAACCAGACCACCACTGCCTGAAAATTGATTCCTTGCTGTGCCACCAATAGAGTTGGCATTGTTAGCATTACCAACCATAAGCAACTGGGTGCCATAAATTGAACCAGGTGAAGGCATAAGTGGTTTAAAGTGCGTGTGACCGTCATAAAGATTCTTTGTACGCAAAGGACGACATGGTTTGACTATATCGTTCGGCTTAAAGCGCTTGACAGGATGATTCACCCTAAAAGAAAAATAAAAGAGTTTGAATTAGACATACAAAAGAATTGAGTGGAATAAAAGTGTTTGATTGATAAACCATCAACAATTTATGAACAAACAATTGACAATAAAGGACACAATCGTTTCGTCTAAGAGTCAAAGATGGCAGCTATTTCTGTCTCTGTAAAAAGTGCCCCTTTAATACTCTAAAATATTTCTGGGCGAACTGCAATAGAAACTTAAAAAAAACATACGACTCACCATGCGTCCTGAACGGAAAAATCGTACAGAGTTTCCAACTTGAGGCAGTCATCGTTTGCTTGACTATCGATATCTTTTGTGCTCAACTTTGGTGGTTTATACAAGCTCAAAAAGTCGACCATGGCAGCAGAGGCGGCTGCAAAATGATTTTGCGTAGTCTCAGAAGCGCCACCACTCGGTATGCTGCCGCCTATTGAAGTTAAAGTCTGGAGCTGTGTTTCAAACTTTTTAACAGTAATCAATCCACATTGCTGCTGCTGCTGTTGTTGTTGTTGTAGCTGCTGTTGTTGCTGTTGCTGCTGCTGCTGCTGTTGTTGTTGTTGCTGCTGCTGCTGTCCTATTGTAGGCGTGCAACGTTCAACGCTTGACGGTGGCGGCACGCTACCTGGTCCCATTCCACTGCCAGCTACCAATGCAGCTTCAGCTGAAGGTGGTGGTTCTACACTTGGTGCCGGCTGCACATACGGCGAAGTGGTAATGCTTTTGTTATCATGTTGATCAGTAGGTGTTGGTGCAGGTGTATTTTTGTCAAGCAGCAGATGATCGATGGGTGTGGGCGGCTGGTGCAAATTGGATACTGAGGTGGGAGCGCGTGGACTCATTAGCTGCTAAAGGTGGCGAAAATAATTAAATAATTTGTTATTTCTTCATTATTCTTCACAGCACTTACTTGATCAGCTGGTGGAACAGAAGTTGGCTGCGACAGTGACGAATTCGGATGTGGAGATGGGGCCGGCGTACTTGGTGAGCCAACAGAGGGTACAGGCATCGAGTCACCAATTGAATTGCGGGAATAAGATGAGGCACCACCTTGTGGAGTGCCTCCAGGCGTAACAGCTGAGGCGGGATGCAATGGAGATGATCTAAAAAAACAATTCAAATATAAATTCAAATTATTTTCAAAGAACAAAATAGATATGAAGGAGCAAGTGTACTATTGTAAATGTATTGAGAAATCCAATATTTTTTTTTTTTTATTCTAATGATCTAAACCTGTGCAGATAGTGTGAATGAGTTATCAAACTACTTGTAGCCAAAAGAAAAAAAAATTACCTTTATATATTAGCAATATTAAAGAATATCTTAAGCCAAAACGTAAATATGTATATTAAAATAAATATAAATGTAAGAACTTAAAACCATTAAGTCGGAGCAAAATACATATATAACGTTGCATGCAATAAAATAATCGACAAGGCGCCAACTGAAGTGTCATACATATGAAAATGCAAACAATAGTTATCGTTGTAACAATAATCGCCAGATTATTTTTGATTACTAATAAATTATTTACAACAAAATATATAATAAGACTATATCTAACAGAGATGATGATTTTATTCTATCGTTACATAAATTATACAGATGTAAAAGTATTTCAAAAGATTTTTTTCTTCTTAATAATTTGCAAGAACATTTTTAGGTTATTATTTATACCGGAGCATAATAATATTTTACAAAGATTATCTCTAAATAAATAATTAACATTATGTTCGATAACCGGTCACCATTTTCATCATTACAATAAGAGTATGCAGGTTGAATATCCAAAACCATTTTATATATAAAAATCAAAATGTTGGCTTGTTAACCAGTTACCAGCTGCAGCTTTTATACAACAAATAAATATTTTAAGGTTTGCCAAAAAAACTCGTATACTACTTCTTGCCTCAAGGATCTTTATGTTTCACTTTCTATTGTAATTATTTCATAGTTTATATTTAAAAAAAAAAAACAATTTCCTTAGAAAATCGTTAATACAAGTATTGACACAAAATAACTTGAGTGTCAATGACAGTGAGTATCTTAAGTAAAAGAACTTTAATTAAAAAAAAAAAAAAAACCAGCCGTAACATTTTGTTAGCTTTGATGACATGATTCCTATTTTAATTCGAAAAGAGTTAGTTTGATTTCTTTATTGTTTCGGAAGATTAAAGTATTTGAAGGATTGCCAAGTTTAGAAAAGTGAGTTTTAAACTTGTCAAAAAAAAACCATTTCTAAAGCCACAAACTAACATGTTTGCACAGAAAGTAAAGTTTCAGCAGGTTGGTAAAAGTTGTCATCAATGATATTGTAATGCAGAACTGTAAGCGGTATGAGTTTATTTGGGATCTTCTAGGGTTGTCAGTATGTACGCATAGTTGGCGAAACAATTTGAACATAGTATTTTCTTTAAATAAGTAATCAAGTGAAATAAATTTGCGATAAAAAAAATCAAGTGAAATAAATTTGCGACAAGAAAAATCAAGTTATTTTCATAACAAACATATGTATATTTTAGTAGACTGGCTTAAAAAGCATGAAAAGACAAAACATTAATTAACTCGCAGAAATTATCACATTCGTTTGTTGCGTTATCTTTTGTTTTCATTGTGCTCTCGGGATAGAGAAAAATTTTGTTATATTTTGTGTGTTCTATTTGTTTTTGTGCTTTCGATTCCCACTTACACTGTAAGGTACATGTCATCAGTGTTTGAACGGCCAAGTCTGAAAAAATTTAATTAATAATTATACTTTACAGACGTTGGATTTCTCGCAAATATATTTTATGTAAGTATGTATCACTGGGAATTACCAGCACAAAGCTGCGTCAAACATTTAGTTTGAAATAAACTTGGGGAGTTACCCATACAAAAATACATGATTTAATTTTTCCATATAATTTTTTAGAATAACAAAACATTTTGATGATGACAGCGTTGAACTTGGTATACCTACAAAATTAATCCATCTATGCAGGATTACGCTGAGCAACACCAGCAGTTAAAATCAGGAAGGACCTCACATTTATTACAAAACAAGGTTTTAGGCAAGGTGATTCATTATCGTTCGTCTTTTTCAATCTAATAATGAAGAAGATTATCCGAGCTACTCGTCTGAGACCTAGTGGCACCATATTCTATAAGAGAGTTGTGTTGTTGGTGTTATGCTGATGATATCGATATCATTGACCATAATAAGAGCGAAGTCAGTGCAGCATTCTTCATATTAGAAAAATTGTCTAGTCGCATGGGTCTTACTAACCAGGGCTGGAAGAAAGCTCGGGTTTTTAAAAACCAGGTTCTGCTTTTTTGGGTTTTTTAACACTCAATCAAAAGAGTTTTAAATCCTTCCAAAACAAGCTTTAATTATTTTATACCGACTTAAAAGGATGAGGTTCTCAAGTTCGTTGGTTTGCAGTTGCCCGATTTGGAGGCGTGACAATATTGCAAAAACACTGTATCTCGAATAATATTGACAATAAGGCACTGAAATTTAGTAAAGAAGTAGGCACAATTATTACAAATTATTTAAATCAAATGGGCGTTATTCGAAAAATAGGCTTGGCAATATTATAAAAACGCTGTATCTGAAATAATATTGACACTAAGGCACTGAAATTGAGTACAGGAATAGGCACAATTATTACAAATTACGGTCAATAAAGTAGGCGTTATTCGACAAATGGGCGTGACAATACTAGAAAAAAACACTGTATCTCGTATAATATTGACACTAGAGTACTGAAATTAAGTACAACGGTAGGCACAATTATTACAAATTACGGTCAAGAAAGTGGCAATATTAGAAAAACACTGTGTCTCGTATAATATTGACACTAGGGTATTGAAATTAAGTACAAGGCTAGGGGCTAGTGGGCATTATTCGAAAAATGGGAGTGGCAATATTAAGAAAAGCACTGCATCTCGAATAATATTGAGACTAGGTTACTGTAATTCGGTACAAGTGTAGGTAGAACTATTACAAGATCAAGAAAAAGGTTGGAGTTCAATAAAGATCGTGTCATTATAAGAAAAACACTGTATCTCGTCGATTAATATTGACACTAGAGTAATAAAATTCGTTATAAGCGTTTGAAGGGCAGAAATGCAATTATTTTGTATAATTCGCAAAATTCAGATTATTTGTTGTTTTGTTGCGCTGTTTTCATCTCTATTACTTATCACTATTTGGATGCAGCAAATGTTTTAATAACATTTTTTTAAAATATGTTTGGTGGAAAAAAACTCATTGTCTTCGATTTGAAAGTTTAACAAAATTATATGGAATTCAGGATATAATTAGTTTGTTGTGTTAAATTTTCACCTCATTTAGATCGCACATACAAAATAAACAAACGGAATAGCAATCGACCAAAACTTACTAGCATAAGTCTGGACAGCTACTAAAAGTTTGTTGATTTTATTTACTTTTCTTTAAGGGGTTACATGACATTGGCCGTTTTTTTAATAAATTTTTTAAATTTTTTTTAATAATATTGTATTTTAGTAAATATTCTTAAGATTCTAAGAAAAAAAATTTCATGGAAAAATTCCTACGGGTTCAAAAGTTACAGCCGGATTAGTGAGAGCGCATTTTTAATTTTTGCGCTACCTACGTACGGCAGCTGGTATATACTTGTTTTACTTGCTACCTGACTTTTGGTGGTTGTTATTTCGTACCTACTTGAAGGGTGGGTTTTAGTTATTTGCAAATGTTTCAACTACTTGGTATCACCATAGGAGCTACAGCATTGAATTTTTCCAAAGGAAATGATGCAATTCGTTTGAAATGCGCCAGAGTGAAGGCATATGAAGCTTCAAAAGAAGCCCGAATTGCTAAACGATTGCAAAAAACTATAAGAAACAGCACAACACAAGATAACGAAGGCATACAGTACGAAGCAGGCATGGAAGATTGAAGGTAACCTTTTTTTTTTCTTTGTTCACAAATTTTGAACGCGTTTATCTCGAAACCATGTTTTTCGTACTGGTTGCAGCACTAGCGGGTTAAATTTTTTGACGGAATTTTTTTTTTTGTATTTTTTTAAACTTGATTCGCTATCGTATGTCACGAGCTTTTTGTTAAATTTTTTTTGAATTTTTAGTCAATATTTTTTTCGAAAAAACACACTTTCAAATTTGGAACATCACCAAAAATGGAAAAAAAAATTTAAAAAAAAGCTCGTGTCATACGATAACCAATTTTGTTAAGATTTAAAAAAGCTATTTTTTTCCAGATCGGACCATTTTTGCAACTCCCAGCGCTGCAACCACGAGGCCCCGTTTTTTTCTCTGCCGCCAGTTTGGGGCTCTATAAGACCATGTTGGAGTAAAAAATATATTTTTTTGAATTTTTTTTCTTGTAATTTGTTCAATTCTCTACAATAATAAAAAAATTTATAAAATTAATTAAATTAAAAAATTACAAATAATAAAATTTTTGGAAAAATGTTTGTTTTTGATTGAGTTATGAATTTTTAAAAAAAAATTCTGTTTTCTCTGCCGCGAATGTCATGTCCCACCTTAAGTGCAAACTTTAAAAGTAAAAGCTTTACAACACAATCATAAAAAAGCTCATGTATAATTTTGACTGATACATGTAAATTTTGATGCATTGATATAAAGTAATTTTTCATCGAAGAATTTTTTGAAGAACCCAATAAAACAAAAAAAGAACCCAAAAATTTCGGGTTTTTCAGGTGAGTAAAACATGGGGAAAATATGCCAGTCCTGCTTACAACACCTCTTTCGAGGTCGTCAATTCCTGGAATCCAGAATTAATTCCACCAACGATGTCTGTATTGATATCAAACAAAGGATAACTCTTGCCAACAGGTGAGTCCAAAGAACTTCAGAAGTTGAGAAGCGGAGCATTCTCTCGACGAACAAAAGTTACGCTCTATTCGCCACTACTCTATACAAACCTGGACACTGAGCAGTTCTGATCAAAGACTTTGGGACGGACCAATCTGTCTCAATGTCAGAACCACGAGCTGTATGAGCTGTACGACGAAATCGACTCAGACAAGCATATTAAAATCGATGGTCTACGCTGGATAGGTTTTGTAGAGCGGGTAGAAGACGACACCCCAGAGAAGATATTATTTGATTCGGTAAAAATCAAGTATTGGGCAACCTGACAACGCTTGGAATGTTCAAATAGAGCCAGTAAGCTCACGACAAAAGAAGCTGGCGAAATTTCTTAGATCAGATCTTACGATTGTAGCGCCACCCAAGTAAGGGGCTTAGATTCAAAAATGTCCAAGTTCACTTTTCACTATTTTGAGAAACTGACGAAAACTGACACACGGAACATTTGCATTGTTATTTATAAAAGGGGGGGGGGGGGGGGGAAACAGTGATAGTTGTTATAGAAATCTAAATTTGCAAAAAAATTTATAGCTCATTTTTTTTAGTTTACTATTACAATGGCTTGAATACTTTCGAATGTATATTAGTTGGACTGGGCTTGTTTTAATTAAAGAAAACTTAACTCGATCAATTTTGAAATTGAATATTTAATCAGGACTAGTTTTAAAATAGAATGAATTTAGAACTGGAATGATCTATGAATAATTGTATTTCTATAAATTTTAAAAGATTTTAAAATATTTATGAATGGTTTTTAAAATATTGTTTGACTATTCAAATCATTTTGTAGGCAACACTGGTCTAGAAGAAGAAAATCATTTTGTACGAAGCGAGATAGCTTAATATCCGGCGTTACTCGGGAGTTGATATAAATAATTTTTGAACACATTCCTCGTTTTGAAAAAAACTTTTCACAAACTTTAGAAGGAATGTTGTGTTCATCTTTCAAGTCGGTAACTTCAGTGAAATATAGCAAAATTGTAGCTTCAACATCTGAAGATCATGAGAAAAAGTTAGAGAAATCCTGATTAATGGATGCGTGGCGATAACTTTCAAAATAATATTTTTATATTTTATTCTATAGATTGGACATTTTGGAAAAAATTTCGTAAACATCACACCAAAAACCAAAAAATTTTTGACAAGTATTTATATAAAATTTACACTATTCTGTCTGTCAGAATATGAATGTGTCCAGGCTACTAAGCTTGTGCACAGGAGTTATGTATTATTATTGTTGACGTAAGCTAAGTTGTATGCACAACCCCTTTCAACGCCCACAAATCAATAAAAATTATATATTTCAGATGGTTATGATCGTATTAGACTATAATTCGGTAATTTAGTTCGCATGGTTACTATCGGCAACTGTTCTAAAAATTGGCTTGGTCAAACTATCGCTACGTCCACTTTTTTATAAATAGGGGTGTGGCAATTTTTTCAAAACTATAATGTACTCGAATAAAATCTACGCCCAAAATTTTACGTCAATCGGCCCAGCAATCCATTTATTGATTTCTGAAAGAGTGGGCGTATCTATAGTTTTATCACGCTTTAGTGTTAGTTAGTAGGAGGGTGAAAATATGGAGTACTACAGATTGAGACTATCGGGAAACACGCTCGCACGGATATAGTTCCACAATTTTACTGAGCGACTGCAGAACGAATTATCTCGATAATGCAATGTTCTATTGGACAAAGAGCCGATGGTAAAGGAATGGGCTTGGAGAGCTGCCCAACTGGACCCAGGAAACACACAAGCTGGTTGCGTCAGGCCATGTATCTCCCTTGAACACTTCCCATGGTATTACCTGTAAAACTATAAAAGATATTTTTCTACGAACATTTTTTTGGAAATTATATAACTTTTTGGATTGTAGTCCGTTCAGAGATAAATTAACAATAATAAATAAAATCTGAAATTGCGATACTTCGCTATCGTTATTTTATTTGATAAGTTGATCTTTCTTGATTCGACTTAAAATAAGTAACACAACCGCTTCATTACCAATTTTTTTTTTCACATATAGAAAAGAATAGCTTTTGTAGAATAGCTTGATTTTTCTTATTTGTATTTATCATATCGAGGTATCACTTCAGCGAAGTAAGACCATTTTCTTAGATAACTTCAAGTTTAAGCAGATTTTCTTCATCTTCAAATAGGGAAATATCAAATATTTTTCCGAGAAGTGCGCGAATAGGAATCTCTACCCATTTTCACAAAAGTTTAATTCTAGCTAGTATGCACTAGAGAACTGCAAAATTCACTTTTTGCTTGATTAAATCATTCACTGGAATTCTTACTCAACTCAACTCATTCAACAAAGTTCAGCGTTGAATAAAATCAGCACACTACTGGCGAACGCGTTTTTTGTGTCAGTTTGAGTTTGAGTTTGTCTGATCGAACTCACATGTTTGAGTGAACGAGTGTTGGGGTTGAATAAAATAAAATGATACTGCTGAAGGCATCGTTTGTGTGAGCTGATTGACGGATTAAATTCACATGTTTGAGCATTGGCGTTGAAGTGTATACGTATATGTGTTTCGCAAATGAGAACTCATAGAAATAGTTAAATTTAGTTGATTGCAGTTAATCGTTATAAAAACTTCACCCTTCTTCTTCTCTTTTTCTCTCTATCTCTGTCTGCACACGAACAAACTCATACGTGTTGATTTTTGCTTTTTGCGTTACATTCTTGATGAAAATAATCGTTGTTGAGCCCAACGAACAAGCATGAAATATGTATCCGAAGACGTCCGTTGATTAAAATCACCGAGCCAACACGAAGCACATGGTTTGATTGAATTTAACTCAACAGTGAGTGTATGCATTCGAGCAAGTCTGATCGATTGAACGCAGAGTCATGATTTTTACAGTGTTGATTACGTATGAATATTTTTATGTGAGTTTTGCAGTTCTCTGGTATGCACACTTCAACTGTATTTCTTTCACTTAAAATAATCGGTTAAAAAACGAATCCTGATCATTTAATATAAAGTGTGCTAATTCTATGGCCAACCAAAAACAAACCAGAATAGGCTTATATAGTGAAAAACTAAATAAAACAGAGGAAAACGGTTGCATGTTTTTGTTTTTTTTTTTTCTGAATCTAAAGTGTCAAATTGTTTGTTTAATTAAAAAAAAAACTACAACTATTACTATTTTGATTCATGATTGCCTTTGTAATTCAATAATCTATAAAAATGAAATTACTCGAGGCATATGGGAGGAATGTAAGGGTTAAACTTATTGCATTAACATAAAGACCAATACCGCCAATAAAAATTAAGTTATGCATGATCTAGAAATAAAAGACAGATGAGTATAAGAAGTAGTAGAGTACAAAAACTAGGTGTCTTCAGCTGTACATGATCGGATGTGAAAATAATGATAAGTCTGAAAATTGCCAAGCTAAGCTGTATAGTTTTTTTTTTTTTAAAGAAAGTTCAGTGCAAAATAAAATGGAAAAATGTAACAGAAAAAGTTTACACAAATAAAAGTTTTCAAGTAATTCTTAAGGCCGTTCAACGTTTTAATCATGTTCAGCTAAGACAGATTTTATTTTTTGTTTTTAATAAATAAAGAAGAGCACGCGATTTTTACATTCTTTTCAAGGATTCAAAATACGATCGTGATGGTGATATATATTCACAATTAATGGTTTTTTTATTTTTCTTTTCATTTGAAACTTTATTTTATTTTTTTTTTTTTTTTTGTTTAGTAGTTATTGTTATTTTAGTATTGCTGCATTATGGAGGACTTGGGAATGCATTAAATTATGGATAAATATATACCATAAAAATAAATACATAGCAATGTGTTCGTGTGTGTGACGCGCGAAAATCACTCGAAAACACAAAACAACAATTAGACAACACAAACCTTTGACTTGGTATGGTGTCTGAAGAAGCATAATATAGAGTACCGCCGGTACCGGTACCACCATTGAAATTAGTGCTCGTAGTAATGGTGGAAGAGAAGGAAGAGTAGAAAATAGCTTCACGAGCACTTGGTGAAATTTTTGAGATTTTAGCTTTAGAATTGTTATCGCTGGCGCTACGGCGACTGTTGCTGCTGCTGCTGTTGTTGTTGTTGTTGTTAGTTTCATCAGCTGTGAATTCTGCGTAACTTAAATGTTGCCGTTTGTGAAAAGGTATGCGAGTGTAGCGTGCTGTCAGTTTATTGCTATCAGTAAATGTTGGCATTACATTGGTTATTGTTGTTGAGCGATAAGCCTGTTGTTGTTGTTGTGAACTACATGATGCATAAGATTTGCTCAGCGATGTTGTTGGAATACGACAGGCTATTGCAGATGCAGAGGACATTGTTAAAGTTGATCCCATTGATGTTAGTCCTGTGACAGAGGACGTGCCAGTTGGTTGCTTCTTAGTGTTTGTATGACATCTGAAATTTTTTTTTATTGCCCATGTGGTATTTTTTTTTTTACATATATTAAAGTGCATTATTTAGTACTTTTATGAAAATTTTTACTATTAAGGCAAAAATTTTTAAGTTATTAAAATAGCATGTTATAACAAAACAAGGAATCCCTCTCTCATAGCTTCACAATATTTGGCATGTTAATCTTAATATATAAAAGGCAAGCACAATGCTCTGCACCTCAAACTGTTGCTCAAACTGTAATTATTTTTTGCGATTATTACAGTTTCTGCCCAACATGTGACGTCCTGAAAAATGCTCAGCCTGAAAGTATGCACAGAAAATTCATTGCCTTTTATGTATGTGCATACTTTCAGGCTGATTATTTTTTCCGAACAGTATGTTGTAAAAGCACTGTAATAATGGCAAAAAATAACTACAGTTTGAGCTTTAATGCTTCCAACCGGTCGTAGGACGGAATTTTATACTAGTCAATTTATAAAATGTAAAAAAGTGTGAAAAGAGATGTTTATATTATCTACTTGTTTCAACTCCGAATTTTTTTTATAGATAGCATAGAAATAGGGAAACAATTAAAAATTTAAGAAAATTCAAAAGCAATTTTATTCAATTCCCTTGCTTAACAAAAAGTACCTAGTACTGCCATAAATTCTGTTACAAGACTTTCAAAGCAGTAGGCGTTGAAATTTTCAATTAAAAAGTTCCGTTATAATTTTTGTTATTTAAATATTACACTGCAAGTTAAATTTAAGCCGGTTTGGTTTAGAATTTCACCGCGTTAATATGGAGTGGGGCGAAAAAGAAAGTCATATCGCTGTGATTGTGTTACACAAGTGTGGAAATATTGCGAGTCAAATATTCACGTTTTTAAAAAAACTCAACATATCCAGGATGTTTGTGTATCGTACCATAAATTGGTTTTTAGAATCATCTCAAGTAGAGGATAGGGCAAGAAGTGGACGTCCGCGTGGACTGGACGACTGGAGCCATAAAAGCAGTCCGTGAGCGATTTTGCCAAAATCCCTTAAGGAAGCAGAAAATTATGGCTAGAGATGGACATATCTACACGATGCATGTCCTGACTAATCATCCGTGATGACCTCCATATGAAAGCTTTTCGAAGGAGCACTGGTCATCTTTTAGTTCCACCGTTAAAGCAAGTAAGATTGGAAAGATGCAAGAAGCTGTTGTGCAGTGGCACGCAAGCAATGGCCATGAAAATATCCTTTTTACTGATGAAAAAAAATTGTACGGCGAAGGAAGCTTTAATTAAACAAAGTGACAAAGTCTATGCTAGAACATTCCAGAAAGCAAAAAATACAGTACCTAGGGTTCAAAGAGTTCATCATCCTGCATACGTAATGTGAGGAACTACTTTTTGGTAGAATTTCGGAATGAGTTCTGAAATCTGGATCGAAATTTCGGAATGATATACAAGTATTATTTTTGATTTTAATATAGTTTAAAAGAACGGAGCAATGTGTGAGTAGATATCAAACATTAAAATCATTTCAGACGTTTGACAAATCCACATTAAAAGAAAAAGTACTAGCTTTTATTTATTTTTCTTAGCAGTTGCTTCAGGTAATTTGGGTCTTTATTTAAGCAATTCGAGAACATTTTCAAGAATGTTTAGCAAATTATTTGTATTGGGAAATTAAATAATATTTCTTTTTGAGATAACTTGAAAACAAATCAGCTAACAATATGTTTTTTTCGTGCAGTTCGATTTAAAGTAAATATCAGAGACAAGGAGACAAAAAAATTTGATTTTTACTAGAGATCACACAGCTCGCAGACAAACTTATATGTAATTTACTGAAACTCACGTGTTTTGGACAGTGCTGTCACTTTAAAATAGTAAATGTGTTAAGAGCCGAAAAAAGTGGTACATCTACCACAACAATTGTGGTGAAGTATCTGCACTGATTGTGGACATGAATTCACCTCAAATCTGTGAAATGCTGTTGCAACACATGAAGCAGGGGAAGTTTTCCAATGACTTTTTTAATAGTTTTGACTTCAGTTTAACCATTATGTGACTGACGAAAAAACATCTTGATCAGACTGACGAGGTTCCCGGGTTCATGTAATTTATGTAGAAAAAAAGCGTGTAAGTGCTTTAATTATCAGATAGATCGTGAATTCTACAATTTAAAACAATTTAACTTGGCCCTTAAGCTTCATTATTAATAATCAAATTTTTTGTTTTAAGCTGCAAAAGGTACTCGGGTACCTCGTCAGTCACATAAGGGTTAACATAAACAGGACATAAGGCTATCCCTTTTCTCCCGAACTTTCCTATATATATATATATATTTTTTTTAATGTGGTATATGTGAAAGATAAAAAATAAATTACAATTTGCGTTCAAAAATGAAGTGACTCAAGAAGTATGCGATGGCGTTGGGCGGTATTTGACTTTTTTTTATTTGAGGGAAATTTCGGTATATTTCGCAATAGAGCAGAAAATTTCGACATTTTGAAGCATCGCTTTGGAACACCGGAGCTTGTCTTTCAGTTTCGGAATGATTCCGATTTTTTCGGAACGGTTGGTCATATTATGCATACGTCATGGTTTGATGAAGAGTATCGTGGAAGGCGTTGTGAAAAATGTAACAACTAAACTCTTCAATGAAGAGCACTGAGTCTGTCAACAAGACTCTGCACCAGCTCATAAATCTAAAACAACGCCAGAATATTCCAGCTTTTATTCCTGCTGACTATTCAGACTTAAATCCTCTTGATTACAAATTATGGCCGGACTTAGAGGGTATGGCTTGCAAAGTTCGCCACCGAAATTTGAAAAGTCTCAAGCAAGCGCTATTTGCAGCAGTGTCATCTTCAAGTAAATTTATCTCAGCTCGTCTTTAAAAAATCGTAGCGAAAATCGTATGAAGGGGTTGACACGACTTCGTAACGAAATATCGTAACGATTTCGTAACGAG
The DNA here is from genome assembly GCA_914767935.1 of Coremacera marginata. Taxonomy (NCBI): domain Eukaryota; kingdom Metazoa; phylum Arthropoda; class Insecta; order Diptera; family Sciomyzidae; genus Coremacera; species Coremacera marginata. The sequence continues at coordinate 23,571,901 of OU612047.1, read as the reverse complement.
TCTTAACGAAAATGTTACGAAAAAGTTACGGTTTCGTTCAGACAGTTCGAAAGAAAGGAAATTTTACTCTGTTAACATTTTAATATGTCGTACAAACAGTCGCATAACGAAATTCTATATAAATTCGTATAAAAAGTGAAACTGTTCCGATATTTGCGTAACGAAATTGTAACGATTTCTTTAAGACAGCTCGAAATAGTTACGAATTAGTCGGAATATCGACAAAGCTGTCAACTATAGTTTGCTGGGTAAATATCAAAACAAGAGCAAAAAAAAAAGGAGCAATTGTGACATTTTTGATCTTTTATGAATTTTAGGACAACAAAAAATTTACATTTTGCATAAAAAATGTTTTTTTTTGGAAGAAATTGCTGAATATTTCCAAAACTATTGAGCTAATTAAAAAACAGTATATTTAACTTGGAGGTAATTTAGTTGCGGATTTGTCTATTTTTTATTTAGCCAAATACGACAAATTTTTCTAGAGTTATGCTAAAATATCTGGTGAAATCTCCTTAATTTTTAAAATAGCGGTTTATGGCGACAGCCAGAGTCAATTCAAACAATGTTAATTATAGAATTATAACGTCACTATCCCATGTATCTAAATTGACTCCAAAAAGTTAAGCCGCAGAAACAAGTTTCATTTTGTCACCCTGTGTTGTCTTTAAAATAAAAAATAAAAATTGCAAAATAATTTAAAAACTCATTTCTTAAATTTTTACATCCTATTATTTTGTAACAGAACTTATGGCATGTGAAGCATCAGCAATATTTAGATGATAATAGAACCTTGTTTCTAGCTTAAATTTTTATAATTTTTATTATTTTCTGCGGTTAAAAAGGTATTTAACAATTATTTTTTTTTTTTTTCTTGAAAAAAGTAGGTTAAAGAAGTGTTTGATTCTTAAAAATTTTTGCCAGTAGAACACGTATTTTTTTATTGTCTCGCTCTCACTCTTTTGTTGTTTTTTTTTTTTTTAACATTTTTCGAGTACGTGAACACTTTTCAGACCTAAACTTGCCTAATGAACTTTAAATGAGTAATACGGAAACACATCTATTATATACTAATTTAAATAAATATTTGTATCGAGTCAAGAATCGATCCAAGAGAATCTGGAGAATCTCTTTATATTCCGAAGCAAAAATGAAAAAGTAACTATTCCGTACTCACCCAAATAATTAAAAGATTGAACATATCTATACTTTATAAATTTAAAAAAAAATGTATGCTAAATTTTTAATTGCATGCATTACAACATGCATTTCTTTAAAGCTATTTTTAATACAACAAAAAAAAAGGAAACAACAAGATTAGAAAGAATAAAAGAGAATTAAATAATGCAATAAAGAATGCTCAACAACAAGAAAGCGCATTAGAAGAAGTGTTTTAAGTTTTGTTTTTTTTTTTTCTTTTTTAATATGCTTTTTAAATAGAGGTGAACAAATCCTACAAGTGTTAAAAAATAGAAGCAACTAGTTTAATACGCTTCCTGAAGTCCTTTTCAAATTTGACACTAGAATTAATTTTTGACTTATATCCGTCTTGAAAATTTTTGAGAATATTTAAGAATTCAAATTTGTAACCACTGATCAAATATGTGTTGCCGCCTTTAAATTTCAACGCAATGAATTCATTCTAACCTAACATTTTTCACTTCAATACTTCAAACATACATATTATTTTTTCAACTACTAAATCTACAAATACCATGATGGCATTCAACTCACTTTGTACAAATGCAAGGAGCTTTTTGAGTGGGATCAACAAAGTTCCAGAGCTTCTTTTGTTGCTGCGTTTGCTGCTGATATTTGAGTTCGGCTGCATTGGCAACAACAGCAGCATTTGAATTATTACTGCTACTTGCAGCTGAGGCAGACCCTGCATTTGCATCGCCACCCATTGCAGTGTCTTGATTTGCGCCTTCTTCACCCTCAACCACTTCCATTTTGATGTGTTCCTGTTTTATACTAACACCAGTAGCATTGGAAGTAGTAGTTATAGTCGTAGCATTGTTGTGGTTATTATTGCTGCTCAATACTGATGCTGCTGCTGCTACTGTTGCTGCCGTCGTTGTTGCCAGTAAAGAGCTAGTAATACAGTCCTGCCAGGCTCGTTCCGGCATTTCAATGGCTGCTTGCGGTGAGGCATGAGTATTCGTGGTGTTGCAAGTAAAGTTTGCCAAAGTTTCATAATAGGGTTGAAATTTTGTGCTGGCATCAAACTTTTCAAGGGTGGCCGCGGAGACGGTCGAGTCGGTAGTTTTAATTTGAGTCATTTTACTCGCACAACTTGTTCTGGCATTAGCACCACCACCACCACCAACTGTTGTAGTAGTGTTGGTGTTGGTACTGCTTAAGCCTGCTGTTGCTGCGGCTGTGAGCACTGCTGCCTCTGCAGAGGAGCATGTCGCATCGAGTGGGTTGCCATTGCAGTTGGTCGTTTCTAACTCTTCCATATCATCCAAATCGGTGACTAGTACATATATTGAAGGATGATACATTTTATGTCCACCTGAAGTAAGGAAAATATATTTTTAATTAATTCATTTCTTTTAATTGTCTTCTTTTCTTATTTTTTCATTACATACCCGACACTACCTCGACCACTGGCGGTATATCCGAGTTTTCTTTATTGCAAAGTGGAAAGAACGACGCCCAATCTTCGAGTATCTTCTCGGCCATTGGATCAGTGGCCTTATAACTGTTGCCGGTTAGCGTAGCCGCCATGCCGAATGGTGCTAGAATAACTTTACGCGGCTTTAAAGGCGCAACATTTTCGTTCGCTGCCACCCCATTACTGCCCAACAGCAACCCATCATCAGGTGGCAGCATACCACTGCCGCTGTTGTTGTTATTATTGCTGCTATTATGCTGCTCAACACCGCCACAACCAGATTGTGTTGCTGTTGTTGTTGTTGGAAAGGCAGCAGCAGCAAAAGCAGCGCCAGCTTGTGCCAAGTGTTCCTTGGTGAGAGGCCGCACAGCAGGATGTTCACGCAAATCGATTGAAGCACAAACCGTATCGCCATGCACAAAAAACGTAAATGAGAACGAGAGATGCTGAGAGCTGGAAGATGAAAAGTAAAAAAAAAATAAAAACCAGTATGTTAGTTTGACGTTATAAGCTACCAATAAATGTCGTAAGTGTAGAAAATGTTACGTACTGTAACAAGGGAACGATAACTGAACGCATATCTAGGCATTCAATCACAGAGATCTTGTTTATATTATTTTTTTATAGGATGTGTTTGTTAAGCAATAAATTTGAATACTAAACCAATTCAATGCGTTTATCTAAAAATACACATCCAAAAGAAGACTAAAGATTAAAATTTTTGTTGCACGTACCTTTTACCAAATATTCGCTCGTTTGATGTACAGGGCTGCACGAACCACTTACCAAACCGGACAATGTCTTTTGTTAGCACAAATCTGCAAAGATAAAAGAATTGATTAAAATATGTCTTCAATATAACTGGCATGAATAATAAATTAATGCATTATTAGATATTATAAGAATAACTCAGCCATGATGGGCGGAGCAGAACTTACAAAAGTATAAAAATCAAAAAAAAATTCCATTAAATCTAAAACACAATATTCTGCATGATTTGCTTGAATAAAATCTTAAAAACGACACTTTTTTTCGTTACACCGTTTTCTTGGGATTGATGTTTCTTTTATGCTTGTGTCCATTACAACCAAAAAATATAATAATATATATTAAAAATTAAAAATGTTTCTTGGCCCGCCGTGGGAATTGAACTTGTATCCCAGCGATTGAAAGTTCAATACATTAACCACTAATCCAAAAACCTCTGTAACGCAGAATTGTTGATTCAATATTAAGTATAACTGAAGCTATATTGCAGCAGATCACACACAATGTTTTATTAATATATAGAGGATTGTGTATTGTTTATTCTACATATCAATACATTCTACATAAAATGTTGCTTCTACTTGCTACAAGATGTCATCAGCATCGGTCAATTAAGTATAACTGAAGCTATGTTGCAGATCTATTAAAACACTCTATTAAAATGATTGTGTATTGGCTATTCACAAAGGTTAATATGTTAATATGTGTAAAAAAATTTTTAATTTTAAAACTAAAGCTTCAGTCTTTATAAAAAAGAGGATTTTGGTTACATTCAAATTATCAAATGGCAAAAGGGATTTAGTGTAAAATTACTATTAAACTAGTAAGAACGCAGCTTCGTCAGGGTACCGAAGCTAAAATACCCCCGCGGCCATATTGAAGTATATCCGAAGTCTTTAGCCACGACATACACGATGACATTCAGTTTTATATATATTAACGAAAGTTTTCCTATTTTATATATATTTTCCTATTTGTAAATTAATTACGACCTTCTTTCATAAGTTTTAAGTTATGTGTTTATATAACTTCAATAATTTTTCAATTATTAAAGGTTATATTTTATCGAGCTCAAGGTCAATGTTGCTTTCCGTAGAAAACAACTGAAGGAATAACAACTAACAACAACAATACCCTATATAGAGTATCAATCACCTAGCAGACTAGACAGCTGTTTCGTTGGCCGCTACACCAACTCATCAGTAGCCTTTTATCGTGATACTTGCTGTGATCCACTAAGCTCTTAATTTTCTACTTGTTTCACGAATGCAATTAATAAATTACCCTGAATTGCGGTACGAGAATACAAATGATATGAAAGCAGCTTAAAGTTCTTCTAATTTGTGAAGCATACTTTAAGGGAAAGTATGTTCTATTATTCGAAGATAGATCAAAGCTTTTCTAAATACTCAAAGATTTTGTTGTGCTAGTTGTTGTTGCTCTGCTATTTCACAGTCGATCTTAGCTTCAGCAGTTAGCTGATATTAAACTATGACGACATGAAGATTTGTTTCTTTTGAAAAACTTAGATTTTAATTTATTGTGTGTAAACACACACAAATAATCATATTTTCAACGGCCGGGCTCTGCCATAGAATTTATTTGTAAATTAATTACGACCTTCTTTCATAAGTTTTATGTTATGTGTTTATATAACTCCAATAATTTTTCAATTATTAAAGGTTATATTTTATCGAGCTCAAGTTGCTGTTAGTTGTTATTCCTTCAGTTGTTTTCTTCGGAAAGCAACATTGATCTTGAGCTCGATAAAATATATTTTCCTATTTTACTTTATATGGAAGGTAGGCGTGGTTTTGATCCGATTTTGCCAAATATCATAGAGTTGGGTTTGATGGGTCAGATTTTTAAAAGATTTCACTTTTCAAATAAATCCACTTTGTATGGAAGGTAGGCGTGGTTTTCATCCGATTTTTCCAAATTTCATAGCCAGAATTTAAATATATGATCAAAGCTTTCGTGCCAAATTTCAAGGCATTTCTTTAATTTTTGTGGATTTTAAAGACATTTTACGGGTAAATGCAGTCACTTTGTATGGGAGGTAGGCGTGGTTTTCATCCGATTTGGCCCATCTTCGAACTTGATCTTCCTTATTTAAAAATAAACTTCGATCGTGTCGACAGACGGACACACGGTAATCGATTCAGGAGGTGATGCTGATCCAAAATATATATATTTTTCTATACCTGCCACGCCTCCTTCTTGGCGTTACAAACGGAATGATAAAGTTAATATACCCCTTACGCAGTACGCGTTGAGGTATAATAATTTATCACAATAAAGGAATCACATTTATTATGTCTAAAATATAAACGAAAACATGTTTGCTATCATTGTTTCGAGTTACATGAACTCGACGAGAATTCAACAAAAATCCGACGAGTTGAGTACAAAAAAGTAACAATTTTAAAACTATTTTCATGACAACAATGCTAGCGCATGCATGGTTTAATTTTTCACTTAACGTTAATAATTTTCTTACCTTTCCATCAGATTGTGCAGAGCTTTAAAAAGTAAGGAACGGCATTCATATGTAAGTCCTTTCTCCCAAGTACCATTCCAGAGCATTTGATTTGCTGCAAATAAAAGAAATTTAGGAAAACATTAATAATATATTCAAATAAAATTTTCGACATAGCATGGTCAAATCATTATATCAGGTGTAGTACAAAGAAAAGCATTATTATTCCAATATAGTGGCTTTAGTAAACCGTATGGTCTGAGGAATTTGCACTCAAAGTTGAAATTTAGTAGTTTCAACCGATTGATTTCATCCTCACACGAGCACAGCTCGGTAACGTTTAAGTCGGTGGGGTTTATTTGATATACCGTTTAATATGTAACTGTAATTTCATAGCCTTTGCAATGAGCTATCAGAATAAGTTTTCTGCTAGAAACAATAACGTGAATCAAAGTCGTGAAATATTAATTAACCTGTAGCTCCTCGTTAAAGTCGTTAAAGACTGTTATTTCATATCAGTAATAAGAGTTCACATAAATATTATAAAAGAATTTTTTTAATGAAGACTTTTATAATATACAAATATCAAAGACTCTCGGCTCTCTTGACTGACTTTTTTAAATAAAAGTCTTCAAAGACTTTTTTAAATAAGAATCTCCAAAGACTTTTCCAAAATATTTTTAAAAATAAAAGTCTTTACAATTCTCCGACTTGTATTCATAAAAGTTACAAAATAACTAAGTTATCTAATAAGAGTTTACATTAAAAGATATAAATAACTTTTATTTCATAACTTTCACTTTTGATCATATATAATAAGTTTTTCTTAATAAAAGTTTCTTAACCATTCATTGCATGTTTTTTTTTTTTTTTTGTAAAAGTTGCCAGAAGCAAAAAATCATCACCACTAGTTGGCCTTTTGGGATTATTTTATTGAATTATTTGATTTATTTGACTCTTATTTTGAAGACTTTTGGGAAATAGTCATAAAAGTCCCATCCTCTGCCTAAAAGGGTCAAACCTCTATAGATAGAACAACTTAAGCACCACCCTACCCTCAAGATTTTGGGTCATTTTAAAGGTTAAAAAACATACTTAATGAAAATATTTTTATATTAAGAAGACGTTTTTTAAAATATAAAAATATTTTTTTGCTTGCTGACGTCTTCTTTAACTGATCATAGTTTTTGTATAAATCATCGTACGGCACTATTAAGGGCTAATTTTAAAGGGAAAGAAGAATAGTACTTCATGATAAAATAAAAACAAAATAGTTTAAAAAATATTGTGCATGCTTAATCCAAGCTCAAAAGTGGCCAATTTTCGTTCTTATAACCTCAAAAATCTCAAAATCCTGACAGGATGAACCAAGTCTGACAACGGATTCGGATTCTACACAAAAAATGATTTCGGAAATGACAGCCTCAGCTGTCCTCAGCTGGCCAATACTATCGCAACCCCATTGTTTGCAGACCTTTGTAAATGAGGCACATATAATTATTTCCTATAGAAAAATAAAGGCTTACTGCAAGCTCTGTAGATAACAGTCAGTAAATTTTGATAGCAAAAGACAAGCAAATTCTTAGTACAAATATAATTAGACAACAACCAATTTTTCTACATACTTGCACTTTACCGTTACCGAGCTTGTACTTGTCATATTGCATTAAAAAAAAATATTTTTAATTTAGCATAAACCTTATTGTTCCGTTTTGAATACGTATTATTTTAAAAAAACGAGTCCGTCGTGAAGCAAAAAAAAAAGAGTCCGAAACGGATTCGTTTAAGTCACTGCCGAGTTCGAGACGAATCCGATTTTGTAATCCAATTCAAAAAAAAATTTAAAAAGCAAATCGCGTTTTTGAAAGGAATTTCATACGAAACACAACCCGTTTCCAGTCCAAGAAGAAGAAGAAGTCCATCTCGAATTTGAAACGGATCCGTATGGCACAATGGGATTTTGAAAAAGTTAGATAATTTCGCTAAAATTTCGACCGAATTTGAATGGATCGTAGTAAGTTTAAAAAAGAAAGTCTTGCATTTTTTTTTACTCAAATTATTTTTTTTATTTTGTAAGAAATTCACCTGTATAACTAATTCGTTTAATATAGAATGGCTGAAAATATTGTAAATGTTAAGAAACAGGATTTAAAGTAGCCAAATTTTGCTCTTTTTAATGCAGCTAAAATATTCGTTAAAACTCGAAACCATTCAACTATTCATAAAAATTCAAAACATCTAAAAATTTCAGTAAATATAAACATTTTATTTAAAAATACATATTTTCATCGCCTAGTTTTCTTAAATTCCGTTGTTTATCAAATATGGGCATTTCCACCGAAAAGTCCACCGTGACACGAAAATTAAAAGTTATTAAAGACTTATTATTTAATGATATTATCTTAAAAAATATAAATTAAAATATAAATATAAATTCATTTACCATGATGATCAAATCGTCTGCACTGTTTCACATATATAATTTTTCTTTTTAGTTAATGTTTTGTAAATGTTTCGTAAGCATTATTGTTTTAGTAAAAATGGAAGGCATTGGCTAAAAATAACGAAAAATGGTTGAGGCAAGGAGAGGCAGAAAATATTAAATTTGTTTTTTAATAACTAAATCACATAATTACTTAATTACCTAATTACTTAATTACCCAAATAAATTACAATGGAAAAAATGTCACGTAACGCCATGTCACGTAACGTTTCATACTAAGCCCAATGAAAAAAAAAACTAGAAAACGTTTTTAAATTTGATTACTTTGAAAATAAACTTATTCTATTTCAAATCCTTTTAAAAAATTTTATATAAAACTTTTGCCAATTTACAGAATTTTACTAATTTTGTGATCCAAGTCAAAAACCACTTCTATTTTTAGTCACGTAACGTATTATTTTTGGTGGCTTCTATCTGAGAGCCGAACTTTTGACAACTCTTAGGTTTTACACCTTGTATAGTGTGCTTAGTAAGCTATTGGAAAATCAAAATAAGTAACTTGTTAAGTTAAGTTTATCATTCTTTTTTCACTCATTAAAGTCGTACGATCGTCACGTGCGCCACCACGGAAATGCCCATATGGAAAATATTAATTGTTAATGCAAAATAATAATACAGGGTGTCCCGCAATTCAGTGCAACTATTAACGGAGCTGAAAGATTATATCGAGCTGAGCAAAAAATCGTATGGGAGAAAAATCTTAGGAGCTACAGGGTTAATTAATATTTCACGACTTTGGCTTACGTTATTGTTTCTAGCAGAAAAACTAACATACATAAAACTTATTTTGATAGTTCATTATAAAGCCAATAAAATCACCTTTCTAACGACATATCAACAAACCCCACCAACTTAACCGTTACCGAGCTGTGCTCGTGTGAAGATGAAATCAATCGATTGAAACTACCAAATTTCAATTTTGAGTGCAAATTTCTCAGAATTTCGCTTAATAAATAAAATTTCTTTTTTGATCAATTTTGTAATTTATTTCATTTTCTTTTCAATGACACCAACAACATAAACATATTTTAAAAAATAAAAAAGTTGGCTGTACTAAAAAAATTATACTTATTAGAAAACAATGATATTATCTACTAATTGTAATGTCATTATTTATCATTATGAAAAGCAAATGAATTATCAAAATTAGTTTTATGTAAGTTAGTTTTTTTGCTAGAAACAATAACGTGAATCAAAGTCGTGATATACTAGTTAACCCTGTAGCTCCTAAGAATGTGAAAATAGATCCCCCTACCATACGATTTTTTGCTCAGCTCGACATAACCTTTCCGTAAATAGCTCCGTAAATAGTTGCACTCAATTGCGGGACACCCTGTATAACTGCTATATAAAATTTTCATAAAGACTTTCTCTAAATTTAAAAAAATTTTGTTTAAAACAATAACTTTAAAATCAAAGAATTCTGTTGAATCTGTTGAATCTTTTTTCTGATTCTGTTGAATCTGTTGAATCAATTCTGTTGAATCTTTTTTATTCAGTAGATAATTTTTTCGATAATATTTGTTGTATTTTCAATATAGTCACATTTTGGAAAAATTCTACTGGTTTTGTATTAATAGTTTAGTACTTGATTTTGTAACTTTATGAAATAAAAATGATTTAAATTGACCTGGTCCAACTTTATTTACAAAATTTCCCTATTAGTCACTATTATTTTGCTCACCGCTGTATAACATAATCTTTATACAGCTCCATAAATACAGTGTATTGTTATATTACTGAAAGCAGGAGGGGGGGGAAAAAAGATACCACGAGCCATGGCTAAAAACAATGAAACTGAGGTAGCAAGCATAAAAATAGGAAAAAATTTGTATTTATTTTTATTATCGTTGTTTACGGTTTATTTGATCAACCTGATCAACGTATTTAAAACAGTATCTAAAGCAAAATAAAGCAGAAGAAAAAAACAAAAAAAAACACATCGCATAACTGGTATGAGTGAGTCGGAAAATTACCAAAAGTCATCAGCATGCATGATGTTGAAGGCACGTTAGTAAGTATAAGAAAAAGGAAAAACAATAGAAGCCAAAAACATGGCATAAAAAACGTCATCAATAAAATGAAATACAGTAAAGAGAATTAAAAAGAGAGAAAGATATTGAGAAAACTAATAATAACAGAAAAAAGATGAGGTGAGAGATGAAAAAAATTTATAAAGAAATAATCAAAGGTATAGAAAATCTAGTAAATAGAGAAGAAATAATAAAATAAAAAAAACTGAAAAAGATACTTGAGCATGAGAGCAAAAACCGATGATGATGGTAATTCGAGTGCGTATAAGTAACACAAATACAATCACAACACAACTGCTACAAAAAAGAAAAAAAACAATCACAGCGTATTACAACCAAGAGAGTACGTGAGAGAAATTGTAGACAAACATCTAAGCATAGAGAAAAGTAAGAGGGTGTTTTTGAAAAGCAACAATTACGTAAATAAAAAAGTAAACGTTTAGAAAAAAAAAAAAGCAATTCGAGATAATATTTACAGATAAGAAAGAAACAGTAGCAATAATAAATCACAACAAAAACAAACAAAAAATAAATCATTTCAAACGCAAAAATTTCAATTTTAAATTCAGAACCAAGTCAGTGTTTAATGACAAAAAAAACAACAGTATTTGATGCATTAAGTGTTGTGGTTGTGTTTGAAGAAATTTTTTTGAAGGAAATTTTATTTTCAATTCATTTATGCACCTTTTAAATGGACAGAAAACCCCGTTTTCGGCACTCGCAAATGAATCAATTTTGAATCAGTCCTGGGCCTAAGCGGCCTCTCAAAAATAAACCTTTCTCAAATGAGTTCGTAGAAGTATTCAAAATTATATATATTTTTTTTCACTTAGGGGGGGAGATACCTTTATAATATCAAATATAAAGAAAATATAAATGAAAAATATTTCAAATTTGTAACATGTTCAAAATATACTGTCAAAAGGAAAAAGTGAAATATTGAATATTAACGGAGTTATGGTCAAATAGTCCGAGTACGTAACTTGAAAGTTGCTGCACTGAAATGAAAGAACATCTTCTACCAACTTACACTGATTTGTCTAAAGTTGATTTATTTTAAAGATGCTTGGGTAGCCATACCCAGAATGCCAACGAAAGTTTCAACGCGACAGTTTGGCGAATATGTAAAATTGTCGAAATTTCAGCTTACATTGCTGCTGGAATGTTTAATGAAGGCTACACACCAGAGCTGTAAAAGTATGCAATCATTTGTTATTTAAAATCATTCAAATCCCAATCAATGATTTGAAAAAATGATTGCATTCATTAAAATTTCAATCACAATCAATTCAATGTTTATTTTCAATAATTTGAAAAACGAATGCAATAATTTCTTCAAATCATTGATTCCACTCTGAAGCTATGAACAAACTGGGTATAATTTATTGCCACCTATTGCGAAGTTTTCGCCGAAAACACCAATGAGGCGAGTAGCGAAACAGAACCGAAAGAGTCTCTCCAAGACAAATGCAGCTCGTACAGCTCGAAAACAGCAGCAGCTCCAAGATAATCAGCTTTTTGAGGAGACCGAAGAGCTATTGTATGGACCCGGAATAGCAGATCGACCCGTAAGTCACTTAAACTTATAGTTAAATCATATCGAAACTTTGAACGTGATTATCTCAAAACTACTTTTTCAAAAAACTTTTGCTGTAGCTCAAAAAGTTGTTGACCGATCAGGCGTTAATTTTGACAGATTTCTCTCTATAGTAGTACCGAAAGGATGTACCTACAAGTTTAAAGATATCGTGTGAATAAATATTTGTTGGTCAAAACTGTTGAAGAAAATAGTCGACAATCTGGACCTTCGATTAACCCATTAACCCACTAAGTCCGGGAAAACCACAATTTTCACACAATGTTTGAGATTTATTTTCTGCCATAAAAAATTGCCATATTCTACTATTTTTGAGGTCGCTTTTTCGATTGGTGCAGTCAGATTCGCATAATTATGATTTTAAAAACAAAAATGGCGCATTTTAAATAAAAAAGTAGCAAAATATTTTGCGTTTATTTTTTTGCAAATCTTTTCGCATCAATAAAATTACTGTACCTAAACTATAACTAGGACAATTTTCTTTTTTTGCTTTGAAACTAACTCCAAATTCGTAATCAAATTCATAAACAAATTCGTAAGCCTCAAAAACCCGCCTATACATACTTATTTCGTCATTTTGAAGCATTTTATGAAATTTGGTCGCCATATTGGATCCTCCATCTTCAATTTTGAAATTCTAACCTTTTGTTAGTTATAGTTCAGATAATTTGTGCACTTTCGATTCTGGTTTGTCATCGATTCAGTAACTTTATTGGTGCGCAAAAGATTCACAAACAAAACGCAAAAAAATGTTTTATTTTTTATTTAAAATACGCGATATTGGTTTATAGTCATTATCATGTTTGGAATTTTTTATTTCGAATTTTTTATGGCAGAAAATAAGTCTCAAACATCGTATGAAAATTGTGCACTTCCCCCGGATTTAATAGGTTAATCGAAGGTCTAGATTTTCTGCTATTTCCTTCAACAGTTTAGACCCCAAAAAAATATTTATTCACATGATATTTTTAAACTTGTAGGTACATCCTATGATAATTGTGCTCTTGCCGGGCTTAACGGGTTAAGCAGCCGATATAAATTTAAATTTTTAACTTTTTTTTCTTTTATAGGTTTACCCCTCCCTTTAACATATCAGTAATCGAAGAGAAAAACCTCTTTTGTTTTAGATAAGTGAACAAATTTTGATAGCTGCAGCACTTTAAGATGCTTCGGAGCAGACGCCTGAGGAGATACTCTGCAGAACCACCATTTTGTAAAAAAACAGATTAACATTTTTTTACAGTTCAAAGGTGTACTAAAAAGATAGGAAAATACAAAAGTTATCTTATTATGTAATCAACTTGAAAAAGCTCATTAAACATGACTAATTTCACCCTGTCTAATGGCATGTTCCCCCTTAAGTAGTGAAAAAACGTTGAAAAACAAACAATTTTTTATTTTGTTCGCAAACAAACTACAATATAAATGAGAGTTTTAACAAAAAAGTTAAAAACCATACCGTAGCTGTGAATTAAACTCGTTTCCTCTGTGGTAAAAGTCGGCTTGTAGCACCATCCGATCAAAACATCAGAATTAATTTTTCCAATGCGGCACATGATAGCACACATCGGGCACATCGCAGCACATTTGAAAACTTCATTTTAAACTGTATTAGAAGCGCTACACATGTGTTTTTATAATGCCTAGCATCACTCCATTGAAACAATTCTTGTTTATAATAATGTTTAAATATAAATAAAATTTAAAATAATTGATACTTGTGATTCAATCAAAAACTTAAAAGAGAGCAAAAATTTATTTTAATTCATTTATGATACAGTGTAAAAGCTTATTTATGAACAACAGAGTTTCATTTATGATTCATAAGTGAGAAAAATATGTTTTCAAAGTATTTCTACCAAAAATGAAAAGAAAAAGTATAATTTTTGATTCTTTTATGTATTCGCTTGTGAAAAATTAATCTTTTACGAATGTCGCAAGCGAACTTAAAATTTTTGAAATAGAAAAATTTTATGCATTTTTGTTAGAAACTCAAAGTTCGAAAACAAGTCCGAAAACGTTTACAAAACTCTCACTTTTCGCCAAACCTTCGCTTGTGGTTCAGTGGGTTGCATTAATAGCGGCAGCAGATGCTGTAAGAAACAATCACTTCACGGACTTTAAAAAAGAGTTGCCATCGGATGGTTTTTTCTTTTTTAAAATGTTAGTACATATTTTCTTATATATATTTATATAACCTATAGAATGGTTTAGCACTTTGTATTGGCATAACTGCAAATGTCGTTTTCACATTGAAAAAAAAAATATCGGCGCATGTGTTTTTCCAACAGAACAGCTTCGTAGATTTATACCAATTTTGTTTTGTTTTTTTTTTCATTTAATCTTCGTTTGCTGCAAAGAAAGCTAATATTGCAAAACAATGTGTGCTGTTACCAACGACGAAGCTCGAACTCACAGAACCATGCTAAAACAACAATTATGTACATATTGTATTCTGCCAGAAGTCAAGTCAACCAACTTCAACGTAACAGCAACCAGCCAATCAACAGAGTTTTTACAACAACAACAACAACACCCATACATACACAAATATACGATGACTTTGTCGCCACCACGCAATTCGACCAAGTTTACATTACATGATGGCCAATTCAGTCTATGCAAATTCCAAAATTCCATGTAACACGTGTGGTCGATTCGTTGTGCACATGTTGCTGTGTGTTGTACACACAAACAAGCAGGCAGGCAGTAATGCCGACAGCAGACAGTTAGCTAGCCATCCAGACAAACAGACAGCCATATAAATGTTTATATAGGAGTGTATATAAAAAAAAAACGTCAAAGAGCGAGAATGAGAGAAATCCATTATCTTTCGAGTATTTCTTAGAAAACAAGTTTCGCTGCCAAATACCAAATAAAATGACTTTTTATAATTCTTTACTACTATATTCGACGGCTTGTGTATTGAGTACAGTTTAAGAGTCAAACTAAAAGAGAGCATTGCAGAAAGGTTTGCTGCATTTGTCTGAAAGAGAAAGTTTTAATATTTTATAACAAATTCTTGTTAAAAGCTTATTTTTCCATCAGTTCACATATTGATGTTTGCGTTATTTTGTGAAATAATTTTCACTTACTGCTATTTTCCCTAAAATTTAAAATTTTCTTTTTTTTAATTTTTTTGCACTTCCCAATTATGTGTGTGTCATACAAAAAGATTATTTTTGAAATAAAAAAAAAAAATTCATAAAATATTTTGATGAAATTTCAATTAAAGGCTACCTAATATAACTACCCAGTGTAAGTTGGCATTTTTTTCATTCACACACCAAGCTATAAAGAGTAGGCTGAGGTGGGGTAATGTGTACCATAGGGTGATGTGTAACAGGACAATTTTTTGTACAAAATGTTAACATATGAGTGAATAAACAACTGCGATATGTTTCTTTTGACAGCATGTAGTTTTTCATAAGTGTTGGAAATAGGCAGACGACATACATTTCATTAGAGTTCTTAAAAAGCGTTAAATTGTAAATTTACGAAAAATAGCGTTTCGTATAGAATTTTCTACAGATTTTAGAAGTGAGTAGAGTAGATGTAAAATGTGGTATTGTCTAATATCTGCAAATATAACAAAAGATTTTAATTTTTTTTTTACTTTGTGGTAAAATTCCATCAATGAGAAAAAAGTGACTTGCATTGGGGTGATGTGTAACGCTCACGGTGGGGTGATGAGAAACACATTTTACACATTATAATTGCTATTAAAGAGACAACCACGTCAAACTCTGAAATGCAATTACATCAACGGCGTTAAAAGAGATCGGCCCAGTTCATACTATTCAGCCCAGACCAAAATCCAATTATGGTAGGAAGTCAATGAAAAGCTGTTTTCTCACATTGCCACAGAAACATTTACAGTTGCAGGTGCAGGAGATTTCATTAAGTTCTTCTCATAATACTTTTACTAAACATTAAAAGTCAAAATAAACATAAAAAATTAAAGTTCCTGGTCATTTTTGTTAGTGTTACACATTTTGTTAGTGTTACACATCACCATACACATTTGAAAAATACTAAAAAAAAACTATGTTTGAAATTTTTGTCCTATTTCATTCATTCCTCAAAAAATGCAACCGCCATGAAGACACTCACTTCTAATTGATTCTTATGCAAGGGACAGGCCTTACAACCAATCAAAAATTAAATTTCTTTACACTTTAATTGGATCAAATAAGAACGTGTTACACGTCACCCTACTTCAGCCTATTTAAAAAGAGCAACTTTGAATAATAGTCACCTCTAGTTCCGTTTTAAAAATCTTACGTGCTCTAATGGAAGGGCTGTAGCCAGGGAGATTTTTGTAGTAAATCCCTCCCCCCTCCCTCCCCCAAGGACATTTGTTTGAATTTATTTTATTTTTTTTTAATTTTGAAAAGTTGTATAATTCAGAATCTATACATTCCACGAAATTAAAAAAATGTTGGAGTATTTCTCTAAAACGGACACATAAAAATTGTATGCATTCAGTCCATACTTTTTTATGAAAATGTTAATAAAACTCCTAGCTCTCCAACCTCTGTGCAAAAATTTGGTCGTGTGCTCGTTTCCGAATAAAGGATTTCTTCTTATCCATTTTTATCAAACTATCAAATTCTTATCAAATTTTTATCGATGCAATCAAACTTTTTTGATATTCTAGATCTCTTACCTCTCCAACTTCTGCACAAAAATTTGATACTGTGCTAAGTCTAGTTTCCGAATCAAATCCAAAAAATATGACTTTTTTTCGAAGAAAGCAAAAAAAAATTATTTTTAAAAACTTTATACATTGATTTTGTATGGGTAATTGAATAATTTTTTAAGTCATGGTACCAAATTTTTATAAGAAAAACTAACAATACAATTTTCAATATTTTTAAAATTAGTTTTTATTGTCGAAAAATTTAATTTTTTTTCTTTTGATAATAACTTCAAATTTAAATACACTTCTGAACAAATCTATCAAGAAATAGTTTTCAAACGATAATAGGATTTACCAAAGGTAGGACCGCTTCTATAAGTTCATACATGAGTAACCCACAGTGAATGGGCGTTTTACCGTCATAGACGATGCATATCAAATTTCATACCATAACCTAGCATAACCCGAAACCAAACAATGACCAAACCATTCTAAATCTATATTTTTATCTCATATCTCATAAACCTAAAACCTATGAGCCTAGTGAAACTTCTAAGTCCCATTCTTTTAGTGTAAATAAAATTTTTACTTCCGGTTACGACCCTTACACGCAATATGAAAGGATCTGACCTAATCTGGCTTATCAAATTAGTAGTCCTTTCCATATTACTATAGAGTTTTTAAGATCAATTTCTGATTACTTCCAGTTGCGCCCACTGCATAAGAGATAAAAAACTGACCTTATCTACTCTTATGCCAAATATATAGTTCTGTCCATATTACTACGGCGTTTTTAAATTTAGTTTTCCGGTTACTTTCAGCTACTTTCGGTTAGACTCTCTGCAATAAGATAAGAACTGACCTATTCTACTTAAATGCTAAATTTCATCATTTAAGCATCATTGTGTACCGAAATGTAATCCTTCCCAAAAGCAGAATTTTTTTTATTTTCCGTCCTCAAGAAAAGGGGTCAATATATTTTAAAAACTTTATGTTAATGTGACCATTCCAGCAAGCCTTAATTTTTTTCAAATCGGTTGGTCGAGAGCATCATATGGGAATTTGTTATTAAAATCTTTAGGTTTTGTACAGTTCTGCTTTTGCAAACATGTCCCCCTTTCCTCCCCCCTCCTTCCCCACCCCCCCCCCCCCAATTCACAAATCGATTTAGAGGCCGTTTCGTGCAAGATGATAGTAAATGGCCCTAATGTACTCCTGGAACAAATTTCATGAATGTGTACCGAAATGTGGTCCTTTCCATAAACGTAATTTTTAAAATTATCGGACCAGAAAAAAGGTTGAAGAGGGGAAGGGAGGATAGGGGAGAGATTAGTGCGAAGTATATGGGCATTTCCAGAAAAAAGTCAACCGAGACCCAAAAGTTAAAAGTTATTAAAAACTTATTATTTAATGATATTATCTTGGAAAAACATTTAAATTTTATTGATTTAAGCAATTTGAACATAAACTCATTTACCATGATGATCCAATCGTCTTCGCTGTTTCACAAATGTAATTTTTCATTTTAGTTAATGTTTAGTAAACGTTTCGTACAGGTTTCTGTTTTAGTAAAAATGGAAGGCATTGGCTAAAAATAATGAAAAATGAGTTGAGGGTTGAGTATTTGTGAATTACTTAATGACCTAATTGTTGTTAATCAATTGTTTAATTTTTTTTACTTAATATAGTGCTCCTTAATTACAACGCAAATATAAAAAAAAAACTTTTTAAAAATTTTACTTTTTCATTAATTTTTTTATTATATTTTACGTACAAATCGTACGCATCTCATATGAAAATTGTACGTGCATGAAATCTACAGTTTTTCCTCTCCTTTCTACAGCTCTGCTTTCAACTTTTGCAAAAATTCCCCTTATATCGACACGTTAAATTTTTAATCAAATACTTTTTTTTTTTACGGTTTTTAGGTGCATATAGCAACTTAACTTTTTGAAACCGCCTTTAAGGCGAAAAATCCCTCCGATGCCGGGAAAATTAAATTTCACAATAGACAAAAATCACTCACATTGGCATAAAATTATTCACAAAGTTGTTTTATGAGACGCACTTTTGGATCAACATATGGGAGAAACACTTTTGAAATGTAAAATAAAGAAAAAAAAATTAAATCAATGCGCGCGCAGGTGTCATACTCAAGATTAGAACGCATAAACGAATCCCCTAAAATTCTTATCGTTCAACTAAAATGCAAACAACACGCGCCTCCAGAGCTTTCTAGCGGTAGCCTCAACATAACACCCACCTACAAACAAACAAACAAACAAACACACACACACGCACACACACAAACTTTTTTAAACGCTCTCATTAAATAAAGAAAAACAAAAAAGTTTTGTAAATAGGAAAGGTGCGGTTGATGCCTTGCATGAATGAAGAGAGCAAATGTGTGGCCAGACGGATTTTGAGATATAAGCAGTTTATTTTCTAGCAATTTCTATATTCCACTATTATATTAGAGATATTTATTAGTTACAACATTTAATTCTTATCTGCCTTTTTGAACATAGTTGGAATAAAATAAATTGTTTCACCAGGTTCAACCAGACAGCGAATATCATCAGATCGCGAACATTCATCGTCAGTAGATGACGAATATTTTCCATATTCTGTACTAACATCTATGAGAGAGAATGAACTGTTATTTTTCAGATGGTTTGTCTTTCCGATTAGATTTCTTTAGCCAACTTTAATTTGGGTTAACATAGTACATATATTCACGCTTTTATATGTTTTGTTAAACAATAAACTTAATGCTGCAACATGCTCAAGAAAAAATTCTAAAAACTTTTCTATTATTAAAGGTGCGTCGCGCTTAGAATTGTTTAAAATTGCTAGGAGGTTAACAACGAAACGAAGTTTTTTGTTTAGCGGTTTATAAAGCGGTGAGAGTGAGAATAAAGAATATGAAAATTCGAAGATTTAAAAAATTTGTAATAAAAGTAATTTTAAGGGATATTTTCTATAAAATTTGAAATAAAATCAGATATGTATAGTAGGGTGACTATTTTATTAATGGGAAAAAATAAAGTTGTACTTTTCAAAACTCTCAGAACCTTTAATTGTTCCATTTTATGTTAAATATATCCTCCAAAAATTTTATCTGATTCTATTGTCATTTAAAGGTGGCGCAGCGCCATCAAAGTGTAGGAGTCAGATATTACAGCAAACAGTGGTCCGACTTGTATGGAGTCAAGTCACAAAAATACTTCCAGTTGAGATAACTGATTGCAACTTGATACACATGTTCAAATGAACCCAAGGATCTGACTTATTGAATGTTTTTGGGATACGCCCACAATTACGCCCACCTCCCATACTACTCACAATAGTAAAAGCTAAAAAAAGGGCTTATAATTGAGCTAAAGAGACGAAATTTGGTATGAGTGTTAATAGTATCTATTCCTATTGGAGTTCCAAGAATGGGCGTAATCCGGTCACAAATATGCCCACTCATTAAAAAGGCTCGATACTGTGTGTCCATTTTGAATATGTTGAACATAACAGCAAGATGCTGTGTTTGACAAAGCAGTAGGCTTTGCGATTGTCAACCGAAAAAAATGAGTAATCAAAGTCCCATAACAAAAGAAAGAGGAAAAGGAAAAGCAGCTATTGAAAATAGTTTGAATTTTAAATAGTTCGCAACGTAACGTGGTAAAAAGTTTTTATTCAAATCGCAATAGTTGTCCGGTATTTAAGTGCATTTCGTGATAAATATTGTGTAAGTGATATAATTTCTTTAGATACATAGTAAAAATATAATAATAGTAAAATCCGAACTAATCCAAACAAAATTCTGTAGTCCAAGAATTGTTCAACGTTTTCAATTTTGCTACCCTCAATTTTATCTCTATAAAATTTTTAATCTACCTAAGCCTAAGTACAATATTTTTAAGATCTACATTTTTTCCGTTTTCTTCAGTTAATCTTTGAAAATGGCAAGTACCAGCAATGCTGCAAAATCTTTAAGGAATCATAATCGCGGAGTTTGGTTAGTTGGAGCAACAATTGATTCTATAACTGGTTGTAAGCTTCCATCAAATCAACAAGTGTTAGGTCGTTTTTTCCACCTGCACTCTCATGAAAAAAAAACAATCCATGCTAGTGCTACGATTACAGCTGGGGACATTTTGCATTTTTGGGAAAAAGCAAAAATTCCAACCAAAAAGGAGTACCACGTCATTGAACAAATTAAAATCCTTCACCTTAAATGGAAAAACTTAAGAAAAAGTGTTTCTAGACGAACTAAGGCACAACAAGATAAGGAGTCATCATTCATCAGTATTTTTGATGACTTATTTGACATTGCTCGCAGAGATGCGTTGATGAACATGGTAATAGAAGAGGATAAACAGTTTCTTTTAGCCCAAAGAGAGAAAGGCAGACGAGGAAGTATAGGACGGGTGGACACTTTGCTTGCAAAGAAAGAGGAGCGATACGAAAAGCGGAAGCTGAAAAATCAGGAAAGAATCACCAAAGAAATTGAGCAAGCAAAGAATAGAGAAAAATGTATAAATATTAGCAGTGATTCCAGCGATGACGATGACCATAGCTGTAGTGATGAAAGTTATAAGTTTCCTAACACTTACAAGCGTAAACAAGTAGTAATCCCTTCTCTTAACAAAAAAACGAAGATTGTTACTCAAGAAATAGCATCTGCCTTGGATAGAACTAAAGTTAGTGATAGGAATGCTGTGTATGTTTTGACAGCGACAGCACAATCGTTTGGGCAAGATCCTCAGAGCTTAACGATTAATAGGGAGTCAGTTAGACAAGCTCGTAGAGAATATAGGGAGGCTATAGCCAAAGAAATAAGAGCCTCGTTTCTGCCAACCGTTCCACTAACAGTTCACTGGGATGGGAAATTACTACCAGCTCTAATGTCAAAAGAGAAAGTCGACCGGCTCGCAGTCATTGTGTCAGGCGAAGGTGTTATGAAGCTACTAGGTGCCCCACAAATTCCAAAAGGAACTGGGAAGGCACAAGCAAACGCTGTTTTCAACTTATTAGAAGAGTGGAATTTGACGGATCGCATACAGTGTATGTGTTTTGACACAACAGCTAGTAACACAGGAATTAAAACTGGTGCTTGTACTCTCCTAGAAAATAAAATGCAAAGGGGTCTTCTTAGCTTAGCTTGTCGACATCATATTATGGAGCTTATAATTGAAAGTGTGTTTAATGCAGTAATGGGAGCTTCAAGTGGGCCAAATATCCAGATATTTCAAAGATTTTCAGCAAACTGGGGCCAAATAGACAAAAGCAAGTACGAAAGTGGAATGACGGATGATTTTGTCAGACAGCAATTAAGTCCACAGAGAGAAACACTTTTAAAATTTATAAAACATCAGCTTTCAACATCTCAACCAAGAGACGACTACAAGGAGCTGCTCCAACTTTCTCTTATGTTCTTAGAAGATAAAAATGCTAGAAGTTGTAAAATATATGCTCCCGGAGCCTTACATCGAGCACGATGGATGGCTAAGCTCATATATAGTATTAAAATATACCTGTTTCGCTCACAGTTCAAACTAACTGCCAAAGAACTCTCAGGACTTCGGGACTTTAATGTTTTTGTAGTAGAAATCTATTTAAAGTATTGGTTCACTTCACCCTGTGCCGCATCAGCTCCATGTAATGACTTGAGACTTTTAAAAAATCTTTATAAATACAAGGCAACAAACAAAATAATTGCCGATGCTGCAGCTAAATCTTTCTCGAGACATTTGTGGTACTTAAGTGAAACGCTTGTTGGCTTAGCATTTTTTGACTCCGAAGTGCCTTTTGAAATGAAAATACAAATGGTTAATGCATTGGAAAATAAAAGTGCTAAAGAAACTTTGAAACGAATCAAAATAGAGGAAGCAACAATACAAACGAAACATTTGTGCAATTTCGTTACACAAAAAACACTTAAGTTATTTACTGCCTTAACTATTTCTCAAGATTTTTTAAAACTACATCCAAATACGTGGGAAAGCAACAGTGATTTCATTGAAGGTCGTCGAAAGATTCAGAATTTTAAAGTGGTTAATGATTCAGCCGAACGTGGAGTTGCTCTTATTCAATCTTTTAATGGAATTCTTACTCACCAAGAAGAACAGCAACAGTACCTGTTGCAAGTAATAGAAAAGCATCGACAGGACTTTCCAAACTCTAACAAGATCACTGTTATCTCCTAAGGCATATCTTAAGATATACCTACTATTTGTTTATACTTAAATAAAACATAAAGTACTTTTCATAGCTTTAGTGAACTTTTCAAGTGTGTGGCGCTACCAATAAATTTTAATTTATTTTCTTCAAAGTTTTTATGAGCGTTTTTATTGAAAAAAGGAATCATTTTAAAAAATGAGACTTTGAAATTTTAGAAAAAAAATTTTTTTTGTCACCCTAATGTACAGCCGTGGACACATAAATAGCACAAAAATACATGTAGGGTGTTTCACATAAATTTAAATAAAATACATAGAGGATAACAAGAATTTATTTCATGGTATTTGAGTTTAAACATTATAAACTTAAAATCAGTAGTAACTTTGTAAGTACGAATTAAAAATTAGAAAATTAATGAAAAATCTGAAATTGTTCCTTAGCTGAAGTGGACGTATAAATAGCACAAGTTGGATTCTGAAAAGAAGACATAGTGATTTATTTTTATTTTACAATGAGCTTACGAATATGTTTACTAGTACTTGGTACTGTATCCCGAATTGTCCAAAACAGCCCGACTTCTTCGTCCCATACTCTCCACAAGCTTCCTGACCCAATCAATCGAAATAGAGTACCAAGCCTTCTCAATTCCACTCCATAACTCATCTTAATTTCGAAATTTTGGTTGCTTATGCTGACCTTCACATCATTCCATAAATTTTCTATGGGATTGAGGTCTGGGCTTTGAGCCGGCCAATTCAAAATATTTATTTTTTCCTTTTTTAGCCAATCAATCACAACCTTTGCTGTGTGTTTTGGATCATTAGAGTGCATAAAAATTCACCTAATAGGCATGTTCTCAAATGCAAATGGTTCCATCTGGTTATTAAGAATATCTAAATACATATTTTTGTCCATTATTCCTGGTATACGAAAAATTGGCCCAACGCCGTGCCAGGAAAAAGCTCCCCAAGTCATTAAATTCCCTCATCCATGCTTTAAGGATTTTTTTGTATACTTCAGATTCAACTCTTGGCGTTTGGGGCGCCGAACAAAAGTTTTTCCATCTGGTTCAACCCTATTAAATTTAGTTTTGTCAGTCCAGAGCACGTTCTTACAAAACTGGTCTTCTTTATTCACATGGGCCCTTGCAAACGCTAACCGATCCTTTAAAATTTTTTTTGGTTCAGAGAGGCTTTCTTCGGCTAATGCGTCTATAAAGATTAGCTTCATGTAGTCTCCTAGATACTAGTTTTCTTGCAACATTAAGGTTATTTTCTTCATTTATTTCCCTCATAATTTGCTTTGCTGTCTTGAAAGGATCAGCCTTACTTTTGCGAACTAAAATCATTCAGAACAATAAATCAGTGGAAGCGCTGGTTTTACGTCTAGGATTGCGCGGCTTATTCTCGAAATTATTTTAACCATTTGATGTAACCAGCTTGAGTGCATTATAGACCATTTTTGGCGAAATTTTGAGAATATCCGCGATTTCAGATGGTTTTTTGCTTATTCACTTAGTTCGTCAATTATAGACCTTTTTAGACCGGATATATAGACCGGAGTGCAATGTTTGCCACAACCCATTTCATTTAGAATCGGCGAAATTAACCGAATAAAACTCTACAATTTTTACAAACACCCGATATTTTTAACTTTTATTCACCATCTTACATGTGTGCTATTTATATGACCACAGCAGATCGTACATGCCTATACAGAAAGAAATGACCTGAGCAAATAAAAGTAAGTAACCGTACATCTCTTCCGGAGTTTTAAACAACGTCACACTGGAGTCTCAAAAAATAATAACTACAGTTAATATATGCATTATTAGGTTCAAACGAAACGTTTAAAAAATAAGTTGACATTTGTGCTATTTATGTGTCCATGGCTGTATATTTAAAAATATTTCACTTTTTGTGTTGAAAATACTTTTGGAAATATACCACTAGTGCAATGAATATTATATTCCACTCTGGCTATACTAGAAGAGAGCGCGCAGCTGCATTAACTAAGAGTGCGTTAGACTCTCACATATAAAGAGAAAGTGAAAAAGAATACTTCGAAAATGGGTACAAAAGTAAGAATTGACAATATTTCTGTCGTTGGTTAAAATTGCCTTTGTGTGTAAGAACTTAAATTTGTAAGTGTTATTATTTTTGTTGCTGCTGTTGTTATTGTTGTTGTTGTTAAATCAATCGCACGCGACATTTATGTTTGTCGTTGAAATCGAGGTCGATCATCTTATGACGAAAACTGCTGTGGAACAACACAATTAAAAACTCAAATTAATACAAGTAAGCGAGTGATTAAAAAAAAGACCAACGAAACAACTTAGTGCATGTATTAAATGATGATTAAGACAATAGCAAAAAGAGAGAAAGAAGAAGCAAGACATAGAGAGAACGAGTTAGTTGCGAGAGTAAGCAAATATTTAATACTTTTTTTTCCTGTTAATCAGTGGAGATTCTCTCAATTTTGTAAACATATACTAATATACATTACTAAAAAAATAGCATGCTATTTGCATATGTATGCGCAAATGTTTAAAAACAACAAAAACACACACACACACACACTAATACACTTCCAAATGTGACAGCTGTTCGACTGACTACGACAAGAGATGAGAAGTAAACTATAATGACGTCTCCAAGCGTAGCTGAACAACAACATCGAAGACGTCAATTAGCTCTCTCGTGTTAAAACGTTTTTCCCCATGCATGTACGAAAGAGCAAAACAAAAAGAAACGTCAGCACAACGACGACGACGTTGCCATATTTCAGTGTGTACAATTAAAATTTGGCAACAATGTATTATTTTCTTGATTATTTTGCTATAAAACCAAAGCAGGGCAAAGCTGTTTTCTTACATTGACCAAAAGGTGAGAACATGAGAGGTGCTCTCTCTTTTTAAATTTTTTTAAAAAAATATCAAGTAGCACAAAAATATAAATAAAGATTTTTAATATACTTGTTTAAAAAAGCAAGGCCAAGTGAGAGTAATGTTTTTTTTTGCTGTTTAATGCATCATCATCATCATCATCATCATCATCATCATCATCACCATCATCATCATCATCATCATCATCACCATCATCATCACACACAACAATAACAAAAACAACAATTCATCGGAGGAACAAATGCTAAACGGTCATTCAACCTTTTTTTCGTTCATTCCTTCTCATGCATTATTACATTACACAAATTTTATATTAAGTAATTATATAACGGTTATGTGCTAAATTAAGACTGGCCCAGTGTTAAAAGCTTATTTTTGCTTAAAGCTTCAGCTATATTTGTTTGATTTAAAAGGATTTTGATGCTTGACTCAAAGAGCCTAGTATTTGCTCTTTCTTCAAGATATAAAAATATAGACATTTAAGCTTTACCAAAGGTTAAGCTTCCTCCAAGGAGGAGATCTTAAGCAAAATCACTTGCTTTATTTTTATTCATTCACCTTGTTACATTTTTCAAGGTAAGCAAAATAATGTCGCTTCGACTGGAATATTGTTCTAAGCAAAGGTTATATTTTAATACTCAGAGAAATTTATTGAAAACAATTTTGATGAAAAAACCAAATTTAAGCCGGAAAATGCTTCTAGAAAAGGTCATGTTACTACAGTTAGAGTTTATGGTTATGAAATTTTTGAAGTGAAAACGTCTTTAGGCGCGTTCAATATCAATCGTCGAAGTGCTAAATCGACCATCACTTTATTTGGATAAATATTTGGTGAGCAAAATATATCAAAAAATGCGAATGATTTGACTCCGTTAGATTACTTTTGTGGGAGTACGTCAAGTCACTGATCTATGCTTATAAACTAGCTACAACTGAAGAATTGGAAACAAGAATTCGGTGCGTTATTGGTGAGATAAGGCCGACTATGCTTTATAGTGGTGCAAAATTAGACCAAAAAATGTAAAATTTGCAAATTAATAAAGCCAAAGTATTGTCTATCGTAACATTTTTAGCGCTGCATGTATCGACGGGGACTTTTGGGATCTTGTTTAGAACTACAAAAGGATCCTTCATGCAAATTTTTTCTAATTTCGGCCTTTTTTTTTTTTTTTATTTCCTGAACTATACATAATAACCTTCCCAGAAAATATGGATAATTTTATCATATAAGACTGCGAAAACGAACCGATTTTGCGATACGTAACGTAGAATTAGACTAGCAAAAACTAGTAATTTGAATGTATTGGTACTACAATGCCAATGCGTCGCAAAAGCGGTACGTTTACGAAGAGTTTTTTACTTTGTAATAATTTCGTCTTATTTTTATATGTGAAAAAGGCTTGGTTAAACCCTCCAAAAAAATAGAGAATTAGAGAAGGATTTGAGTATCCTTATATAGGGATCGTTTAGCCAAGTCTTTTTGGAGGAATTTCGGTATTTCTGAAATAGAAAAAATGCAATTCTCGTTCAACAACAAAGGTTGCAGGGATTTTCGCTATATTACGAGTATAATAAAACGAAAATAACTCCACAATATTTGATTGTGAGAAACGGGAAGATAATTAAAACACAATAATATCAGTAAAAGTTTGATATCCAATTAAGGTCATTATACAATGCAAGACTATTCAAAAAACAACAAATCAAAATATGTGGAAACGCACACCGGCGTTGACAATATAAAAAACTATGCATGTGTGTTAGTAAAATGGCGAACCGTATACGGTAGTTTCATTTCGCAAAATGTGTTACGTTTATTTTTCTTAGAGGGAAATTGAATTGAATTCAATTAAAAGTATATTTCAAGGCAAAGGCCTCTTTCCAGCTCTTAAGTAATGATTCAAGTAAAATATTCTATATATTTCTTGAATAAAAAAGTAGTAAGAAAGTATTTTTGACAGCACACATAAATAAAATAATTTTATTCGAATGAAATATATAACATTTCGTTGGAAAATCGAGCTACGGTTAAATTTCTCTATGTCCTGTCTTTCAATCAGGGTTGGCTGGGACAAAAGCTTTAGACGTTCTTGCATTCTATATCCAGATTTACTTAAGAAAACTGTTTTTTTAGAATGGGTACAAATACAATTGATTTAAGGGCGAGTTAAGTATTTTGGATGGGAAAAGATAAATCAAATGCTGCATATCCTTTTACCACAATACGACTTTGGTACTGCCTGACAGCAGTTGTACCGTTATCCTTTTATTACAAAGCCCAAAACATTTTACTGATAGTTTCCTTATGAGCAATCGTCAGCTTGTGAAAATGGTTATAAAATCGAATATTTTTTGCGTATACTTTTACTGTACTTGAGTGGACTAAGAACTCCATTGTTTTTCGTGAAGTACAACGTGGGTATACAGCAGTTAGTGATAGAATAAATTAAATAGATATTTTGAGGTATGGCCTATGTCTAAATTGCCGATGTCTAAACTGGTGCACTTCCTTCCATTTTTCAATTTTTTTTAATTATCTAAGACCAAAAAAAAAATGTATCAAATAAGTAACGCCAATTTTTTTAACAAAGTCCCTAATTTTCGAAAACAAATTAGAAAAATAATTGAAAATAACATTTAAAATCTAGAGTTACGAACAATTCTTAAAATATTTTTTTTAAAAAATAACAATTAAAAAAAATACCGATAAATTGGTAAAAATATGTAGATAATTTTAATAACAATAAGTTTTATGTTTTACAAATAATTCGTGTCAAAGTTGACACGCATTAAAAACATGCTGATTACATGCTATCAGCACTTAAAACCACTAAGCAAAACCACTTTTTATATACCACGAATTTGGTTTTTAAATAAAAAATAAGCTAAACGTAGAACAATAACTCGACTTGCTGCTTACAAGTTGTGGTAGTAGTCATGAATCGTGCCAGTGAATGAAAAATGGAAGCCGCTGTGGTTGCTTAGATTTATATGTGGTGGTCAGGTTTATGTGCGAAAAGAGAATAAAAAATAAATAAAGTCTAGTTCAGAGTTCGACAGTTAAATAGAGAAAGAGAGAGAGAGAGAGAGAGAGAGAGAGATAAAAATTAAAGAACCAGAAAACTAATACAATCTTGTTTGCAAGAGTGATACGAAAACCGGAAGTTGGTGCCGCAATGAGAGTAACTTAGAAATCCGAAAGAGCCGGCCAAGTTAATAAGCATAAAGAACTAGTGTTTGCAGCACCACACGTTGGTCAAGTGGGACGAAAACATTGAATGCCGAAACAAACGGTATTTTTATTTTTCTCTAAATAACCATTTGCCTTCAGAAGCAGACCCAGTAGGTACACAGCAATTTAAAAACAAATAAATTTTAAGCTGAGCAAACATAAAATTTCTGGATACTGAACTAAATTGGCTTTAAAAATAATGATATATTTTTCCCAAGACACATTGGGTCATGTGAATAAGAAATCAGCAAATGCTTTTACTGAATGCTTTCTAGCAAAAGGTACGAATGTAGTGAATAAAAAATAGTTATAGCCGATTCTTAAAGCGGTAGCTATTTTGTTTTAGTAAAAGCTACTTTTTTTTGAACACTCCTTTCAAATACTTGAAATAAGTCCATAAAACCAGCAAACTGATAAGTGAAAGCTGTCTATTTTTCTAGTGTGGTTACGAGCACACTTTTAATCTTTTTCTCTCTTTGAACTGTGAAAAATGGCTATATTTATGCAAATTCGTTCCCAAAAACACTATAAAGATCGATTAAACTGTTTGGAAAATGAATGAATTTGGAAATTTTTTTACGATTCCTGAGTGATTCTGCCTTCCGAATTGGAGTGGCAAAAGAGGAAGGTGTTCATCGCACAACCGTTTGCAAGACAATCAAAATGGTCCAGAGTAAGGTGTTAGCAAAAATGCACTTGTGGATAAAGTCTCCTTGCAATGGAAATGGCATCAGGATGGCACAGAACCTTTGTCAGCCGAAGTTTAATTTTCCGGGTGCAATTGGTGCAATCGATTGCACACATGTTGCTATCAAAAAAGCAAGGGCGTTCGGTGATGAATATGTAAATAGAAAAGGTTATTGTAGCCTGAATATTCAAGCCACTTGCAACGCGAATGAAGAATTTACGAGCCTCGACACACAATGGCCAGGATCCGTGCATGATAGTCGAATACTAAAAAGATCATTAGTATATAATGTCATGGCAGAACAGCGAATGGGAGCCGTATTGCTCGGCGATATTGGCTATGGAATACGGGAATGGTTACTTACGCCTTACAAAAATGCAGTAACTCCAGCTGAGATCGCTTA
The DNA here is from genome assembly GCA_914767935.1 of Coremacera marginata. Lineage (NCBI taxonomy): Eukaryota > Metazoa > Arthropoda > Insecta > Diptera > Sciomyzidae > Coremacera > Coremacera marginata. The sequence goes on along the minus strand of OU612047.1, from coordinate 23,541,857 downwards.
TAACAATTTACAAACTAAAGAACGTGTAATCATAGAAAGATGCTTTGGACAGTTCAGTTGCTTTGCATATGCAGTTCAAATAAAGCATTTTTATTTCAGGAATCTGCAATTTGTTGAAAAGTACTTTATATTTCGATAACAGTCGCACAAAGTTCTCTTGCTTTTTTTATTTTACGTTCATTTTAGTTTCTGCATCGCATTCGTCGGAATCTGCACTGCTGCTTAGTTGATCATCCATTTCTTTTAATAAATTTAAATAATACTTTCAATTTGCCAACAAGTTTCTTGTCACGTTTATAACGGTAACATCAAAAAATATCAAAAACGTATGTTCAGTGATGGCTCCCTGGCAAGGTTGCATTTGTGTACTTTTTTATTTTAGACAACACTTTATAGTTTTAGCAAAACATTATTCACACATTTTTAAGCTAATGCTATTAGCTTAAGCTTAAACTTATAGCTAAAGCTAGTGCTAAGACTAAAAACTTTTAGCTTTAGCTGACTTATTTTTCACACCACCCATTGTCTTTGAAATTCCTTTGTGTTGAGTTCTTGCGAAAAGTAGTTTAAACCCAAATTTACATGGAAGCCTAATAGTACCAATTGAATAAAATTCCTTTCAAAATCAATTGCATTGGATTGTACAGCACAAAGCTTTCAATAGATTACTATATTAAACCAAGATATTACTACATCGAGCTATCCAGATTAAATATTTTCGTCTTAGGTTAGGTCATACATGGCTAAATACTAACACACGGATACCTCCATTGATTACACTGAATCTAATTTATGCCAATTCTGTAATTTTAATGCAGATTTATGCAGAACATATTTTGGTTACTTTTCCATGATTTAGCAACCGTTGCAATCAGTGCCAGATTAACACATAGCGAGGCCTGGGGCTAAAATCGACACGGGGCCTGCTTAACCCATTTCTGGCCAAGACAAAAAAATTTTTTTTTCGTCGAAACCCTTATTATGGCTAGGTTGTTGTATGTTCCCAAAAATGGGTCTAAAATGGTCAAAAAAATTGTTCGCTTTTCCGTTCACCTGGGGCAGATTAATACAAATTATATGAAAAATCAACATTTTCGTTATAGTTATACATTTATTTAAAAAAAAAACATAACAAATTAGTTCGTATGTTACGCCAAGCTCTAAAACAATAATAATGCAGAGGCACATTGCACTTTTTTCAACAAAAAACTATGATAGAAAAATCAGGTTAAGCGCCACGGGTGCATTTTCGCACCCAACGAAAGGTAATGCATATATATAACAATTGCATTTCCTTACCGTTATAAAGTAAATCATTTATTATATTTTGATTTATTTTCATCACATAAAGGTAATTCTAAATCATTTTTTCCTCCGTTAAGTATTTATTTTAATTTATTTAAATGTAGGTCAAAAATTGAATATTTTTATCTGGTAGGAGAGAGAGAGTATTGCAGGGGGGAATGCTCAACTCGAACTCGCAATACGAAAGCTCTAATATCAAACATTGTTTTTATGCATTAACATCAAATAAAACTTACATTTTTGCATATTAAAAAATATCCAAACTTTTGGCAAGAAATGGGTTAAGGAGAGAGAATTTAGCTCGGATCTTTTAATAATCAAAAAATTAATTTTTACGCACTTATGTCGCATAATATCATTAATGTTAATTTTTCTTTTCCGTTATGCAAAAGAAAAAAAAAACAAAGCTTTCACATCAACCAAAACAAAACCCCTACTTAACGATGATGACAACGTGTAGTAAGTAGAAGAAACATTGTTTTCTGCTATTTTTTTTTTGGTTTGCATAGCTGCTAATGTAACATTGCTTATCGAAGGTTTTTGAATTTATCACGCGATGCTGTGATTTTCATACCCATAAAGGGCAAAACAAATTTTTTAATATTGCATCCTTTTGCTATAATAGGCGCAAGCAAAAATAAACATAGATAATAAGGAACAAAATTTGACGAAAATTTAAATTTTGTTCCTGGTTCGAAAAATGCATTAAAAAAAAAAAAACACCGTTTGGACCTTATCCGGACATAATGTCCATGGACACCTTGTTCATGAAATAACATCAAAAACAAATAGAATGAAGGAAATCTTTGCAGATATTTTCACAGAGTAACATTAATTAATTACTCAAATTTGTTCTTTTATATTTTGATAATCTTATACTATGTTCACACTGAGGGCTAAATGCGCATTTAACGAAATGCGCATTAGCAATTTAGAATGCGTGGCCGTATGCTCCTTGTAAGAGTAAAAGAGACAAATATATACATTCAATTTCGTAAATGCGCATTTAGCTCTCAATGTGAACGTAGTATTACATTGAATTCGAATGTGCATGTTGATCGAATAGAAAGAATCCAAAAACGTTTTGTTCAGTTTGCTCTAAGGGGCTTAAGTGGAACTGACATATTAGACCTTCCTCCTTATGCAGATCGTTTAAAACTATTAAAAATGCAGTCTTTAGGTGATCGAAGGAAATCGGCAGATATCGTATATTTACACCAGCTCATAACAGGTGTATTCGATTCTCCAGAACTTCTTTCTCACATAAATTTTAACACTAACCGTAGAAGCAGTAGAAACGCTAACAACTTAATTTATTTGCCATTTAGTAGAACAAATTATATGGCTACTGCTCCTTTAAGTCGAATGAGTTCCTTTGTTAACAATTGTAGCGTTTTTGATGTTAATTTGTCAAAAGGTCAACTCAAAAGTAGATTAAAATTAGTTGTGTAAATAGATCTATGTATACGCATGGTTAGTTGTTACGTCTTGTGTTGTCCCTGAGCCCAACCCATTCATTGGTGGGTAAATTTTTCCCACATTAACTTGTTTGTGGTCACGGGTATCCATAACATTGATATTTTCAATGATTACTGGGTAGTGGCTTTAGATGGGTTAATGCTGAGGAAGTGCGATATAGCTGTAGTAGCTGAACTCTATTGTTATTGCATGAATCCAATCCGTCTTCGTGTTGGTGTTTTGGTGGCTAGATGTTACGTTTTAATGCCTACAACCAAACACTGAAGAGTAACAAAACAAAAACGGCGTATATCTACATGGCTATACAACAATGAGGTCAATGACAATTGAAAAATTCTCAAATATAAATTCGCTTAGAGTTGCATGAGATTTTAAAAAATTCAGTTTAAACAGTAGAGCAACTCTTCTTGAATCATTAAACTAAAGATAAAACTTCTTGGTTCGAACCTGAATAATTTTGTGCCGCTTGTCACAAAAATAATATGGTCAATCACAACAATAGCAAAACACATTTGTATCTATACACATTTCGATGAGAGAGACAAACTTACATATTTACACTTATACCAAAAACTAACTTGACGCCTTTGGTAGTGTAAAAAGAAAGATTAACAAAGTTGTAGATACACGCCGTCACAAAGTATATTCGTTCATATCTACAGATGCAATATATATGAGATTGCGAACCAGTGTTGCCAACAATTTCAAACGAAAATGCACTAACTCACAAAAAAAAAAAAAACAAGAACACGTTATTTTGACAAACAAAAATATCACAAAACAAAAACGCAACAACTCAGTATTTTAGGATACTTTATAAACTCCAACCTAAAATTATATTCTTGTACATAGAAAATTAATATAATTAAAAAAAATGTTGGTCCTAACATGGACCTAAGATTTGACAATGAAAACTTCATTATTTTGTTGTTTACAAAAATTAATTTGTGGATTGAATTGAAATTTGAGAATGAGCAAATTAAATTAAGTACTTCTCAACAAAAAGTTGATAAAAGTTTATGTTTTAAAAAAGCAAATTTTTAGTTTTATGAAACAGGAACATAAAATATTCTTGTTTGTTGTAATATTTTAAAAAAAAAATCGAGAACGGCATTTAACAAATTTGCCCATTTTTGCGGTGTTCATTCATTTTTTCCTTCCAAACTGTGACAAGCAATCGCTCCCCATTTGGGCTCCACCAAGGCTTCTTTTGTTTTTATTTTGTTTTGTTTTGCCTTTTCCATGCTGGTGTCACATTTTTTTTTAATCAGTCAGTTTTCAAAATCACTATTTTGACAAAAGCTGAATAGTGCTGTATAAACTTTAAGGGATGAATTTTATGAGATTTTGTACTAGAATTTTAAAATCTTGAACTTGTATGGATAGTCTAGGAGATTTTAATGTAGATTTCACGAAATCACGCAAAATCGTAAGATTTCCTAGAAATGGAAACATGGTATTAGATATATAATTTTTTTTTCATTTTTTAAGTACCCATACACAAAGTGCAAGTAACTTGCCTGCGTTTGTGGCGCTTTTAAATAAGTTAAATCATACCTTTACTTTTATTTTACTTTTTTATTCTTAAAAAACCAATATTTTATCTTTTTTATTTGACCTTTGTATTTATCAGATTCCCAATCTTTTTTAATTTTCAGAGTCGCAAATAAATAGACTTTTTTGGCAAAACGTCATGATTTATTTTTATATTTTTATATTTTTTTAACCGACTTCAAAAAGAAGGAGGTTCTCAAACTCGTCGGTTTGTTTTTTTTTTTTTTTTAAATGTATGTACATCGATAACTCCTAAACCATATGCCTGCTTGCCATAATTTTTGGGGAACAGATAGATATCAAAAGCATGAAGGTGCCCGTAAAAAAGTGGGCGGTATTCGATAACTGGGCGTGGCAATACTAGATACTACTGTATCTCGAATAATATTGACACTAGGGTGCTGCAATTTAGTATAGGGTAGCCACAATTATTACAAATCACCGGCAAGAAAATGGGCGTTATTCGACAAATGGGCGTGGCAATATTAGAAAAACACTATCTCAGTTAATATTGACACTAGGGCACTGAAATTTATTGTAGTACAGGGGTAGGCAGAATTATTAAAAATTACGGTCAATAAAGTAGGCGTTCTTCGATAAATGGGCGTGGCAATACTAGATAAACACTATCTGAGTTAACATTGACGCTGGGGTACTGAAATAAAGTACAGGGGTATGCACAATTATTGGAAATAACGCTCAAGAAAGTGGGCGCTTATATAACAAAGGACGTGGCAATATTAGAAAAACACTATATCTCGACTAATATTGACACTAGGGTAAGAAAACTCGTTACAAGAATGGGTATAATTATTTCAAAACACGTGACATCTAATTTAAATTTAAGAGACAGATATTTGATATAACCAACAAACTTTCAGAATTTAACAGAACAAATTTTTCAGAACAATTGTATTTGTGTTGTTTATACACTGTGTTCGAAAATTTATCATATTCTCTAAAAAGGAAGAAATAAAAACTTTTTTTAAAAAAAAACAACCGACTACAAAATCACTACAAAGTAAAAAATAATTTTAAAAATACTTTTCCTTTTAATTTCTTGGGCATATTTGATAATTTATTTAAACATATTATTATATATGAAATCTTATTATTTGAATTCTTTTCTTATTTGTTTTATTATCATAAATATATTAAGTTCTTGATGAATACAAATGCTTTGAAGTTGGCGCTTCTGATTAAAAGTCCTGATTAAAGATTATATTAGCGTCGAAATTAATAAATTTATGATAATAAAACAAATAAGAACAGAATTCAAATAATAAGATTTCATATATAATAATATGTTTAAATAAATTATCAAATATGGTCAAGAAATTAAAAGGAAAAGTTTTTTAAAAATGAGTTTTTAACTTTGTAGTGATTTTGTAGTCGGTTGATTTTTTTTTTTAAAAAAGTTTTTATTTTCTCAAAGGCTTGTGACCTCTTTAAAATTCCGTTTGAAATTTGAAAATCGTTTATCTGGAAAAGAAACTATAAATTTGTGTTAAATGACGGTTTGACCGTTTTTCAGCATTTTCCGCCATTTAAATCAATTTTTACCAACCGAACTTTGATAAAATAGAATTTTTTTCTGCACCATTTTCTTTGGTATGAAAAAAACAAAAAAATGCATATACTTAAGAGCCAGATTACTGGTATAGGAACGAATTTTACGAATAAGAAACCCGTGGGGTAAATATTAATCCCGGTTTGTAGATTAAAGGTAAAAAAATGGGTGTCTAGTTCTAGGATATCGTTTTAGCTGTGTTTTTTGGTTTGTGATCCCTTCGTTTTATTAGATGCGTTTTTTTAATGAAAAAAAAATAAAAGCAATATTTATAATAGTATTAAATTTTAATAAACATTATGAAAATTGAATTCAAAAATTATGCTATAACCTAACGCACGACCGACCTCACCCTCCCCCTCCCTTGTGACACACTTTGTCACAAATGTTCCATGCTCCCTAAAAGTGATACGTAATGTTTATAACAGCCCCTTAACCCTCAGCATCTGCTGTATGTGTACAACTTTTTCAGACGCTTGCCTCGGATTCGTAACGGATTTGTTTTTTTTTTTTTGTTTTTGTGAGTACGAACTTATTATAAAATCACATTTCTTAAGCTCCGTTTAAAATGATTTTCGGGACAATCGAAAATAGTTTTTCTCATTAAATTCAATTTTAGCGTTGCTTGAGGTAAGACTAATTTTGCATTCGAACTTTTGTCAGTGATTTTTTTTCTAATATGAATCTGAATAACTTCTGAATAATAATTAAAGAATTAGAAGTAAATACATTTATTTATTTATTTAATCTACTGGGCTTGGCCCTTACAGATATTACTCGTATACAATATAACATAATATAATATACAAAACGATAACAATATACATAGTATTAAACAAATGCATCTTAAAATTTAACTTGAATTAAATTGAGTTTAAATATTTGAAGACATCACGTTTGAAAGCATCTTTAGGAGAAAAGAAATCTAAATTATTTCCAGCTCGATTGCAAAAATAAAGACATTTAGATATAGGCTCATTGATACCGTAATTAGTTCGGTGAAAATTAACGAAAAAAAGGGGCGTAAAGAGGAATAAGCGACAACAATTCAGCACAGTCAATTTTGGTATCCAGAATATCCTTAACGAACAAAATACTTTGAGCTTGCCTTCTCAGTTGCAGACTGTCTAGATTTAAGAGCTTGCAACGCGTAGTGTAATCAGGCATAGTTTCACAAGAGAACGAACGACGGAGGGCAAATCTTGTAAATTGTTTTTGTATTCTTTCAATGCGATTGATGTGGTTGTCGTAAAAAGGATTCCAAACAAGACTTACATATTCCAAATGGGATCTCACTATGCTTTGAAAAAGTGTTTTTACTGTTAATAGGTCCTTAAATTCTCTCGAATTACGCTTTAAGAACCCAAATTGAGAATTTGATTTAGAAATAATATATTCTCTATGATAGTTGAAGGTTAACTTAGAATCAAAATATATACCTAGATCTCTAATAACATCGACACGATCAAAGATATGATTATTACCGCTACAATAATCATTAATTATAGTGCTCTCACTACGCGAGCATGTAAAAATTTTGCATTTAGAAAAATTAAGGCTCATCCCATTTAAATTGCACCATTGTAAGAGAGAATTTATATCATTTTGGAAGTAAGCGCAATCAGATACATTATTAATGGTCTTAAACATTTTTAAGTCATCCGCATACAACAAGGTTTTACACGAGTGAAGATTATAGTTTATATCATTAATGTGGATCAAAAATAGCAGAGGTCCAAGGTGGCTTCCTTGAGGAACCCCGGACGCTGCAAATATAGTTTTCGAATAACAATTATTGATTTTAACCGTGAGCAGTCTATTAAGTAAGTATGACTCCAACCATTTTAGAAAAACAGAATGGCAACCAAGTTTTCCAAGTTTGTACAAAATCAGATTGTGAGGTAGAGTGTCAAAAGCTTTCACAAAGTCAGTGTACAGGATATCGACTTGTTGCCCTTTTTCGACCTCAGTTATACAAAAATTCGCAAATAGCGACAGATTGGTTGCGGTGGACCTACCTGCAAAAAAACCATGCTGTTGGGGGATGATGAAGTTTTTTACTTCATCGAAAAGCCTTTTATTTACCAATTTGTCTAGAATTTTAGGAATCACCGATTGTTTAACAATGGGTCTATAGTTGTCTATACGAGATTTAGGACCGGATTTAAAGATAGGCGAAATAAATGCAGATTTCCAGTCATCCAAGAAGATTCCACTAGAGAGAGACTTATTAAATATAATTGTAAGTGGTTTCGATAACGAGCTGGCGCATAGCTTGAAAAACAAAGGAGGAATTAAGTCGGCACCTGCACCTTTGTTAGAGTCAAGACCAGTCATGGTATCAAAAACTTCTGATTCGATTAGTACCAAGTTACCTATATTTGAATTAAATTTTGATATTTATATATTGAATTAAATTTTTTGTAGTTGTAGAAATTCGAAATAAAGTTTCGTTTTTTGTATACTTCATGCACTTCATGTTGTATGGGAAAAACAATTTCTAAAATCCAAACGGTAATTCGAATCGTTATGAAACTAATTTTTTTGAGAGCCTAGATTTCAAATTAACCTAAAATTATTACTTAAATAAATCTGCCTCCCTCCCTAGCAAAATTTTGCACGTGAAAGGGTTAAATAAAACACTACTTCTATCAATTTTTCGGTCCACAAATAATTTTCAGAGTACAGCGACTTACGACACTTACAAAATAAACATGCTTGTTATACCGTTAATTAGCAAAAATTCTCTCTAACAAAATCTCAATAGTTCTCAAAATAAATTTTTTATATGAAGAGATTGTATTGTATTGTAATTAAAGATCAAAATTAACGCGCACTTAATTAATCTGCTACATTTGAAGCATATATGTAAAAATAAACCACTATAATTGTAAGTTTCGTTGAATTTTTTTTTTTAATTTTTAAATATTTATTCCAGTTTTCAAAATTAAAATTAAAATGAAAACGCACCATATTTATTGCTAAATCATCAAGTGTATTTAAAAAAAAAAAAATAAAGCGTACATAATGCAACATCGAAAAGCACTAGATCTAGTGCTTAAAGCAATGACTTGGCAACACTCTTCAACACTTTTGTGAACATAAAAAATTCAAAGAGACAGAAGCAACAGCGAGAGTGAGAGAGAGAGAGAGAGAATAAAACTTGATTTGCTTTGGTACGAAGGCGGTGGCGGCAATGTAATTTATTTTTTTACAATGACCTTGAAAATCTTTACATATTTATTGCGGTGCCAGATATGTAAGTATGATTATATTTTACTATATATGTATATGCACAAAAATGACAATAAGAGGAAATAAATAAACAAATAAACAATTTATTTGTGCATTCATTTTTTTTAAATCTACGCTTGTGGAATAAAAGCATGCAATGGTTGATTTAACCAAAGTTGTCAAATTAGATTATAATGAATAAGCCTTAATACAACCAATCTCTTTAAAACATTTACTGTTCAAAAGATTTGCCATTATTATGTGAGACACTGTCGGAAAGTTGGATTTAAATTTAAAATTTTTCGCTCTTTTTTTTAAACTCTTGTTTTACTTTGCAATGTTAGAAAAACCAGAGACAAAAGTAGTCAATAAGATTTGACAAACATGAGGAACTGGGAACAATGGCTTCACCTGCGTTGATTGTTGGTTGGTTGGCTTCGAATACTGCGCCGACTCAAAATCAAATAGAATGCCGCCGACACATGTGCTTATTTATTCGATAACTAGGACGAGGAGTACCAAAGTAGGTATTTATTAACATATAAATACATATGTACACAAAAGTACGTTGTAATGCAGAAACAGAAATGCAAGAGAAGGAATGGAATCGGCTAAACAGTAGAAGTCAATAACATGATAAATACACATTTATACATACCTAAAGCTAAATATGTAGTATTGTATGTGCATATAAACATGTTTGTATCTACACAACGCTTGAGTATGGAAACGCAAATGTCATTGCGACAAACTCAAAAGCAAAAAAAAAAAAAAAGAGACAACATTTCCTGCTCAAACACTTGAACGCACAACATTCAACTGTGATATTTAACGGTAATGGTGGTTAATACCACAGCTTTGGGGTAGCTTTGGGGTTGTAAAATATTGTTTGCAAATTTATTAAAATACAATAAAAGTTAAACTTACCAGCTACACGCAGCAGATCTGCGTCGACCAAATCGTTTAGATCTGGCTCCTCGCCATACCAAAAAATCCATAATTCTTTGGCGGCAGCCAATGAAAGCGGTGGATGTATTTTTGATGAACTTATTTCGAATGAGAGCGCATTTGGATCGAGCGTGTCCTGTTTGGTGGATTGAACACGTCGCCAAACGCACAGTATATCCGCTTGCATGCATCGCGAATAAGATCGTAGAATTGGATCCTCAAGTGGATCACTGGAAGCATTTGGCCGCTCACCATTAACAAATTTACGCCATTTGATGCCACACAAATCAGTCTGCAAAATAGAACAAAAACCAAAAAAAAAAAAAATTGTATTATTTGTTTGACACTTTTTATAGCACTCAATATTTAAGAAACCTGCCATGAAATAATGCTTAAAAAATTAATTAACATAAGGGGTGGAGGCGGGCGGGGGTTAGGGGGTTAGGGAATAACTAAATTAAAATCTTTTTATGTGTATGCGTTTTTTTTTTTATAAGTTAATCTGTATGAATAATAAAGTTTATGACCCTGAAACAGTCGGTTGTTGACCTAAAACAGCGTGCAATTTCGAATTGAATACTACTTGGCAGAGCTGTGACAGGATAACCAGTTCTGAGTCCGAACAGTCCGAAAGTAATATGCAACAAACAGGCCAACATTTGCAGTGCTAACATAATTTTATTTAATCGTGGCGTAACAGAAATGCGCCAAAATAGAGATGAAGAAATTCTCATGAGATTTGTAGCATTGATGCAATTGGGTCTGTTTGGAAAAAAACTTGAACTTCTATAAAATAAAAAAATCTAGTTTTATGACCTAATTCAAGATGTTTGTATACTGAAAAGAAATTTTAAAAAAATACCTACTGAAAAGTATTTTCCTTTTACAAACGATAATATTTGTTTATTGACTAGTTTACCCAACTGAAGGTTTGATGAAAAGCGAAAATTTAGCGAATGTTTTCAAGTTGATATTTCTCTTTTAAAAATGTTTGTTCTCGAACTTAAAGTTTCTTTCCTAGATTTAAAAAAAAAAATCATAAAATCAAAATTTTAAGAAACTTTTTGAATATGAAAAAACTGTTTTTAGATGCAAATATTCATTTTTTTTTTTTTTTATTAGGTAAACAATTTGAATATTTATTTAAGAACTAGCTTATATCCACCGCACTTCGCTGCGCTCAGCACTTATCCCCTAAAAAAGGACCCAAAACTGATTTTTAGCAATTTTATATGAGAAATCGTATCGAGAACCGCTCATCCGATGTTGTACAAATATGTTTTAAAACCCGTGCCATGACTTACCAAATACACCCTAAAAATTAGAGCAACACCATTGGAACGGTTCAGATTTTTATATATATAGATCAGTGATGCACACGGGAGCCTCACGGAGCCACTCGGCTTTCATATATAAGTCGTGTGTGCGAAGCAACCGAAATTCTGCTACGCTAGCAGAGAATTAGTTCTTGTTTGTTCTTCAAGCAGTAAACATCTCATGCGCAAATGATTTTGTTGAATACCAGTCGGAAAGATCGTAAGGTGCTTACTAAATAATTCATGTTTTCCTTTAGCTTATGGTGGTGAAAACAAGATCATGCGAAAGTAAGTATGTTGTATGTTACATTTCGAGCACCTTACGTCTTCATTTACAATTGCAACTACAAAAGGAATGCACGGCTAAGCCGATCATGTCTTTGTGTGATCATTTCCATATGTACTTTATTTCGTAAAGTACTTTACTTTACAGTACTTTAAAGTACTGTACTTTATTTCGTAATGGAATGAAGACAACGGTTTTTGACTAATGTTACGAGGATATGAAGTGTAGCAATAACCCAACGAAAAACGAGTAAAGAACAAACGTCTATTGACCGGCGATGTAGTATTTCATTTAAAAATATTTAACCATCCCGTTTTGGATTTTAATTTCAGGTTTTCAATACGTAACTGGTACATAACTGCATTAGAATGGAAAGCCGAACTATTCCGATCGTCGGGAATACATTCCCCGTACTTTATTTTAGTAAAGGAAAGCGTAAGTACCCATGATGCTTTTTATACTTAACAAAAGGGAAGCTTACTGGAGCGGCCATGCCTTGATAAAAGTAATGGAGATTCGGAAGAGACGTTTCCGTGCTTTGCGGACGAAAATTAAGTAGGCTACAAGGCATTATAAAAGGATGGTTTTTCCCACTGGGATGTTCTGCTTGTACACACATACTAAGATAAAAAATGTTGCGCTCGTATTGGAAACTCTGCCAACACTGTGCATCACTGATTTTTAATTATTTTCGTTTTAAACTTACATTGTTGCGTAAGTGAAATTTTGTCGAGCTTTTTGAAAAAATTAAAGCTTTTTTATAAGAAATTTAAATTTTATAGCGGCTTTCAATAGATAGATTGTAATTTTCGGGTTTAGTGGAAGTGGCCCGATCAGTGTATAAAAAATATGTATTTGATTGCGAGGCTTTTTTAAGATATGATCTTAGCCAACAACTTTTGTTCTAGAATTTTATATAATTTTTTTTATATAAATTTATCTAACTTATCTAATTTATCTAATTTCGTGAAAAATACAACGATATACAATAATATATATTGGTTGAGGTATTAACTAAAGGTCGGCGGCCGTGGCGTAGTGGGTATGAGTGTGTGGCTCATACGCCAGAGAACCCAGGTTCGGATCCCCCATCAGACATAGAAAGTTTTTTCAATTGAATTAATTTTTCTGTTCGGCCGTCACCTCTCTGCAGACGATGGCAAAACCTCAAAGAGTAAAACCTATTAGCAATTATTGTTCTTCGCTTTATCTCCAGGCTGATTTCGTTGTTGGTATTAATGGCGGTGCCAAGGTAAACGAACTCCTTGACTACTTCAAAGTTATAGCTGCGGGGTGAAACGTGGGAGTCTAAACGCCGCGCTTCCTTGTTTGTAGACAGCATATACTTTGTTGTACCCTCATTTATCGTCAAACCCACTTTGGCTGATTCCTTTTCGATAGCGGCGAAAGCAGCAGAACGTCTCTCTTGGTTCTGCCGACAATATCAATATCATCAGCGTACGCAAGGAGCTGGACACCTTTGTAGAAAATGGTGCCATTACGATGCACACCGGCTTTTCGTACAATCCCCTCCATGATGATGTTGAAGAGATCGCAAGACAGTGGATCGCCTTGTCTGAAACCTCTTTCGGTATTGAAGGTTTCGGAGAGGTCATTTCCTACCTTGACGGAGCTGCGTGTGTTGCTCAACGTCATTCTGCAAAGTCTAATCAGCTTTGCAGGCATACCGAACGCAGACATTGTTGCGTATAGGCAATCCCTTCTCGGGTTTGCTTATTATATACTTAAATATAAAAAACTTATTATATTTAAATTAAAACTATTATAAAAAACTTATTATTATTATAACTTTTTTTTATTTTTTTTTTTATTTTTTTTTTTGTTAAATTTTTTTAATTTTCTTAATTTTTTTTAACATTTTCTTGATTTTTTTTTTAAGATTTTTTAAACTTTTTTTTATTTTTTTTTTTTTAATTTTACCTTTTTATCACTTTTTTTATTTTTTTTTTTTTTAATTTTACCTTATCAGTTTTTTTTAAATTTTTTATTTTCAATTTTTTTTATTTTTATTATATTTTTGGAGATGATTCAAACTTTGTTATTTTGTAGAAAAGTGTTATTAAATTTTTTATTTCTGATGAGTCTTCTATTAAGTTTTTACTATATGTCTGATTTTTCATTAATTCATCAAAGATAGAAGAAGATTTGTAATTCAATATTAACAAGATTACATTCTTCTAATTTACACCAACTTCAGAGTTCAAATTTATCTAACTTCTTCTCGTCACATATCCGGTCTTCGGATTAGTCAGACTGGCTTCATTAAGTTGCAGGCAGTGACACCCATATTAAAAACAATCATCATCTACGAACAACTACGTACAACTTGAATCTTTAAGAATTGTTAAGAAGTAGGAAAGGTAAAAAAAATACAAGTGATAAGAGAGACATATAGATGTGAGAGCATTTAACTCAACTTGTATTTCTGCCATTTTAAGTTCACTTCATTTTTATTTTTTCCGGCTGACTAAAGCAACACTGGCTAAAACATATATCGAGAAGATTTTTGAATGAAAATAATACATACATAGCTGGTTAAAAGAATGCTCAATCTGACTGTGTTATACTCGGCTCTAAATCTGGTTTTTCTTTTTCTCGTATTCGTTTATTTGTTTGAGATATAATAAACATGCGCTAGTGTGCGAGATGATTTGATATGTTTGCACGTCGCGCCATTCAGCCAACAAGCAGGCATGGGTGGAAGAGACGGCATGGCGGTACTTGACGTTATTTAAGCCCTATTGTTTTACACACAAACACAAATGACAGCAGCAAACATAATAGCAGCAACAGCCGCCGCAATTGAAAACATTTCAATTAGATTTTCCCTTGGTACACATTAAGCTTGAGTCGAATATACCTTCTGCAGCATTAGGTGAAACCGGTTTTGAATTATTTATCACTATCTTTGCCACGAAAAATATAAAAAAAAATGCAAACATTGCAAAACGAACAGATGCACCGCAATATTGTTATGGTATTCTAGAAGTTTGTCAGTACTTGTGAAGTATTGCTTGTGAAAAGAAATTATAATTTAACGCAAAAAACAGGGTATTTTTTTTATTATTATTCAGGAGAACCAATCATGCAAAATAAAAAATTACACAACAAAAAAAAACCTTTATCTAAAAAACCTTAACCTCATATTAGTTCTGGGTTTTTGAATTAAAGACCGACGACTTTTAATAGATTATCATCCAAGTTTATTTGTCAAACCTTACTACAAATGTCAACTGACTCGACATGAGTGAAAATGGTGAAATGACGACAATTATTACTTGTATTCAACACATTAGAAAGAAAACCGCAAATTCAGCTTAAAATTTGCCTTAAAGAGCGCTGCAACAGCTTTCAGACTGCCATCGCTATCTATACCGACCTTACTTAAAATCAGTTTCTTAAATTAAACACATCTTAATTTCAAACGATTCAATTAAATTTAGCAGACTTCAATTTAAATCATTTCATGTAAGCACTTAATTCGCCAACCAAAATTTGCTCCGATAGCCCTACGGACTAAGCAGTTGTTATATGAATTTGGAGGTTGGTGGTTCGACTCCAGGCACAGGCATTGACTTTGGTTTTTTTTTTTCTTTTTTTATTAAAATTAAAAATTTGCGACGAAACTTTAGTTGTTTGATGATAGTGATTTAATTGATTTTTTAATAGTGAATTTTTAATGTGATTGTTATTTCTGATATTTAAACCGTGTGCTGGGAAATGGCAGTTCAACACACGTCCAAAGAGATATGCTTCGCATTAAAAAATTGTAAGCAAACGGCTGTTTGTGTCATTGCAACGTAATGTCATCATTTTGGAACGTAACGTCTTAAAATCAGATTATCCAACCCAATAAAAATAGTGGCAAGGGGTGATTCGGCTTGATGCTTAAGGAAAGCACCGATTGAAATCATGACTTTGTTAAATTCCAATTAAGGGCGCGTTTATAGTGGACGCCTACTCCGAAGCTAATTGGCTTTTGTCGATTCGTTAACGAAGAAGGAATTTCTCCCGCTTGCGATATTATAAGTGAATAGCTTCTAATAATTTCTAATGAATGAAATGTACGAGAATGCGATTCATAAACGATAATATAATTGAATCATTTTTTTTTTTGTTGGGAAGCTTTACAAAATTTATATTACATATACTACGTGGATCGAAAAGTTTGAAATAAGTGAAATAATAAAAAATATGTTTGGCAAAATTCCGTTTTATTTTTCCAACGATTTTTTAAATTTTGATCACTTTTATACAAAAGGAGTCCTTCGGAAGCTTTCCAAAATAGGGCTCAGTTTCATCTATGAGTTCCTCATTTGAGTATAATCACTTACCGCTGAGCCATCTCTTGGGTTTGGAAACAGGTTGAAGTTGCTGGAGGCCTGGCCTGGCGAATAGGTGGCTGAGGAACCAGTTTAAACCCGATTTCGTGCAAGTACGGTTTGATTTTAAGGTAGTGTTAAGTTAATTTTTTTTCTTTTAACATATTTGCATGTTAACAACCCATGCTTTCGCTTAAGATGTTTCAGATAATCTCGAGGAATTTAATTGTTTATGGAATCAAGTTGCAAATCTGTGTTAATGCTGTTCAAGATTTCCTTTCAATTTACTAGTATGTGCTTGGAGGTCGCTTCATTCTCCAGGCAAAGTCTACAAAGAACGTTTATAACTTTTGTTATCATTTTTTGTTTGTTTTTCTCTATGTTATCTAGGAATTTAAATTTTTTGGTTAAGAATGCAGGGAATCTCGACTTATTGCTATTTAAAGTGCCGGCTGCTTGTTGTGCCGAGCCGAACCAAGAAGGAAAGCTGAAAAACGCTGTAAATACAATCATATTGCATATTTGAACATCCCCTGAGTGTTGGTTAAGTAGGAAAAAAAAATATGCATTAAGCTCAAAGTGCCAGTCGCTTTAAGCTGCTTGCTTGGCTGGCACTATACGCACTTTGAGCTTATTTATAAAGCTACTTAATAATTGCTTTTCAGCGCTTATTTGTTTTAGTTTTCTTTTTTGATTTTTTATGTGCTGCACTTTTAGCCATTGTTGTTGTTGTTGTTTCGTTTTGTGGTGCTTCTGAAGATAGTTTTCTGCACTTGTGTCTTCTATCTCGCTTGCCCTAGCGTACAGCAATCAATCAGTTGGTTATTTTTTTTTTTGTGGTAAGCTTTCGGAACTTGTTATGCTTTGTGTTTTCAAGTTCCTTTGAATACATTTGTTATTGTTTTGATCCTTTAATCTGTTGATCATAATTTTTTGCGTGTAGCTGACAAAAAAAAATTGTATCTCTATTTGATTCTTTCTTCTTTTCCTTCTCCATACTCTTAAAAGTTGTTATTAAATTCGCAAAATACAAACACCAATAACCCCTATAAGCTACTTTAATCTGCAAGCAATAAGATTGCACTATGAGCATCAATAAGCTCAATAAGCTACTTTAATCTGTAAGCAATAAGCACCCACTATGGGCATAATAAGCTGCTTTAATCCAAACTGCAAATAATCTTCGGCATAAGTGTTCACTATAAACGCGCTCTTTAATTCAAAAGAGTAACTTTGCTACGACATTTTTGCGAAGTTATTTTGCCTTCTGCGAATTGCTGAACTTTGAAGTTCCAATCAAAATCCTGCTTTAATTTAGAAAATGTCAAATATGAATAGTTTCGTACCACCATTCGCTTATTGTGAGCTACGTCATAATTATTTATTTTAACATTTCGACCGCAAGAATCGGACTTATTTTTAAAATTTTTACAATTGGCAATTATTATTGGGAAGCATCCGATAGTTTCCTGTATAAATTAATACTATTGCTTTCTGATAAAAGTTTTGTAATAATTTTTATCAGTTCAAGAGTGCTGAGTTTTCTGCAACCTATATTATCTCTAGCACAGCTTTAATTATTAAAATGCTTTAATTTAATTAAGAGCATATAAATTACCAATATACACTTGTGCTCATACAATTAAGACATCAAGAAACAAAACATGAAAGAAGAAATAACAATTATCACTGTAGAGTTACACTTGTTTTCTTTTACTCATAATTAATACCGTTATCTGTTCTAAAACTATTGTAAGTAATTATGAATATATATTGTGTACGTTGAATTCCACATGACATTCTCTCTTCGAAACTCGCGGGTAAGTGCTCACATAATTAAGTCATTGATCTTTATAACGGTATGTTGCATTTTTTTACAAAGTTATTGCTATGATTTTTTTAAAATAGTTGCAAATTTTTAAGGAAAAAACAAAATTGTAATCAAGAATTGCACCACTAAACACAATGGGTAAGAAGAAGAGCTTAACACCAAGCGAGAGGAAGATTATATGGGAATGTTTCCAAAAATACCAAAGTGTAGCGAAAGTTACAGAACTTTTGAGTGTTTCAAGAGGAAAAGTGTATAATGCGATTCAATATTTCGAAAAACATGGTACTTTTGACAATTTACCTCGAATAAAGCCACGAAAAACTACACCAGCTGATGACAGACGGTTAGTCAGGATGAGCAAGTGCGATCCATTTTTGACTTCTACAGAAATCAGGGCACAAATGGATGAGTACCATGGTGTAAAAATATCGGCACAAACTGTCCGACGACGATTGCAAGAGAATGCTTTAAACGGAAGAATAGCGAGACGAAAACCCAATGTGTCAAAAAAAAATGTAAAGAGAAGATTGACATTTGCAAAGCAGCACCTTCATAAAGCCTCAAATTTCTGCGATGAGTCGAAATTTAATGTATTCGGCAACGATGGAAAACTTATGTGAGACGTCCGCCACTACAAGAATTAAACCCACGATACACCAAGAAGACGGTCTAACATGGTGGTTCATCAGTAATGGTGTGGGGATGTTTCACTGCATCTGGCGTTGGTCCACTTGTCCTAATCGAAGGCAAAATGACAGGCACAATGTATAAAAATATTCTAGAAGAAAATCTAGTAGGGGATTATGCCGATGATTTGCCTTTAGCTTGGATATTTCAGCAGGACAATGACCCCAAACACTGCTCACGCGTCGTAAAGGACTGGATGAGTGCTAACCATATGAAAATTCTTGAGTGGCCTGCAAGTCCACTCCTAAACCCAAGTCCAAGTCCTGACCTAAACCCAATAGAGAATCTCTGGGGAATTATTAAAAGAGCCGTTTCCGCCAGAAAACCTACAAACAAGGCATCATTGTGGGAAATAATAAGGGATGAATGGTATAACGTCACGACTGATCAATGTGCTGCTTTAGTTAGCTCAATGGGAAAGAGATGTGAAGAAGTCATTCGGCATAAAGGATATCCAACCAAGTACTAACAGTAAGTAATAAAATATTTTCAAAAAAAAATAAAAATTTGATAAAGTAAAACTAATTTCTTCCAGGTGACTTAATTATGTGATCATACTGCTCAATTGGACCAGTGTATCTTTTTTTATTGAACTAAGATAAAAAACATGAAAACATATAAATTTTTTATGTAATATTTTTAATTTGAGTTCCTTTTTAATTTTAGAAATAAATTTGAGTTTATTTTATACATTAAAAATATTAATGCACTGTATTTCATTGGTTTCCTATAAGTGACTTAATTGTATGAGCACAAGTGTATATGTAAGTAATAAAACAGAACAAATTTTTAAGGAAGTGATATTTGCGTAGAAACACGTGATAGTACTATTATTTTGCAAAGATATTTTTTAAAAATAACAATTGCTAAAACTCTTTAAAAAGGGACAACACTATAATTCCATTTATTCAACATCGACACAATATTGTCATATTAGTCTAAATTTTTTATTTTTTTCTGACTCCCCCCCCTCCCCCTTATTGACGGCTATGTTTTATTCAACTTCTCAATATTCTTAATGAACTACTATTTTTGCACACAGCTGTACATTTGGACAAAATTAATATATTGGAAAATTATTGAATTCAATATTAAAGCAAAATTGTTTCAAGGTCAATAACTAGCTTTAAACAAAAATACCATTCAGATGAAGGGAGTGAAATAAAAACTACAAAAACATGTTCTCAAGATAATTTTTACATGTAACATATTTTGCAAAATTTAATTTAAAAAACTTTTTTGTTGACCTTGTTTTGCTTAAAAGTATCTAATGAAAAAAATTACTAAAATCGCAAATTCTGGTGTAACATGCAAATAACAAGATAACCTGAGCTTCAAAATCCAAGTTCTTATTAGTCATCCCGTATATATTTACATACTCCTTGTAATTTAGCTGCTCGTAAAAATATACAAGCTATCTGCTCCCCATTACTTCTTTACTAAATTAGCAACAAAAGTAATTAACATGTTTTTGCAAACAAGAAAATACATATGACATATAAACTAGAACGAGATCAGTTTATACTATATACTGTAAACTTTATAAAATTGATGGCTATTTGCATGAACTTGGACTATACGGCAACACTTTTATTTGCAAGTAAACAAAAAAAAAACAAAAGTCAGAGAATATAAGAGACAAATATTGCTTAGTAAAGAGAGAAAGTATGTATATTGTATAAGTGTATATGTGAGTGTGTGGTGTGTGGTGTGTATGTTTGGCGTGCAAAGCAGCTAGAATAGCAGTTTTTTTTTTTTTGTTAATTACAGTTTATTTTTTAACCCTGTGTAGATTTAGTTTTTCAGAAGAAATACAGTTTTTTAATTATTTTTTGTTTTGCTGGAAGGACAATTTTTTTCCTTCCCAAGTCCACGGTATTTTGTCGCATATCGCCTACTTTTTTAGATGGCCACCTCCGTGTTCACGGTCTTGTATCTGTTCACAAAAAACTATGGCAATTAGGCAAGTTCTTGTTCGGCAAGTGCTACAATGTATGGCAGTTTTATACTTACATAGATATAAAATTCTTAATAAAAAACCGATTTGAAAAAAAAGTATTTGATTTTGAGATCTTTGTTTATTTAACTTTAAAACAAAAAGACGCATTTATTGAAAATGAAAATGCAATACTAAACTATTTGCAAAACTCAAAATAGTGCATGTATTCATTTTTGCACATGTGTGGAAAATAATTTTTTAACTACATTTTCAGTATTTGGTCCATAGACCCTTATTTTTAATTACGCTTGTGATGCGGTTTGGCATACTTCCTACCAAGTTTTGTATGGTTTTTGCAGGAATACTTCTCTACTATGTATTTATTCTTACTCATAGCTCCTCAAGGTTCTTGGGAGCCCAGCTCGTATGCAGTAAGTCCTCTTTTAACGAATATTTTAGCTTCGGTACCCTGCCGAAGCTCCACCCTTACTAGTTTTCATATGGATTAGGTTTTTCTCTTAAATAAGGAACACTAAATTATGAACTTGCACCTGTTCGCTTCATTTTGAACTAAAAACTAACAAAAAATAAGCTACCCACAAACATTTTTAATGAAATTAATGAATGTTCAATAAAATTAAATTACGGGAAATTTCCAGCGCTATAAAACAAAAATTTGTGCAGGCGTGCAAAAATGGATACATGCACTTTTTTGAGTTTTGCAAAAAATTAGGTATTATATATATTCAGCCGTGGACACATAAATAGCACAAAAATACATGTACGGTGTTTCACATAAATTTAAATAAAATACATAGAGGATAACAAGAATTTATTTCATGGTATTTGAGTTTAAACATTATAAACTTAAAATCAGTAGTAACTTTGTAACTACGAATTAAAAATTAGAAAATTAATGAAAAATCTGAAATTGTTCCTTGGCTGAAGTGGACGTATAAATAGCACAAGTTGGATTCTGAAAAGAAGACATAGTGATTTATTTTTATTTTACAATGAGCTTACGAATATGTTTACTAGTACTTGGTACTGTATCCCGAATTGTCCAAAACAGCCCGACTTCTTCGTCCCATACTCTCCACAAGCTTCCTGACCCAATCCATCGAAATAGAGTACCAAGCCTTCTCAATTCCACTCCATAACTCATCTTAATTTCGAAATTTTGGTTGCTTATGCTGACCTTCACATCATTCCATAAATTTTCTATGGGATTGAGGTCTGGGCTTTGAGCCGGCCAATTCAAAATATTTATTTTTTCCTTTTTTAGCCAATCAATCACAACCTTTGCTGTGTGTTTTGGATAATTAGAGTGCATAAAAATTCACCTAATAGGCATGTTCTCAAATGCAAATGGTTCCATCTGGTTATTAAGAATATCTAAATACATATTTTTGTCCATTATTCCTGGTATACGAAAAATTGGCCCAACGCTGTACCAGGAAAAAGCTCCCCAAGTCATTAAATTCCCTCATCCATGCTTTAAGAATTTTTTTGTATACTTCAGATTCAACTCTTGGCGTTTGGGGCGCCGAACAAAAGTTTTTCCATCTGGTTCAACCCTATTAAATTTAGTTTTGTCAGTCCAGAGCACGTTTTTACAAAACTGGTCTTCTTTATTCACATGGGCCCTTGCAAACGCTAACCGATCCTTTAAATTTTATTTTGTTCAGAGCGGCTTTCTTCGGCTAATGCGTCTATAAAGATTAGCTTCATGTAGTCTCCTAGATACTAGTTTTCTTGCAACATTAAGGTTATTTTCTTCATTTATTTCCCTCATAATTTGCTTTGCTCTCTTGAAAGGATCAGCCTTACTTTTGCGAACTAAAGTCATTCAGAACAATAAATCAGTGGAAGCGCTGGTTTTACGTCTAGGATTGCGCGGCTTATTCTCGAAATTATTTTAACCATTTGATGTAACCAGCTTGAGTGCATTATAGACCATTTTTGGCGAAATTTTGAGAATATCCGCGATTTCAGATGGTTTTTTGCTTATTCACTTAGTTCGTCAATTATAGACCTTTTTTCCGGAGTGCAATGTTTGCCACAACCCATTTTATTTAGAATCGGCGAAATTAACCGAATAAAACTCTACAATTTTTACAAACACCCGATATTTTTAACTTTTATTCACCATCTTACATGTGTGCTATTTATATGACCACAACAGATCGTACATGCCTATACAGAAAGAAATGACCTGAGCAAATAAAAGTAAGTAACCGTACATCTCTTTCGGAGTTTTAAACAACGTCACACTGGAGTCTCAAAAAATAATAACTACAGTTAATATATGCATTATTAGGTTCAAACGAAACGTTTAAAAAATAAGTTGACATTTGTGCTATTTATGTGTCCATGGCTGTATATATATATATATATATATATATATATATATAAATGATATTATTATATTATTATTGATTCGTCTTTTTTTTTGCATTAAAGTAAAATAAACAAAGATCTCAAAATCAAATACTTTTTTCAAATCGGTTTTTTTATTAAGAATTTTATAACATAAGTATGAAACTGCATACATTGTCCAAAACTGCAGAATTTTGCTCGCCACTGTACATTTAAAAAAAATAAAAAAAGAAACCAACGAATTTGAGAAACTGCTCCTTTATGAAGTCGGTTAAAAATTAAATAATATGTTCAAAAAATGTTTTTTTTATTCAATACATTTATTTTTTTTTTCTTCTTCTTTTTCTGAAGTCTCAGCAGCTTTATGAAATAAAGAATGTGACAAGACTAGAGGCGTGTATATATACGAAAAAACTAGTGAGAGGTAAAATCAAACAACGAAATAAAGAACAAAACAAAAGCATGGAGAGAAACTCTCATCTTCAGCGGCTGAGTTCATATTTATTGCAAAAGTAGAGGAGGTAGCACTACTTTTTTGCGTAGTTACAGCTACTACTTTTTTTAATGATTTCTACTAGTTTTCTTACACATGTTTCTATAAATCGATTTATATGTGATGCCAAGGATACCGTTTGTCAGATTTTTCCTAGCGCAGTTAAGATATAACTAATATTTTATATAGCTATTCTGTATTTTAAATACCTAAAACTTATTTAAACATAACAACGTATTGCCTAAATGCTTTTTTAAAACGATTTAGAATTTAAATTTATCCAATATAGCAAAAACCTGTAGAATCTAAATTCTGCTTATGCGTTTTTCGCTTTCTGGCTGACTTGATTAGAGCGTGAAAATGTACAAGTGTGTTAAAAATGTATTTCTTTCTTATTGCGAGGTCAAATTGACAGTGTAACCAGATTGGAATATTTTTTTTTTCTAAAATCATAATTTTTTGTTCAAATATATACAGCATGAAATATTAAATTTTTTTAGTATTTTGCCAAATTTTACAAAAATGCCTATAAAAATTACTTTAATTTATAAATAATCGTCTAAATCTTAAGCTTTTTATATTCTTTATTCTCTGAATCACCTTATTCGTTATCGCTGTTAACGTTTTAGTATTGTTAAAGTGCCGCAGCACCTTTAATAAAGGTTTTTAGAATTGTTTTTTGAGCATGTTGCACTAGTTTGTTTATTGTTCAATAAAACATATAACAGCTGCAAATAACTATATTAAATAATATTAAAGTTGACTAAACAAAATCTAATCAGACAGACAATCTATTTGAAAAAGAAGAGTACTCTTAAGTTAGTACAGAATATGGAAAAAATTCCTCATCTGCTGACTATGAATCCTACCTATACGCCATCTGATGAAAAAATTTCTTTGGAATACATCTTTGTCCAAAACAGCCAAGCAGAAAAAATAAGAGTTGCTCTTACGGGGAAATACTCTTACGTGAAACATAAATTCGTTTCAGGGTTGAATTTGGCTGACAAAAAAAAATAACTGTGATATCAGAGAAGCCTTTATTTAGCGATTGTTGCTAATGTAATATTTTGAAATATTTAAAAAAAAAAACAAAGCAAGCATATTTCTCAAAATGCGTCTGGCCACACTACAAATTGATTTGGAAGAGAACCGCATAGGCACTAGCCCCCAAGAGAGAGAGAGAGAGAGAGAACTGTTGGTTTGCAATAACTACAAAGCATTGCTATACTTGGCCGAGAAATTATTAGGCAGACAACGGACCCCAACAAGCAAATCATATACAACTCAAAATATAACGTTTTATTTATCCTTTGAATAATTGCTTTATATATAAATGAAGACCCCCTCCCTTTATTGTGACAAACATGTTAAAACTGAGTTTCAAGCTCTTATAAAATGATGAACTATTTAAAAATAGTATCTATTTTTTTTCTCAGGTATACTCATTCAGTCGCTTTAAACTTCTCTCAAAATTGTGAATTTACTCTTTTTCAGCAGGTCTTATCTAAGTACGGTTTAACTCTATGTATGCTTCAGATCTATATACATACAAACTATACATGTAGAAGATACCAACTACCAACAAAGATTATTGTTTTTATTTTTCTTTTCAGTTTTCTTTTTAATCAACAACCTTGTTTTCTGCGGATACTCGTTTTTGCGTTTTTTTATTTTTTGTATTTTTTTGTTTTGTTTTGTTTTGTTTTTTGTAAACGTAAGACACCGAAGAAAAACAACATACACAAAAATCATTGCGTAGATTATTTTTCACGTTTTCCACACTTTGTGCTTAATATGGCACGCAAAGCCATGAAGTAATTTTATGGAAAATTACTTAACATAATAATGCGTCAATTAGGCATACGTAAAATATTTATTTTACAAACATATCTTTGGTTACAAAGTAATTTCAACTGATCCCATAAGCAGATTTCTGTTAAGCTATGGCGCATTTAAAATATTCATATATAATATTTTGGATTTTATTTTCGAAACTCTCGAGAGTTATTCTTTCAAAACATTTTGCAAATGCGAAATCATCAACACATAAATATTTATTGACGAATAGCTTTTATATGTTGCACCGTTTTTAGGTCGCAGTAAAGCTAGTTTAAGCTACTTTTTTCACAATTAAACAATTTTCTTTAATTTATAAGCTGTTATGAGTTATCTTCTCAGGCTGAGGTAAGTTCAGCCACTCCAGGGTCCGTCCAAGGGGTTTCACAAACCTGGGGAAAAACTAATTTTTTTCAAAAGGAACCAAAAAGATTTATTAATCGCAGAAGTTGTCACATTTGACTCGTAGTTCAACTCAATCTTATTATTTTGTTTTCTTTTTAATATTATTATTAGGTACCTATATATATTTTTTTTTTTATTATTCACTTAAAATTATTCTTAATAAGCATCAGCTAATTTCATATAATTCACTATCGAACTTACTACAGTATAGTCTCGCTTATCCGGACACTTGCTATACCGGACTTCCCAGTAATACGGACATCTCTACACTTCGGACATTTTTAATACTGTGCCGCTTTGGTTCGTACAGAAGAAAATTCAAGCATGTTTGGTTTACAATTTGAATCTTTTTTTTTCAATCCGAATCAGTGTATTATTGTGGTGCGTATGGTAACGGCGGCGCTATGTGTATTATATTATTTTATAATTACATGTGTATGTTATATATAATTCATTATTATTTATTACTTATATTCTTATAATTTCTTTAAAAAACTGTTTTAATAAATGTTATTGAAAGAATATAGCTGAAGTATACATTTTACATATAATTCCATCAATAATTATTGAGCTTTGTGAATTCCGGACACTTCCAGTAATACGGACACATGCCGAAACTACATGTGTTCGGATTAGCGAGAATGTACTGTATACTTTAAATAGGGTGGCTAAAGCCAAAAAGCCGAAGAAATATAAGCTTGTTATATTTGTTTGGTGATTTAATTTAATCAATATTTTATTTATTCGGTTTTTTTGCTATTATTTTTATTCACCAAAAAGTTACCTGACTTGCGTAAGCTAACTGAGAGTCAAGCGAATTTGTCTCTCTATTGTTACGTTTTGCGTACTATTAATTCATACCAACGCATGAACAATATGAGAACTATAATGCTGCAAACGGTCATTCAATGTGAATTGCTCTTCCATTCTTTAAAATTGCTCTCCCATTCGGTTTTTAGTATTATTAGGATTTCATAGAAACTTTCTATGTTTCTGTTGAATTGTTTAGTAGGCCAGTTAATACTTATCATAGCATTATAATAAAAATCGATCATATACTTTTAGGCACCACAAAGAAATTTGGTTGTTATTCATAGAAAATTATTTTAGCTTTTTTTAAAAAATACACAATATTTAAGAAAAAAATATGCGTACTGCGTAAGGGGTATATTAACTTTGTCATTCCGTTTGTAACGCCAAGAAGGAGGAGTGGCAGGTATAGAAAAATATATATATTTTTGATCAGCATCACCTCCTGAGTCGATTTCCGTGTGTCCGTCTATGGACGCGATTACAGCCGTAATTTTAAAGCTATCGCGATGAAATTCAAAATATAAGTTTATTTTTAAAAAAGGAAGATCAAGTTTGAAAATGGGCCAAGTCGGATGAAAACCACGCCTACCTCTCAAACAAAGTGACTTTATTTTAACATTAAAATGTGTTTAAAATCCACAAAAATTGAAGAAATGTCTTAAAATTTGGCACGTAAGCTTTGATCTTTAATTCAAATCCTGGCTATGAAATTTGGAAAAATCAAATGAAAACCACGTCTACCTCCCATACAAAGTGGCTTTATTTTAATAGTAAAATCTCTTAAAAATCTGCTCAAATTAAAGAAATGCCTTGAAATTTTGCACATAGGCTTTGATATTTAATATAGACTATCACTATGATATTTGGCAAAATCGGACGGAAACCACGCCTACCTCCCATACAAATTGGCTTTATTTTAAACGTAAAACCTCTTAAAAAAACTTCAAAATCTCTATGATATATGGAAAAATCGGATGAAAACCACGCCCACTTCCCACAAAAGTGGCTTTATTTAAACGTAAAATCTCTTAAAAACCTACAAAAATCGAAGAAATGTCTTGAAATTTTGTATATCAATTTGATATATAATATTAACCATATCTATATTTGGAAAAAACGGATCAAAACGGACCATACAAAGTGACGTCATCAAAATAGAAAAAACTTTCGTTAATATCTAAAACTGAATGTCATCGTGTTTGTCGTGGCTAAAGACTTCGAATATACTTCAATATGGCCGCGGGGGGGTATTTTAGCTTCGGCACCCTGCCGAAGCTCCTACCTTACTAATTTCCCTTTGTTTCTCAGTTGGTTAAGAGGCATGGGAGAAGCAGGGGGCTGTGCCCTGAACATCAAAGAAATTCAATAAAATAATATTGTAAATAATTTCTTTAGTGCTGCGATTTAATCAGCCCTATTATAAATAAAATTTCTCTCGGAATTGAAAAAGGGAGCTTTCATTTTTTAGACAAGTGATAAAACTTCTAAGGATTTTTTTCCTTTTGAGCTTTAAACTCGAAGATGTATGCAAATATTCGTGTTCAAATTTTTCGAAAAATTACGTGTGCATTGTTACGAGTAAAAATACGAAAATACCCTTTTTCAATTCCGGGCGAAATTTTATACATATACATTTTATACAATTTTATACATATATATTTTTTATACACTGAATATCAACACATTTGTCTAGTAAAAATATGTCTAATAAACCTATAACTATAAATAGTTTTTTTAACTTGAAATTCAAGTTTTTCCACATTAAATTCAACTTTTTACATTTAAAGATACTTTTTACAAATCAATTGAACTTTTCACTAATCAAACTTTTTTATTCATTAAATTGAACCTTTGCCAAAAAATAGTTTTATTAGGCTTTTATTCTAATTTTTTAATGAAATCATAAAACATAACTTATCTTTAGGAAATTTTACTGAAATAAAATTAAAATAACGTCAAAACTTAAGACGCTAGTCTATAGCAACATTTTTCCCCCTAGTGAATTGACTTTTTAACCTAAATGTCGAGTAAACGAAAAAATCGTCTTCTTTTGCAAAGAAATTAAGCTATGGAAATAATGTAAAAGTATCAATACTTAAGTTGCGAACATAGTGAACGCCGGTTCAGACAGGCAGGCAGATCAGATCAGAAAACACATTAGAGCAAAAGAGATGTATGACTTGGTTGTTTTATTACTCCAATGTGAAAATCTGATCTGATCTGCCGCCTGACTGTCTGAGCCGGCGTTCACTATGTTCGCAAACTTAGCCATTCCTTTTATTTTGCTTTAGAATCGATTGCAAAAATTTACGATAACATGTAGAAATAATATTGTAACTAAAACCTTAAATAGAGCTTTTTCTTAAGCTTAAATTAGAAGTTTAAAAAGTTGAATCTGATTTGTAAAAAGTTTAATTTGACTGATAAATAATCTTAACGGAAATTTGGAAAAGAGAAATTTGTTGTGTAAAAGGTTGAATTTAAATTGTAAAAAGTAGGCCTGTGTGCGAGTTGCTTCGAGTTCGAGTCAAGTCGAATAGTGCAACTCGAGTGTTTGAAATTCCTATAAATCTTACGTATATAATCAGTTTTGAAACTACCCGGATAATGTTCAAAGAGCAGATCTTTCGAACTGGCGATTTGATCAAAGCTCAGAAAATTCGAGAGCCCTAGTGAAAACTAACTCTGCAATTTTCGCACTTTAATTCATTTTTCAAACCAAAATTTAATTAGGTTAAGATTATTTTATTTCATCAGTATAGTACATCTATTTATTTTTCCACATTTTGATTTATAACTTTTGATTCATGGGTTCAGGTATTGATCATCAAATGCTCAATGAAAATTTGTTTCTCACTGTTCATACTCACAATTTGTAAAATTTTGTGCTTGAAAGAAACATAATTTTATATATTCAGTGAGTTCAGGGATATACAAGTGTTGTTCAATTTCGAAGGAAAAAATATTGGACTTGGACTTCCTGGAGAAGTGTTGGTGAAGGATTATAATATTTTGTTAAGCTTGCGTTTATCAGGTTTATTGAATTCGAAAAGTGCAACACACATTTTGCGGAATCGATTTACCGCCGCGAATTTTCTTTTATGTCTTCTACCGACTGTAAACGTGTACCTCGAAATGGTAATTTGAGCTAAAAAAAAAAAACGAAATGGCCATTTCAGTACTTAAAATGACTTTGACCGAGCTTCTTATGATCAATTGTGTTGTGTGTGTTGTGAAATGTTTGAACACAAATAATCGAGAACTGGACCTACCAGCTTTATGCCGACTCCAAACGGCTTATGTTCTCAAGATGCTTTTCATGGCAGTTTTTTACTCTCTGAGGTTTGCCATTGTCTACAGAGAGGTGACGGCCGAACAGAAGAATTAATTCAATTGAAAGAACTTTCTGTGTCAGGTGGGAATTGAACTATGGTTCTCTGGCGTATGGGCCACGCACACTACCCACTGCGCCACGGCCGCCACTTAGAGTTTAGGAATTAAAAATAGGAAAAAAAGTGAGCCGTATCCATATCAGGTGAATAGTGGTTGTTCATTGATATTATGATAGGATATAAATGCAAACCTTGCGAGATAATGCGTTGTTGTGATGCAAAATTCATGAGTTTTATTATCACAAACCTGACCTTTTTCGACAAAATTGTTCTCTCAAACGCCGCATAACGCCCAGATAATCAGCCCAATTCTGAATGAAATCTTCCCGGGAATTGAAAAAGGGAGTTTTAATTTTTTAGACAAGGGATAATGCTTTTTAAGATTTTTTTCTTTTTTTTTTTGTAATCATAAAAAATGACTATGAGTGCAAATATTTGCTTTCAAATTTTTCAAAAATTCTGTGAACATTGTTAAAGATACGAAAATTCCCTTTTTAAATTTCCGGGAAGATTTCATTCAGAATTGGGCTGAATATTTTTTGTTTCCGTCTCTAAATCTTTAAGTCTTTAAGTAAGAATTACATGTGCAAAAAAGCGCGATAATCAAAGACAACAGTCAACATTGCCATGACTTTTGATCGACTTTGGAGTGATTTTTTTTTTTAAGTTGGAAAGCGCTATATGAGGAGATTTATTAAATATGAAAGGACTTATTTGACATAATTTGGTAAAATATTAAAAATATTCCACTTTCTATGCTGAACATTTTTGAACAAAAATATTATCTCAGAAAAACTATGCCACCCATGGAATATTATATTCCACTCTGGCCAGACTGGCCGTGAACGTGTAGTTAAAAAAAAGAGAGCTAAAGATAAACTGATTGCAGTTTCCTTAATTAACTCTAACAAGTAATAAAACAATAATTTACATACACATAAAATTATTATTTTAACCGCTACAGCAAATGTTTACAGGATATAACTTATTAAAATAACTTCAGTAAATAAAGAAACATTACAGAGTTATTATACAGGGTAGTTCCTATATGAATTTTAGTTTAAAATAAATGGCAATTGGAGTAAAAATATTTGGTAAAAGGTTTTTACTCACCAAAGCAAAGAAGTTTGTATGGCAGTCCTCCAAACTTGCGCCGTTTGTCTGGTGATTTTGATGCGTCATAGTTCATGAATACAGCAGCTCCTCATTTTTCGTTTTAGTTTTGAAATGAAATTTATTGTTGTCGATTAAGTTAGATCTGATGTGTTACAATGCACGGTTGTGGCAATAATATTGCACACTTTTTTAATGTATATTACTATTTTTGTTGTTGTAATGGTTTCTTGCAAAATGATTAATATTATTGTTTTTGACTTTTTTCGTTTTTCTTTTTTGTTATTTATAAAGATTTCATATTTTTCACACACAACAAAAACACTTGAAGAATACAACTGCTAATGAGAAGAATATTGAAAAGATGTATTTTAATGTTGGTTGAATGAATACAGAATGTAGAAATCGAGGAAAATTTCACTGCTTTCTCACTTTTGTTCGTTGTTGCATGCAGATCAGGTAAATCAATTTTTAAATGTATAAAAAACCAACGAATAACGAACAAACTAGCGAATACGAATAAAATCAAAAACAACTGCAACACACGACTCTCGTGCAAACACACAAACGCACACACGCACACTCCCATGAATTTACGACAATGAAAATTTTTGTCTCTTCTGCTTTGCTGCTACTGCTGCTGCAATATTGTTGTTGTCTTGTTGCTCTTTTCTTTTGATATATTTTTTTTTGTTGGTTTTTTTTTTTTTAGTGCAAAGAGCGGTATGTAGCGACGTGGAGAGAATCACGATGAAAGTCGTTGCCGTTTATGTAGACAAGAAACGAATAAAAAAAAATATTAGTAGTAGACACTGGAGGTTTTTTCACTTTATTACATTTGAATTATACTAAATTTTACAATTTTTTCAGATATTTAGGTATGCACAAATATGCACGATATTTAAAACACTTTTATTTACATAAATGTAGCAAGAGATAATGTAGAAAAATATTCAATTCTTCAGTTACTAGGTATGTCTTGAAGACAAATCATTTAGTAAGTTTTGCTATTTAACTTTGCAAGTTACAAAAAGCGAATCTTCAAGAACTAGCTCAGATATACTACAAAAAGTATGTTATAAATTTTCAACAAACAGTTATGATGTGAAATTTCTACTACAACGACCGAGTTAAAACGTAACCAAAAACGCAACGTTGAGGCAATGTCTACATAATTACAAAAATTCGCTTTTGCTAGTCGACTGAATTGAACTCAACTGAACTGAACCACACCGACAAACTGAGCCGACGAACCAACCAATCTGTAGTAGCGCTGTGAAAAAACAAAATGCCTCGCATTCAACCTCAGAAAATTCAGCATTAACAGCAGAAAATACAAGGCAATACCAAAAAACAACAAAATCTATACACACACTCGCAAACAAATTCACACACGACTTGCTCTCCTCCGCAGGCACTTTGTATTATTTTTTTTTTCTTGTTTTTTTCCAATGTTTTTTATTCATTGGACAAACGTACGAACCAGTGTTGCCGGAGCAGATTTCCTGATTTTTACGCTATTATTATCAAGACGTTTATTACACTAGGAAGCTAAGAATCATTTGGTAAAGTGTTTTTTTTTATTCTTGTAGAAAAATCTTCGAGTTAATTTTTGTAAGCATAGTATAAATGTTCATTAAAATAGAAGGGCCATCTTTATATCTATGTCAATAAGCAATAACAGCTTAAGTCGGATTTGTTTGTAGAAATCTTGCTTCAAAGTTTTTAATCGCCATATAAGTTGTATGAAAGCTTTTTTGGTTTTTATGTCATAAATTTGGCTAGGATCTCAGAGAAAATAGCTACATCAATAAATCAGATACGTCTTGAGTCGACTTGAGGGATTATTGCTTACTGCCACAGATATTTTGAAAACATCCTCATCTGGTTTACACTCGTCAAGAATTGACGGTCAAGTTTTGTGTTCTGTGACATGCGGATCGTAACAAAGGGGAAAGAAAAAAATTGACTGCCGTTCAATTTTTTGGCAATTGCTTACGTTCTTTCGTTGCCCCGTTATTTTTCATGCGTTATTTTTCCTGCAACTCTTGATGTGTGTAAATGTTAGCGTCAAGTTGAACAGATAATCCAATAAAATTGACCGTCAAGTCTTAACGAATGTTAAAGTCTTAAGATCCATCCAAAGACCAAATGGAGACTAGTGGCCTACCGAAACTGAAATTTTAGCCGAAATCGAAATTCAGCTTTTTTTTTATATTGGGCCGAAACTGAGTATTTCTTATATATATAATTTTATATATACTTTTTTTTTATTAAAAGTAAGCAGAAAACATTAGTAAATTAGTGTAAATTTATATTTTTGCAAAATTTTTTTATCGTCATACAAAATACGAGACTTTGCAGTAAATTTTAAAGTTGCAGTTTCGGTTACAGCTATATTAAGCCCCAAATGGCCATAACTGACACAATGAGCTAAAACTGATTGAAATCTTAGTACCTTTGCCTAACGTTTAGCATAACTGAGCCTTTAAAACACATAATTTTTAATACAACCATTATACTTGGAAGGGGGTCGAATAACGTGAAAGTAACAAACTTAACGTTACGGCAACACTGGCACGTAGATACGAACTCCACCAGAGAGCGACGCTGTTAATTGTGGTTGCTGTTTTTGTTGCACACACAAGAATTGATTTAAAAAAAAAAATGTACCCCAGTACGAATAGCAACAATAATGTTGCGTTCGCCTAATAACATATGTTCGCACTCTTTCACGCGCACATCTGTCAAAACCTTAATACACTGCAGATAAAAAGGGAGCAATGGTTAGTAGCTAAATTGCGAACAAAATTGTAGACAGGAATGCAACGCAAACACCTTTGATGGTTTATTCCGAAATGAAAAAGTACAATTCCTGTTCGAATGACTTCAGCAAGAATCTACTAGTAAAATTCTGAGTGCATAACTTCAACAGAATCAAAACTTTGCCAAATAAAGTTTTCATCATTTATTCTTAAGTGAAAATATTGAAAGTGTTTGAAATCCCCCAAAACTGTATATTTACTTTAACCGCAATTATATAGCCAACCACAAAGTCGATTATGAATCACAACAGCTAATCCAACCAACCACCCGATAAATCTACTGACTGCTTCCTTCTATTATCTGCTGTTGTTGTCATTAATTGTAGGTAGCTTTGTATTTGTGCGATCTGAATTTTTAACAGACAGCAGAGTTATTTTATTTTGTGGAGTGTGGAGACTTAAGCCAGCAATTCGTACATAGTGTGTGTAGAACACGCCGTTGAGATGTGAAATCTAAATGGTTTCTTTTTTTCACAAAAACTTTGGTGCCGTCACTATTGTTGTTGTTGTTGGTGATATAGTGTGGTTGGTGGTGCTGTGAATCGCCTTTGTCCGCAGCCGTTTCATTTCTTCATTCGTTCGTTAGTGTTAATCGCTGGTTATGCTATGTGCTGAAGATTCGCACGCTCGATTTCTCTACAACTCGCTCTATGTCGTTTCTCTGTCTGTTCGTTGCCGTTCTTCATCATCTATTTGTCTCTTCTTCTTGTCACTAAAAACCCCATCACTCCATCCCACTCCATTTACTTTACTTGTATTTTGCGGAAACAGGATTTTCTGCTTTTTTCGTCGTTCACTTTAGTTTCTTTTCACGTTTTCTTCTATATCAGAGAATTCATATGAATTTTCCGTATATATTCCATACATATTGATTTGATAATCGTCAGAGTTGTCGTCATTATTCGTACATTATTTGTCAGTAGATTTACTTATTTCGCATTTTATAAAAATCTTATCTTTCGCATTTCAATTAAGAAATCGTATATATTTTCGGGTTCAATGCTGTTCCCAAATATTCGGGCTTTCCATATTTTCCACTAACCACTTCTTCTTCACTACTTTCTTCTTTATAGCTCTTCGTTACATTATGTTCCAATTTTCGATTTTCTCAATCGATAATTTGAAATTCATGCACTCTGCTCTTAAATTTCGAGATACCGAACAATTCAAATACACTTTTCAAGCACTTTTAATTCTCTTTTTTCACATTATAATTTTTTTTAGTTTTATTTCTGTACTTAATTCATCATGAAATAATTTAGTAAATTATTTTTTGCTAAATTGGGCGACGAGACAGAAAATTTGAATCGCGAAAGGAAACATCGACGAAACGAACGACGTATGCGACTGTAGAATTGAAAATGGCGCTGGCAACAAATGTAGAGATTTTGCTTTGCATCGACGACAGTGTTGCATTAATACTATTTGTATCTGAAACAGTATGAAAGACCGATCTTAAAAACCACTCCCTTTTCATATCGGCCTGCTACTTAACTGATAATTATCACTTCATCAAATTTACGACCACAACCAATTAAGTTATTTCAAAAATCAAATATAACGATAAGGCCTTTCAACTAAATTCGATTAAATTATACAACTATCGTTATTTCAAATTGCAATTTGGTTTGTTTCTCTAGGTTATATCTGAAATAACATATGTTAAAAAATCTTTGTAAGTCATCTTAAGAAAAAAATTTTCCAAAACTTCCTTTTTTAACCTCAGAGCTGCTCAGATCTTAAATGGGACTAAGTAAATATATATGAAATTATTTTAGGAAAAAGTTCAGAAAAATATTTCAAGTTTATCTTAATCTTAATATTGGCTTGAATAAGCGAACTATAAACACAAACTCACTGTACATTTCCAGTCACTTTTATAAAATACTTTGTTTTTTATAACAAAAAAAATATATACACAAAGATATTGGTTTTTTGCAAAGATATTGGTATTCCATTATTACTATTGGGACTAAAATTGTTTTGAAATTTAGATATACGATTTTTTTTATATATATTTGTTAAATAGAATATATAACAAAACATAAAATCTAGCTTACTATAAGACTCTTAAAAGAAAATTTAGTTAAAAAACGTGTACTTGCATTTAAAAAAAAAAAATAAGTTTAAAATTGCATGGACTAGTTTTTTCGAGTACGTTTCAGTTCTTTTAAGTATAAATTTTGTTAAATAACTTATACTCACAAAAAAAGGACGGCAGCATGAATTCGAACCCAATTTTCTTTTATTTATTAAATACTAAGAGAACACAAGTACCCGAGTACACCCAGGTCTATTTTAAAGTATTTTATAATGAATTTCATGGTTTACTTGTACTTCTGAACATAAAAACACATATCTTATTATCAAAATAATTTAAGTTGATCGCAAAAATTGGGTACCATGAGGATATACGAGAACATTTTAATACTTTTAAAACTTACAAGGCAACCCTGTTTCGAGACTGCCGCAATTTCATGTATATAAAAATTTTCAACACTCACACAGCCAACAATAGAACATCGATTTTCTCCCTCTCGCCACAAGAACTTTTCGAGTTTACAGCAGAGAAATTTTTCTGTTCCGTACAAAGCCAACTTATATATCTTATTCTTATTCTTAAAGAAAATTAATATTGCATAAAACTTTGGTATTGAACTTATCTTAAAAAAAATTGCAACTAATAATTTTTAAACCATTGCAGACTATAAAAATATGCAACAATTATATGTATTAATATTAATTTACACTTTTTTCTATTTCCTTCTCACTACCGCAACGTATTGTTTCATGTATACATGTAGCCGTTGCTTTTTAATAGGTTGTCGGCGAAAATCACCCACATAGGGAAAACTTGTTTTAAACACTTTCAACTATTTTTTATGTTTTCTGTGTACACTTTTGTTTATTCAGAGTTAAAAAATTTTACCATTTTAATTTTACATTGAACTTTAACAATGTTTTGTAGTATTTAGGAATGGTTTTTACTTATTATCAATTTAAATTTATTCTATGCTGTGATAGTTAACTAAATTCGATTACGATTTGCTGTCATAATTTGGAGACATTTTCGTTGACTCGTTCGCATTGTAAGGTAATCAATAAAAATGCAGAAATTTCTATATCTGGCTGAATGAAATCTGGCCGTTTTTTATTACAGCTGTATTATAAATTGTTCTGCATAATGCGTTGTGACTCCAATAGCGTTGCTTACATGGTTCCCCTATATAAGTCCCTAACTTGAAAACAAAATATTGATTGTACACAAACCTGTTTCCCGAATTAAAGGCTTTTTACAATAGACCAAAGGCCAAAATTTAACATCTGTCGAAGACTGTTAAGCAGCTGAAGAAATTGTTATGAAGTCTTTTTATAAACCGATTCTTATATCGTCGCCCGAGTAAAATAAGGTCGTATGTTACATTTAGCAGGTTTTGGGAAATCGCAATCAAAAATTAGAATTAAATTACTCAATAATTCGACAATCAATTTTATTCTAACTCGCAAATATTGTAAAAAGGACAAAAAGCTATTAGCTTACTTCACAAATTGAATTATTAAACAAAGTACAGAGGATTTTCTTTAATAAAATTTTGTAGTATGTATCATTCACAAACGTGTTTATGTGCTAAGCCCAATATTTTGTTTGACATACGACAAATAATTATGCAAACATTTTAATATAAAATCAAATTTATTAAATAAAAACCTATATATAAATTAATTCAAATTCAGTTATGTAAATAAATATTCAGGAACAATTGAGATCTTACAACGGTTATGGAACATCAATTTTCACTCATAGGAAAGTATGGAATAAGTAAGTATTTGAGGTAAAGTTTAGAAAGACTACGTATTCTATTTTCTAACAACGTCTGAATTTTTTAAAGGGCTTCGAATTTAGTTTATCAGCTTAAGTATCCGTTGGAAATGTCCTTTTGAACTTACATTCCTACAACGAACACATTCGACATTATTTTACTTAGCACAAACAAATCTGGATTTGTATTAAAAAAATTGTTGTATGTGATGGTTCTTCGCACATACGACAATATTTTATTCAAACCATAATTGAGTGACATATACGGCAATGCTTTACTGAATATCTCGAAAACTAAAAGAAATGAAGACATTCGAAAGATCTCCTTTAAAAAATGAAGGATGGCATAGTAATGGAAAGCACGCCAATTTACACATACGACCTTATTTTAATCAGGTGACGATATTGGATCATGTTTTCAGTCTTAATATCGGCTTTTGTTTTATAATGTGAATTTTTAAATAAAACCTAAATGTAATAAGATATGAACAAATTTTCAGTTTAAATATATAGAATAAGTACCATACTAAAGGAAACGGCATTAGATCAGAAATGATGCTATCGAATGTAAAATTCAATTGAATATGTTAACGTAAATAAAAAATAGTTAAGAATAAAACAAATAAGTTTTTATGATGGAGTTTTATTTGAATAAAATAATCAAATGCTTAAATTTTATAATACTATAATTTCTTCCTATCATGATTCCTTACCGTCGTAATAATTTAAATTTAATTTTTTGAATAGAAATACGCTGAAAGTAATATAAGTAGATTGTATAATTTTCAACCCGACATTGTTTAATTAACCCAAGTTAATTTTATATAATATTTTCAAATTTTATTTCTACTTACGTGTTGTACTCCGGATTCGAACCCATGTCCCAAACGCTCCATAGTTGTGCAAACTATCTACTAGGATATATGTCTTGGTACAGCCAAATCATTTGAATTTTAATACTATCTGCCTTTATTTTCAGATTCTTAACATTCAGATGTCTTATAATTCAGAGTTTTTTATAATCATTTTATAACGCACAGTATAAAGACACTTACGAGACATGCCACCATGTGCTTATAATCATTCTTATATGAGCTTTAAAAATGCAAATTAAAGAGGTCCTTTACGTCTCTCTTTATAATGGTTTTGTATCTGCACTATCAAGACATTATAAATAATAATTTTGCAATAAAGGGACAGTATCTTTTTAGTTATGCTACCAGATCTATTATAAATACATCGCTGTTTTGTAAGCTAGATTTTATACTTATAACTTCCCCTTGTGCTACTATGCAATTTTTTCTATTTAGTTGATGTCACTGTGTATTGGAGGTAGGCGTGGTTTTCATTAGATTTTGACAAATTGAATAGGGATGGTTTATATAAAATATCAAAGCTTATGTGTAAAATTTCAATATATTTCTTTGATTTTTGTGGATTTTGAAGAGATTTCCCCATATGAATAAAGATCCCATGCGAACAGTCACTTTACAGTTAAGATTTATATTTAAGACCAAAGCATATGTGCAAAATTTCAATACATTTCTTTAATTTCAATATCATTTTCGAACTTTATCTTTATTTTTTAGCTTTAAAATTACGGATGTAATTTTATCACAGACACGGATAGACAGACGGTCATGCTAAATTGACACAGGTGGTGATGCTGATCAAAAATATATATACTTTTCTATACCTGCCACACCTTCTTATTGGCGCTACAAGCGGAATGACAAAGTTAATGCTATATACCCCTTACTTGGTACGCGTGGGGTATAAAAATTGAATATAGGTGTAGTCAAAAGCATTAATTTTTCCAATAGATAGCTTGATAGCTTGAAGTGTGATCGGGTTACGCTATGCATTAGAGAGATAAGATTTCTTATCAATAAGTTTTTGTGATTCCTTGGCTCAGATTTGTTGAAGCGCGCGTCAAAGATGGACATCAGCAAAAACAAAATACCCCATATTTTACAGTTTTTCTTTGATACAGCCGGAAATGCAAGTCAGACTGCTTAAAATATGAATAGTATTTATGGTCCTGAGTCAATCAAGCGCCATTTTGGCTGTTGATTCCGTTTCGATAATTTTGATGTTAAAGATGCACCACGCTCTATAAGGTCAATTATCGAAAATTTCAATAAAATCATTAAAAACGTTGAGTCTGACCTAGGAGCAAAACATTGCAAAAAAACCGTTTGGAACCACTTGGATAAGGGTTTATACTAAAAGAATCTCGAGGTTTAGATGCCATGCGAGTTAACGCAAAAAACTACTGGACCTGATTTCATTCTACGAATCGCAACAACATCGACTCATTTTTGAAGCGGATAGGGACGGCTGATGAAAATTGAGTCACTTACGACAACATCAAGCGAAGATTGTAGAGGTCGAATCGCGGTAGGCCGATGCAAACGGTGGCGAAGCCATAATTGATGGAAGGTTTTGCTATGTGTTTAGTGGGATTGGCACGGAATCATCTGCAATACGTCCAAAATCTTCATTCGTACATTTGGACCGTCTGAAGGGAACAATCGCCCAGAAACGTTCAGCTTTGGCCAATAGGATTAGGATTCTGTCTTCTGTCTAAGGCAAATTATTTTTGTGGCTTACGTAAGTAAACCAAGTCCATATAATAATATATTTTGAAGATTGGTTTAATTCAGATTCCACTCAAGATTATTGCTAATCATGAGTTCTTAGATTTTAACGTGCTTACTGCGGCTACTTCCGTTTTATTTATGGTAAACATAAAGTTTTATTCCTCATGTTGATGTGATGAGAATGTGATAAATTTAGTTTTGGGTTCATTGTGATTATGCTAACGCGGAAAAACTCCCAGAGCAGCGAAATGTCGTATTTTGTTTTATTACGTAGCACAATTTTGCTTACAGATTTACAGAAAATAGCAATATCATCTGCGAATAAAAAGAGCTCGCCGTTAATTGAGATATTTTGTATATCATTTATGACAATAAGAAAAAAGAATTGGTTCCATCCCACGTCTTTGCGGAACAGCACAAAAAGTGTTTTTAATTCTTTTAGTTTACAATAGAATATAATTTGGTATCTATCTTCTAATAACTGCTAAGTGACACCAGAGCTTTGCTATTAAATTAAGCGTATTAAAAATGTTTACGAGAATTCCATTGTAGACACATTTAAATGCTTTTTGAAGATCTATAAAAAAGCCTTCTACCTCAGAGCACCCACGATAGAACATCTCGCGTATATTATTCACAGCTTGAAAAAAAGCAGATTGTGTGCCCGATTCAATTCGAAATCTGTATTGAAAGTTTTAGATACATGTCATTACTTTCAGGTGTTCACATTGCAGTAGTGCAATTGATCTCTAATTTTGCATTTGCATTCATCATTAAATAATGGCGAAATTGTTTGTACTTTGAGTTTTTTTCAGGGTTTGGAAATAACTCTTAAAAAATTATTTTTAAAAATGAAGTCTGATTGTTATCTTTTTCATTTTATTATAAAAGTTATAGTTTGCTTATTATTTTTAATAATAATTAATTTAAGTTAACTTTTACTTTTAATAATAAAATTCATTCCTCATTTTAAACTATTATTCAAAAAAATTAAAATATAAATGTCTTTTGAGACTTTTATTGTTAAAAAATTGTATAAGTCTTATTTTATAAGGCCAGTAATAAGAGTTATTTGGGACTTTTATATATAAAAGTCTTAATAAATGTTTTTATAAAAAAAGCTCTGAAAAGGATTTAAATACAGTTTATTAAGATTTAGCTGTACTAATAATAATTCTTTAAAATAATTTTGAATGCAGTTCGTCCATTGTTTAAAATTATTTAAAGTGCCGAGAAACACTGTCACATGAACATTCAAATTGACACTTGAGCTGCAGCAACGTCATGTAGAAGTTGCGCAATCTCTCCAAGAAATGGATACACACTTTCGTGTTAATACTTCAGAAAATTTAAATTTAAGCTTTTTTATAACATTTTGCTTCATGGTAGCAAATTCTGATAGTGTCTTCTTCTTCTTCTTCACTCTTATTATTTGGAATGTTCCCAAATTCTTCCAAAACTCTTCTAATTTTGATTTTGGTGTCTCAGAAATTAGCATTAAATCCACAGGA
The DNA here is from genome assembly GCA_914767935.1 of Coremacera marginata. Classification (NCBI taxonomy): domain Eukaryota; kingdom Metazoa; phylum Arthropoda; class Insecta; order Diptera; family Sciomyzidae; genus Coremacera; species Coremacera marginata. The sequence continues at coordinate 23,500,172 of OU612047.1, read as the reverse complement.
GATGTTGTTTTACACCAAATATTTCCAATAAATACGCTTCACATAAATATCATAATAGAATTTTTTTAATGAAGACCTTTTTTATATAAAAGTCTCAAAAGACTCTCATGGCTGACTTTTTTTAAAATAAATGTCTTCAAAAATTTTTATCATATATTTTTAAGAATAAATGCCTTTATAAAATCTTATGTTCAATTTTTATTCGTAAAAATTAAAAAAGAACTCTTACCCAATAAGAATTAAAAGTAATGAATAACTTTTATTTTATAACTTTTACTTCTGATCATAAATAATAACTTTCTAGACATTTTGCTAAAGAGAGCAGTTTCTTAAGGCTCTTATTTTAAAGACTTTTTGGGAAAAACTCATTAAAGTCACAACCTCTGGTTTCTTACCGAGCCTTTCCAATGGGCGAACGAATGAAAAATTCATCGTGAACAAAACGTAGCGATGAATTCTTGGTTCGCTCCAACAGTTTCCACTGCACGAACATAAGTTGCGAACATTGGAAAGTTGCCATCTTGAAACACTTAAATTCAATGCTTGCAAGCATCAGGGTTAATCAGTTTTTATTTATAGAAACGTATTAAATCGGATTAATTTTGACTAATTTCATAAGTATTAATAATATATAATAGCCACATTATCCATATTAAAAACAACAAATAATATTAACTAAAATTAACTTGCTGGCAAGATTAGAATAATGGTAAAAATAGCAGCCAATTTGTTTCTGGTAAATGTTGATGTGAAGAACACAAATCCGATGGCAGATTCTCAATTCGATTGCCATGTTAGACGTCAGGTGGAAAAAATACAGAAAATGCAAGATCATTCTCACAAAACTAAAATGTTTTCATTAAAAAGTACAGATAATAAAAATATATATCTTTGATCAAACTACCATGAAATTCATGAAGATTGGACACTTGAAAAAATTTTTTCGTCAAAAAACACAAAAAGTCACTTTTACATTACTGTAAAATATCAAATAACAAAATTTGAATGATAAGACTAACACTATGTTGTTGCTTGGTAAATTCTAATTAGCTGTCAAACTCTGTCGAGCTCGAAAAATTAAAACGCCAAAATTGGAAACGCTCGGTTAGATAAATTGCCGTTTCTACCATCGCAGAGAAATTTTACTCAATACTTTTGAAATCGCCAAAGGTGCATTTGATATAACTTTTACTTGAATATTATTTACACCCATCGCCCTGTTTTCATTTAAATAAATTTAATTTAAAAATGATTTTAGTTTAAACGTTATTCACTCTCATTATTCAATGTTTTCACTCATCGTTTTAAGTGAGATGTGTAAATTCACTTTTATCCACAAATCTGGTCAATAGAGTAATTTTTAACCATTTTTACCATTGAGGATTACATGAAAATCAGAACGTATCTACCATTTATATCATATGTTTCTGTCAACCAATCGTATATTTTTTAATACATACTTCTAAAATGATGGCTATGCAAGTTAATTTACGTAAAAGTTCAGCTTTAATTTTTCAAAATCATGTAAGATATACAAATATGAATTTGATAGTAAAGTATTACAGCTCAAGAAACATCTTTCTTCCATCAAATTTGTAAGATTTGCTTGGGACAAGTGCAATGTTTATCCACCACACCAGCTCGACCAAAGCAAAAAAAGTTAAGTGTTCCTGCCAAGGCACGACAGCTTGAGGATATTGGCAAGTCGCTAGCAACCAAAGGGTGAGAACTAGACAAAAACGATTAAATTATGCTGAATTTTATGTAAACAAATTTGCAGTTTCTTGCGTCCAGTTAAAGCCTATACAGCGCCATCAAATGTCAGTGAAAAAATCAAAGCAATTTGTTCAACCCTGCTTATACCCACTACAAACGAGCACAAGCTAACTGAACCGGAAATAAAGTTCAAGTTCTTGGAGGCTTGCTTTAGAGATTTTAAGCACGGTGTACCTAATTCTCAAGTTCATGAAATAAACACACTTGGTGAGGCAGTCAACAAATACTGCTTCAACTAATATACATATATTTTTAACACCTATTTTAAATTGCAGCCGATGTTATAGACTTCTATCAAACGAGCGTGGACACTACTGTGCCTTATGATGCTCTTAAGAAAATGGATTTGCCTGAAAATCTGCATATACAGTATGAATATTTAAGGTTCCATCCAGAGACAGACACAAAGTTTAACGGACAGACAGCGTTTCCAAAGAGCTCTACGCTTGTTACAGGTCTCAAGTATCGTCAGAAATATCGGGGCTTCGAAGCAAAGCGATCCTGGCCTTAGTCGCTAGTGACATTACAACCACAATAAAACATATTAATTACTTCTTCACTAAAGTAAAGTCTTTATTCAATAGTATCTTAAAACTTCATATAATTACTAACAGTAGATACTAGATTAGAGTCCATAAGCGAGTCGAGTGCTTTCTGCACACGTTCATCTTTGAGCAGATCCATAGCGCGATAGTCGGCGCTAATGGCCTGCAAATTTGGATACAACAAGTTGTAGTGGGTCTCGGCCACGGATGGCTTATTGAGAATATTAAGAATTTTCTTCTGCAATTCAATTTCGGGATCCGGCACATTGCAAGCCTGATCAGAAGCATCGCCCAATTCTACTCTGAGCTGCAATTCACGACGGTCCTGCAAGTATTTTATTATACGATCATACTGCAGCACTGTTAACGGCATATTATCTGCCAACAAGCTGAGCAGTGTTTGCACAGCATCTGGATGCCGTTCTTTCAGCGGCGGTGCCACGTTGCTGCCAGCTGGAATAATAGGGACAGCTTTAGGCAGATGTTGTGCGTTGTTTGCGGCATCACGCAAAACTTTAGCACGAAAATCTTCAGCAATTAGTTGTATGGCATCTTCAACCGGCATGTTGCGATGTTCGGCCGGTTGTCCGTAAAGTATATTTACAGTAATACTGTTGTGCTCCTCATGTTGATTGGTAACGAGCACGGCATAGAGACAACCGCGTGACGATATGTTGCCCAGCACCTTGCCTAGAGCCACATCTTCATTGGGAAAGAGTACATCGACGCGCAGCTTTAGGCGCTTCAATCTTTCTTCAATTAATTCAGCATATTTACTGAAATGTATAGAAAATAAGTATTTTCTTTTTCTAAGCCATGCATCACTTACGTATTCTTGCGATCTACAACAATGATTTCACAATCGTTGTAGTCTGGATTTGTGTTCAATGAACCACCGGGAATCAATTTACTTGTATCACCACCGCTATTGAATGCGGACCCTGCAGATCCGGCAGCGGCACGTTTTGCTGCTGCTTGAGATTTTATACCGGCATTGCGTACGGTAATTGTATTACCCTTGAAAGTGGATCTATTCAAGGCCGAGGCAACTTTATTTGCAATTTCCTCCGATCCGAATTGCACGAAACCATAGTTCTTTTGCACCAAGGAACCAAGCACATTTCCATAGGGCGCACAGATGCTTTCGAGCTGCTCGCGAGTACAAACCGGTAGATTCCCAATAAATATACGATGTTTTGACATTGCTGGATCTCTTATAATTTGCAAATTGGCACTGGAGGCAGCGTTATTGCTTGTTTTAGTGTTGGAATCGGTCATTTGAGCGAAAAATTTAAGATTTTCTATATAAAATTATCAGATATAAACAAAATATTCCCAATGCTAGAGTAGATTAATGCGAAGTGGGCTGTGATTGGGAACATGAAAAAAAATCAGTGATATCGACATTTGTAACAACTTAGCACTGTTAGCAACCGCGCGTGAACTGCTATCATTTACTTTCCACACACAAATTCTTTCAGAAATTTCACTGCTAGATGGCTCAGCTAGCGCAGTTCCGGCACTGCTTTGCCAACATCATTTAGCAACAACCCTATTTCACACAAAGATGGCGTTTTGAAATCCGATTGAATTTCAAGTTTTACCTTAATTAATTTCCTTGGCAAATTTTACACAAAAATTAACTTTGCAAAATAGTTCCTGAAACACCAATTAAATAATTATTTGATTAAAGAACATTCATAACTGCCTCAAATTATCAACAGAACAGCAACATCGGACTACGACGTTTTGATAACGACGTCATTTATCATGACAAAAAGCAAAATTCATTAGGTTTCCAATTTTTGAGCAAAATTTTGTAATTTTTTAGTTTTTGTAAAATTTAAAAATTTCATTTTGTAAAAACCAGTTTAATAATGCAGGGTTTTGAGAGTGATGCCACGTACTGCTCCCAAGCCGAGAAAATCAATGGTATGTATTACAGCAAAATTGTATAAATTTTGCAGACATTAATTTTTTTTTTCTTCAGCCCGACCGTCCTCGCATCCTGGTAAGGCTGATCGTAGTCTTTTTCGCAATGTACGCCGTTCACAACGTCTACTGCAGCAGTCTAAGAAAAATAAAACAAATCTAAACTGGGCTAATATTCGCTATAAAATGACACAGAGTCCATCGTATGTCAGAAAAATGCGTCTGCGACGAAAAAGTCAAAGCTCAGCACATTTTCGCCACTCAACTGAAACTGATGTTTGCAGCCAGTCGGTGAATTTATCCAAAGCAGCTGGGGTGCTACAGAGTTCCACTGACACTTTGTCCTTTAAACCAATGATAATTAAGCAATCCATTGACTTGTTGGCCGAATTTGAAACACAAACATTTACGAATAAAATTCCGTTAAACCAGAAGCATTTGATTGATGCACTGCCACAAACATCCAATCAGACAACCAAGGATGCCGCTGATATCGATCTTACACAAAGTTCAAGTAATGCAATTTTGAAAAAATCCACAAAAGGCCGTCCAAGAAAGAAAGATGCTTGTATTATCGATTTGACCAATGATGGCGGCAAACCGTCTACTGGTGATGGTCCCACTAACAGGTATCAACGTAAAACTAAAGCTAAGGATTGTCCTTGTGATATTGAGCCCAAGATTGCGAAAACTGACAAATTCGGATTGTCAAGTCTAACTCCATCTGCTTTTCTGTTAAGCAATGAAGATGTTAAAAACATAGAACGAAATACTAACAATAAGCAGACAAATTTCGACAAACAGGGGCGAGTATTAAGAAAAAGCAAAGTTCGATAATCAATCATTAAATATAAACTTTTTGATTCCCTCTGCGGTGTCCACAAAAGCGCCGGAGACACCCACAGGCAGTTAAGAGTCCCAAACCGAATTAATGGAATAAATATACTATTTCTTTGCGGTCGCCCTCTGTGCAAATGACTAGAAATAAATTTTAACCTAAGTAAGGAGTTACCCTACTCGGAGTCACCAAAAACAGAAACATTTGAAGCACATGCATGTATATAGCTCACTTTAAGTTCCACGAGCTGTAATGGCTAATTTTATTTAATGTATAATTTTTGTTTTTTTTTTGCCTATTGTGGCTAACAATTTTGCCCATTATTAAAATTGAAAATGTTTGTCTATAAAATGGTAGCTAGTTTTAAAGCGTAAAAACGGAAAAAAATTTAGTTAAATATTTAACCAGTAAGCCTGGAAAATATGTGATAGTAATATGTTTATAGTAAGTAGCCTGTTCCAAAATCTGGTACATGCTGAATGTGACATTAGATTGTGAAAAGATTGAGAAACATCTTTAAGAGTTTAAAGCAGGCCCGTAGCCAAGGGGTAAGTTTCAGGGTTCAAACCCAACCCCATAGGGTTCAGAAAGTATGAAAAAATAATACAAATGTGACTATTAAAATCATAAAATGATAGTTTCTTTTTTAAAAAAAATGCAGATAATGAATCTACTTATAGAAGAAGCAAAAGTTATCACTTTCAATAAAAATTTTAAAAATTTGCTTGAGCAATGAAAAAAGCGTTTGTGATAAAGTCTTCAAGAGCACAAAATATCCAAATTCAAAATGTCAACAATTTAATTGCCAAACCCAAAATAGCCGGGGACAAAATCTCCAAAAATGTAAATTTTGCCATTTATGAATTCGCGCGAACGAGATTTAATTAATTTTTTCAAGTAAAAAGTTTATTGAAGTTTAAAAATGTAGTAGGTATGGATAATATAATAAAAGTTAAATTAATCTAAATCTAAGTTAACAGTAATGTTCCTAAGAAAGTCTGCTTTATTGACAGTTTGCTTGACCCATACAATTTCGTATGTTTATAACGTTGAAATATCAATATCAAAGCAATGAAATTATGAAAAAAAAATTTGCAAAGCGTTTTCGATTGAATTAAAAATTACAAAAAATATGCAGTGTTTAGATTTTAATCAAAAAAATATATTTTGTGATTTTGGCTTGCATATTATGATTTTTTTATATTTTGTCTTTGGATATTTTTTTAATTGGATATTTTTTGACTTTGCATATTTTGTAACTTAGAGATTTTGTCTATGGTGGAGATTTTGCCTCTTGAGATTACGTACCGCTCCCAGAAATTATACCTCAAAAAAATATACAATTTAAGATATTGTAGAAAACTAGTTTGATATTTTTTATGCCATTTCCTATAGGGCTCCTATACCCAATCCTTTGAGAAAATATTACATTTTTAAAAATTTATTTTTGTAAATTAATTATGACCTCTTTTTATAAGTCTTATGTTATGTGTTTTAATAACTCTATTAATTTTTCAATCATTAATTTAAGAGTTATATGTTTCGTGCTCAAGGTCTATGTTGCTTTCTGTAGAAAACAACCAACAACAACAACAATACCATTGTAAAGACCCTATAGGAACAAACTAACTTGTTTTTAAGAACAACTAATTAAAAAACTAGTTTAAAATAAACTAGTATATGAAATACTTTGAAGTATATTAAGGCGGCATCCACTTCAATTCTAAATAGTTTTTATTGCATTATATATGAAGTAATTGAAATACTACTTTAAAACAAGTGGTTGATAAACTGCTTTAATTTATATTAAGGCGGCAACTACTCTGATTTTGACATATTTTATTTGCAAATTTGTTGCAAACCATGTTTTTTCATCAAATATTATTAACTTTTGGCTTCACTAACATTTTGTTTCAAAAAGACATCTTTTTTTATTTACGACATTGAACTGCAAGACAGACGTGGAAAACACACTTTAAAACTAAAAAACTGCCTCAAAACCCCGTGAAACGATTAAAAATTCTTTATTATTTAAGATATTCAAATTACAAACTGGTAGTGTTTAGCAAACATTGCACAATTTGGACTCTGTACGGAAATTGATGCATTGCTTAACCATTCAGCAAAGGCCTCATCACTTCATGATTTATGTATTTTTCAAAATAGTCAAATAAATGATCTCTTTGATGTATAGAAGTTTAAAATTTTTATGCTTTTAAATTCATCTTCAGTAAGTGGAATATTAAATACTTTTCAATTGGTTATTTTAAAGTAACTAAAAAAATAGTTTAAATATAACTAGTTTAACAAGTAGTTGAAAATATATGCAGACGAAAGTCAATTGACTTATTTAGCGGACATCACCATACAAAATATGTTAGTTCGTTCAATGGAAAAAAGTCAGAATTTCAACTAGTTGTGGTTGGCAAAAAACTACTTTTTCAACTACTTTTAAATTAGTTGATTTTCCTACAGGGGAGTAGTAATCACAACTACTACCACAACTAGTAGACAAGACAGCCTGTTTCGTTGGCCGCTACACCAACTCATCAGTAGCCTTGCGTGATCACTGTAATCCACTAAGCTGTTTATATTCAATTTGTTTCGTCAATGTTACGAGTAAGTTACTTCGAAAAACATGCACCTATTACAAATGATATGAAGCAGCTTTTTTTCGAAGATAGATCATAGCTTTTTGCTACTCAAGGGCATGTTGAGGTTAGTTGTTGTTCTTCTATTTTCATACTTGGTCTAGTTTCAGCAATTTGCTGATCTTGAACTATGACGACATGAAGACTTTATGTTTTGAAAACTAAGATTTTTAATTTATTGTTTGTATAAACACATAAATATTCATATTTTCAACGGCCGGGCTCTGCCAGAGAATTTTTTAATATTTTGAAAAGTTTTATAATACAAAAAGTAGGGGAAAGTGGGGAATAGTGGGTCATGGGGGAATAGTGGGTCACGGCTATTGCGCGATCATTAAACAAGTTTAAGAATTTCTAACAATTGGAATTGTTTGGTGTTCGTATAAAATAAGTTTTGATAAGTAATAGACTCGTCGACTTGCATCGCGATCTCTCTTGCATCACCTTCTTGATAATTTATCAACAAAAGGTTTTATTTAATACTCATACTTTAGTTGTTTTTACAACATTTAAACGGAAATAAACGAAGGTAAATATGCAATTATCTCTCCTTTGCTATGAAAATTTTGATCCGCAAGTGGAATTTTTTATAAGCGCGCAGTTCCGCGCACAGGATAAGCTGAATTAAAAAATTATCATATGGGGAAATGTGGGTCAGTTGTTTTGGAGAATAGTGGGTCACGTAAATTTTATTATTTAACAAGGTGAATTCCCATTAATCAAAGCTGAATCACATAATTAACAAAACACGGCAATATTTTGCTAAATTTAAAGTTCGGAAGATGAAGATGTAGACTTCTGCATAATATGCAAAAAAGACATGCCAATGACATTGAACAATAATAATTCGGTCAATTGCAACAAGTGCGATCGAGCTGTGCATATAAACTGCGCGAATCTAACTACCGTCTTCTTCACATGCAGCAATTGTTATTCTGATTAAAATTGACTTTAATTATCTATTTTTGTTAATTGAATTGCATTCTTTTGTTAGCTTTCACTGTTTAATGAACATTATGCGTTTCAATTCTTAATTTTTTTTGTGACCCACTATTCCCCACCATTTTTGAAAATGTCGAAAAAACATGTTTCCGGATGACATACCAAAACTTTTTAACTACTTACAATATTAACAAACAATAAATGCAAAAAGTAAGGTAATGAAACGTACTATACTATACTATACATTTTTAAATTTTGAAAAATGTGTATTTTTAAGCGAGTTATAGACCAATATAAAAACGTGACCCACTATTCCCCACTCTCCCCTACATATTACACGAAATTAAAAACAATAGGTCTTTTTCCGTACTCACTTCAAGTAACTTGAAGTTGCTGCAAGTTCAATTGTGTCTTTAACAAAATTGTATAAACATCTTTTGCGCTAAAAGCTTGCTTCATGTCGTTTTCGTACTTTTTGGTAAATTCTCTCATTTTGACAGATTACGTTACTTTCGCAGCTTGAACTTTACTTGAAGCTAGTATGGGAACACACCTATTTTGAAAAAGAAACAAATTATTATTAGAACAAATTTATAGCAGGTAATGCTTTTTCTTAACGGGTTCTCAAAGCTGTTGTTTTGGGCCTTCTTCATTGTGACTTGGCAAGCAAGAAATATAATAAAGATTTAGAAGCGCACTGTTACAAAAGTATTTTTATATTAATTGTTTTCAATGATGGAAAGTTTTAACTAAGGTGTGCAAAATAAAGCATTGATACTTATTTATTTAAGTTGTGTTAGTTTTTGAACTGTGCTGTTTTAAAGTGTATCATGTTTTAATTTTTTTTTTTTTTTTATTAATGTGTGTTTCGTGGAGTGAAAGAAGCGACATTGTGAAAAAAATTGGATATTTTTTGGGAAGGCTCAACTTTGATATTGGGAAAGTATCAACTTTCATGTAATCATAAAATTATCTGCATAAATTTGCATCTAATTTGTGAAATTTAAATTTTTCAGAATCAATTACGATAAACAACTCTAAAATTTGTGAATTGACAATAATAGCAGTAATGCTGCTGCTTCTGATTGGATCGCTTTAAAAATATAAAGACAAACTGATAATGAACAAATGACATTAAAAAAAAGTAAAGTTGAAAACTTTTGCAGTTTTGCTAGGCAAAAAAAAAACGGCCGGCCTCATGTTGGTTATAGCGATGTCATTGATCGTTATAAAAGAAATCTGTCAGCAGACTTCACGCCCCAACATGAAAAATAGTAATTTAAGATATGTTTTAAAATAACAATTGGATCTCTATCCTATAATAAATAAAAAAAAAAACAAAAAATTTTAAAATTGGGAGCAAATTGGGGATGACCGGGGATATACGATGAATCCAGGAGTTGCACTTTTATGTGGAACATTTTAAGTACTTAAATTTAAGTACTTTAAGGATTGAGTACCATTTAAGGATTGAGTAGAAATCTATTTGCAATGCATTTTAAATATTTTTCGAATCTTATAAAAAAATGCACACATTAATATATGGGCATTTCCACAAAAATGTCAACCATAGCTGAAAAATTGAATGTGTTTTGAAATTAAATTTTTTATCTAGTAAAATACTGATATATGGGCATTTCCGTGGTGGCGCACATGACGATCGTACGACTTTAATGAGTGAAAAAAGAATGAAAAATTTAACTTACAAGTTACTTATTTTGATTTTCCAATAGCTTACAAAGCACACTATACAAGGTGTAAAACCTAAGAGTTGTCAATAGTTCGGCTCTTAGATAGAAGCCACCAAAAAAAATGATATGTTACGTGATAAAAAATAGAAGTGTTTTTTGACTTGGATCACAAAATTAGTGAAGTTCTGTAAATTGGGAAGAGTTTTTGTAAATTTTTTTTGAGAAGAATTTGAAATAGTATAAGTTTATTTTCAAAGTAATCAAATTTAAAAACATTTTCTCGTTTTTTTTTTTTTTTATTGGGCTTAGTATGAAACGTTACGTGACATTTTTTCCATTGTAATTCATTTGGGTAATTAAGTAATTAAGTAATTAAGTAATTATGTGATTTAGTTATTAAAAAACAATTTTAATATATTCTGCCTCTCCTTGCCTCAACCATTTTTCATTATTCTTAGCCAATGCCTTCCATTTTTACTAAAACAAAAACGTTTACGAATAATTTACAAAACATTAACTAAAAAGAAAAATTATATTTGTGAAACATTGCAGACGATTTGATAATCATGGTAACTTAATTTATATTTAAATTGCTTAAATCAATAAAATAAAAAATGTTTCTCTAAGATAATATCATTAAATAATAAGTTTTTAATAACTTAATTTTCGTGTCACGGTGGACTTTTCGGCGGAAATGCCCATATATGAACTTCGCATTCTTCGATATAGGACATGCCACCTCGTAAGCTTCGACCATGGCCGAACTAATATGTTAGTTACTCTTCTTAAGCTCTTTTTTCTCTTCATTGATTACACATTTTCTTAACGGAAATTTACAATCTAAACGAGCTTGTAAAATACAATTCCTTTTTTTTTTTGTCACGTGAGTTAAGTCCATATTTAGCACTACTATTCTTCTACAGGAACGGCAATTTCGGTATATCATACCATTCTTACATAAATAACATAAACTTCCGAGAAAACGAAGCTTTAAGTCGTACGCATGTCGCGTTAGTTACGATGGAAATGCCAATATAGGACGGTGTTCAATGAAGAAAAAAAGAAGTTTTCAATGATACTGGCGGCCGTGGCATGCTGATTAAGGTGAGTGGCTGGTATGTGGAAGAACCTAGGTTCGAATCCCATCTAAAACAGAATGTTTTTTAATTTAATTAATTTTTCTGTTCAACCGCCACCTCTCTGCAGACAAATGGCAAACCTCAGAGAGTAAAAACTGCCATGTAATGCTTCTTGATCAACACACCATAAAAAGCTCGGTCAAAGTCCTTTCAAGGGCTGCAATGGTCATTTCATTATTTTTTCGTTCGTCTTCTTCTTCTTCTTCTTTTATATAAAAATAAAAAAGGTGCTTTTCCGGTTTAGACAGTCCGGTTAAAAATTTCCTCTTAAGGGGTTAGGCCACTATGAAATTTTCCAAAAATCTATATTTTTTTTTTAAATTGTCCCTTATGAACACAAAAATTATGTCTTAAAAGATTATGGCCGGGAAAAATGTCTAAGTACTTGGTTTGTTTTTAATTTGAAGTTAAAGGTATTGCGAATTTATTCATAATTTTCTCTTACTCAAAGCTTCAAACGCGTTTATCTCAAAACTGCGTTTTTTAAATTTGCCGGAAACATAACTCGAACAATTTTCAACCAATTCTCTTGAATATATATTGAAAAATATATTGTGTATGGAAGTACGTAGGATTTTTTTATTTTATAATGAAGACTTCAACTGTTATCAGCAATAATCTGATGATTTTTTAGGCAAATTTTTAGATTTGCGCCATTTGGCCCAAAATCAATAGATTAAAAATATTCTATGTACTTCTATAGCAAATATTATATATAATCGAAAACAGTTCATTGGTTTTTTATAATTAAAAAATTACAGGAGCTGTTTGTGCGGTCGTGGAACCTCAAAAAAAAAAAAAAAAGAAGGAGACGTCATCGCAAAAGCGCTGCGCAGCCGTAATTTTGAAATGAATCGCTTCAAAAAAATGATTGTATACAGTCACTGATATGTATAATAAACACCCTTTTTTGGAATCTCGATTTAATGTGCAGTATTTCTGAAAAAAAAAAATCCAAGGAAAGCATATGTTTCCGGCGCCTATAGTGGCCTAACCCCTTAAAAAAATATTGAGTTTCAAAGGTTTTCGAGTTTGAAATTTTTAAAAAATCTTAAATTCTTTGTTTTAACTGTTCTTTGCAGAGATAACGGCCGCAGAGAGAAATTTTATATTTCGAAATATAATTCCAGAAATTATATTTCGTTCTCGGGTGGGATTTTTAATTCATTACGCGACTCGCTGTTCATCTGTATGTTAAAAAAAAAAATTAAACTTGAGCCATATTCAAATATGACTTTTTTAAATTCCTATACAAATAATAACTTTTTTCTCTATTTCAGCGAGTTTTGGAAGCAATTGGATATTGATGCTATTCCAACTAGTACCGCAGACAATAACTTGAAAACGAAAACTAAAGTGGAATGGGCAACTAATAGCCTCAAGAAGAATAAAACCAGAGTACATCAGAGCATTAAAGAAAAACAAATTAAAATTAAACGAAAAATGCCCACCCCATCACGGACAAAAACAAAATTGAAAAACGATATGATCACAAGATATGTTAATTTAGCCGATTTTGTTGAAGACAATGAGAGCGAAAAGAGAAGAAAGAGATTTCAATTGCATCCATCATGTCCGACTAATAGTGGAAATTATAAACCACCTTCACCCATTCCCACCAAGCCAATGCCACTCCTGCGTAGTGTCGCAAATTCAGTGCTTCCAAAAGTTTATCCACCGCATTTTATACATCAAAAACCACCAATTAAAACGAATCATAGTATACCGTATGAAAAGACTCATATTCGCGAAATGCAAGCATTTCGTCGAACACGACCGACACGAAATATTCCATCTCCACGAAGTTCTGTAGAAACTCCGGTGTCCATGTCGTGCGCTGCTGCCAGCCCAATTCCGACCAAAGCCTATGCGTCACGTGTGACAAAAGAATCAGTCACACCAGAAAAATGTGGTGTTCCGAATTGTTTAACGCCTGAGCTATCTCAATCATTAGATAGGGACGCAACCACATCAACATCACCTTCACTGCCAGATTCATTGAAGGGCGTTTTCGATTCGGATGATTTACGTCAAATTTTAAATGTTGATAAGATAGAATATAGACTCAGTGATAATCACGTTAAGGCGTTGGCAATCGTTTTAAACATACGTGTGGAGAATCTACGCGAAGTGCTTAAAAACATTGTAAAGTTGGACCAGGAGGTGTTGAAAAAAATCGAAAGTGCTATGAACACAACATCAAAAGAACCCAACGACAATAACGATAAGCAGGATACGGGACACTTTGTGCGTAACCTGATTTCACCAGTATCGGATGTAGAGAATAACAAAAATGCAAATTCAAGGCGCAGTTCTTTTCCCAATCGTAGACATCGAATGTAGATAGAATAAATGTTGTTTGTTCAATTCTTTTTTTGTTTTTTGATACGTCAAGTAATCTTTGTTTATAAAAAAAAACATGTGTATATAATTTAATATTGTTCTGGCCTTTAATAAAGTAACTGTGCAATTATATGCTCCGTAAAAAATAAAAAAAAAAAACACACAACAATCAGTTAAACAAAAAGAAATTATTTATTACCTACTATTTTTGATTATTTATTCTGAACTCATAAAAATTCATCAGATGTTTAAATGCTGAAGGTATCTTTATCAGAAGTTTGAACACTGCTGGCTCTATAGTTCCTAAAGTTATTTGTCAGTTTTGCAGCATTGGTGTTGTTCAAATCTTTTATTTTTAAAATATTTATTTTATAAAGCATAGTTTAATGTTTATGTCAACCTATTTAAAAAAAATTTAAATATGTCTTAAAATTAAAATAAGCCTTTAGCTCTGCTTGCAAATATTTTTATTTCCCTGTTTGCTTATATAATTTCAGACATACGTATATTTAAGCTTGCTGCTTTAGAATTTAATAAGAATATGAGTAGGAAAATTTCGTTTCTATGGCATAACATAGCCTAACTAAATGAGATTTTTAAGCACAAAGTGTAACCGTTTACTTAAGCTTTGGAAATTCTAAAGAAACATTTTATATTTTTACTATTTTTTTTTACAATTATATATCAAATTTCAAATTCAATTTAAATTAACTAAATTTTGTTTAACTATATTATGAAAATTTTAATGTATGTAGAGATAACTTAAATAAAAGTTTTATTTTAACTATTTGGTATCAATCGTTGAAGTCACAGAGACATTTTTAATTAAGATTGAAAAACTCAAGTTAATTACTAAATACTCTACTAGAACGAACGGTAATATCTGTTACAAAAATTCTTTTGCGATAAATTTTTTTAAAGAACTACTGCTATATACACATGTATCTAAAATAGAAATACATTCCAGACCTTGTATTGAGAGATATTGTAGTTTTTAAAACTGTTTTATGTCGTTAGACTACTAGAAGTTGCAATATTAACCCATTAGTGACGAGTGTTCAACAAAATTTTATTTTTCAAAGTTGTGTGAGACTGACGAAGTGAATTTAATTATATTTTAATCAGAAATTAAGAGGGCGAACGCCCTCTACATATATGTAACATTCGTCAGTAATGGGTTAAAGTTAGAATTTGTTTAAATTTATAAAAATTTATTACAAACAAATTATGGAACTTAAAAAATAGATACTTTTTTAAACATATTCCACAGAACCCTAATAGAAACTATAATTATCTTAAAACATAAAAGCAAGCATGCTGCTCCGCACCTTATATCACTCAAACTGTAATTATTTTTTGCCATTATTGCAGTGCTTTTCTAACATATACTGTCCTAAAAAAGTTCACACTGAAAGTATGCAGAGGTGACAAGATGACTTTTTCCCAAAAAGTCTTTAAAATTAAAGAGTCAAGTAATTTTTATTATGAAAAAGTTATTATTTATGATCAAAAATAAAAATTATTTAATAAGAGTTATTTATAACCTTTAGTTTTAACTCTTATTGGATAACTCTTATTGATCAGTTATTTTTTAACATTTATGAATAAAAGTCGGATGTAAGAGTTTTATTCAAGTCAGTCATAAGAGTCTTTTGAGACCTGATATAGTGATTGATATTATAAAAGTCTTAATAAAAGTCTTCATTAAAAAAAAAATGCTTTTTTGATATTTATGTAAAGCACATTTATCAGAAATATTTGGTCGGAAACAGCACCTCCTGTGGATTTAACACCATTACATATACACCAAAATCTAATTTCTGAGACACCAAAATCCAGATTAGAAAAGTTTTTGAAAGATTTTGGGAGCATTCAAAATAAGGAGAGTGAAGAAGAAGACTATCAGAATTTCCTACAATGAAGTCATGGCAGAATTATAAGGTAGGCGCAAGTTGGAGTAAAAAGGAAGCTGAATGTCAAAATCGGCTGGTCGAATTTTAGTTTTCTTATAGCTGTTGTTGCCTTTATCATTTGACGTTTAGCGCTCTCACAGCTTTGTTGTTGCAAGCAAAACTTGCTGTTTAAGCAGCTATTTAAATGTGAGCCTTCCTTATAATTAAAACTACGTTCAATTTAAATTTAAGTGCTGAAGTATTGGAACGAAAATGTGTATTCATTCCTTGGAAAGATTGCACAACTTATGCCTGGCGTTACTGCAACTTAAATATTAGTAGAGCGAGCTATCTCGGCACTTTAAATAATTTTAAACAATAGACAAACTGCTCTCAGAAAAACTCATTTAAAAACTTAATATAAGTAAAGCTAAATGCTTAATAACTCTTTTTATATAAATAAATGAATTATAAATTAATTATATAATAAATCTTTTTCAGAGCTTTTTTCTTTAAAAACTTTTATAGAGACTTAAAGTCTCAAATAACTCTTATTACTGACTTTTTGAAATAAGACTTTTATAAAATTTTTTAAGAATAAAAGTCTCAGAAGACTCTTATATTTAAATTTTTTTAATAAAAAGCTTAAAATGAGGAATAACTTTTATTCTTAAAAGTAAAAGTTAACTCTTAATTTATTTTTTTAAATAGTATATAAATTAAAAGTAAATTTGAACATTTTTAATTTAACTTAAATGAAAAAAAAAATTTTTTGAATTATTTGCAATCCCTGCTTATCAGTGACAGAGCAGCATGCTTGCCTTTTATGTATTACATACTTTCAGGCTAAACATTTTTCGGAACAGTATATGTTGTAAAAGCACTGTAATAATAGCAAAACATAATTACAGTTCGAGCGTAAAGGCTTCCAAGCCGTCGTAGAACGGGCTTTCACATTGTTTTGAAATAAGATTCATTTACAGAATTTTTAACACAATGTATGCTGACTTACAATTTAGGATTTTCAAATTTCAAATCTTCATTATGGAACATATTCTTAAATTCACATCATGACCTTATGTGAAATACTATTTTTATTTTCAATGTGTAGATTTTTCACAATAAATATGATTACTTTTCAGTCGACATTTTGAGCTCGTAGTGATTTTTACACTATTTTTGGAGTATTTTTCACACTTTTTAGACAAACTATGCACTACATTTTAGGTGTAAGAAATACATTCAGCCCTATTGTGAATAAAATTTCGCCCTGAATTAAAAAAGAGAATTTTTTAATTTCGGGGGAAATTTTATTAATAATGAGGCTGATTACGTTTATCGGTTTAAATTTTACACTTTTTAGACAAATTTTACACTGCGTGTTGAAGTATTATATACACTCCTCAAAGTGCATAAAACACACTGCTTTATGGTGTTAGAAAACACTGCTTCAGGTGTATAAAATACACTTCCAAAACTTTTGGTGTATAAAAACACACTCTTGGCATAGACGGGTAATGTAGTATAGCTTCATAGGTCGTCTCTCGTCTCAGGTGCAAAAAGCAGCACTTCTGCTTATATCAATTTTTTTTCCTCGTTAGTTTTGCCGCAATTCAGCAAAACATTAAATTCCATTAAATACAGTCTTTTCATGATGTGTAATTTGATTTAATTTTAATATATTATTTAATTAATAGTGAAAATGTTTCAATTTTAATACCAGATTCAACATGCAATATAAATAGAGAACAAAGGTCTTAGTCGCTTGCTTAGTTATTCAGTTGGTGAATGTGGTATACATGATTTGGGGTAAAATGGTATAGTGTGTTAGTAATTTGTTAATAAAAATTTCTAACATCATAAACATATTAGATAAGTATAAGACAGAGATATACAGGCATGTGCTGCATTTCGCGCGAATTCAATTCGAAATTATAAATCCCGTAAATTTTAAATGAGTGTGCAGCAATTCGAACGTTTTTGTGTTAGTTCGAAATCACGTTTGAACCAGCTGATTGAAGTTAAATAAATTGGGAAATAAATAAAAAGTACAATTTACTGAATTAAGGGCTTTTTTTAGATTATTTATAAGTTAATAGTATTTTTGCCATTACTATAGTGCTATTACAACATACTGTTCTGAAAAATTTTCAGCCTGAAAGTATGCACATACATAAAAGGCAAGCATGTCACTGATAAGTATCAAATGCATTTTCAGTGCATACTTTCAGGCTGAACATTTATTAGGCCAGTTTATGTTGGGAAGAAACTGTAATAATCGCAAAACGTAATTACACTTTGAGCGATATCGGGTGGGATATATTAAGATATGTGAAGAAAACGAAAGAAAGAAAGAGCGTATGCTCAGGGATCATTCCAACCTTTTAGATATTTTAGAATCAATTGAAGTATCATGTACAAGGTCAAGTTATAGCCTAATCGCACAAATTAATATCTAAATTAGTAGATTCACCGCATGAATTAAGAGGCCTTTAAAAACATCCTAAAGGAAATTTAGTCCTTAGTGAAGAAGATTTCGATTCATTTGACGCTACAACTGGCTGCAACACTTTAATTCTTTACAGAAGGCGAATATCAGCACGCAGTTGAAAAGTATGTGGGCATTGCTCTCGATAGAACCACCATTCACAAAATTATATTCAAAATACTACCTCTCCTTGAAATAGTGATATGTCCCATGATATAATGAACAAGGTAGCTGTAAGGCTGCTTGTGCTCTCTTTTTCAGAACCATAACTGTCAAAATCGTTCAAAATATTTACAGTTTGTTTACATTCAGCATTCTTATTTTCTATAAGCTTTAATAGTTTTGAGTCTACGCTCTCTCCCTTGCATTACCAAGACATACCGCAACAATGAAAAAATCACCTGAAAAATGCAGTAGTCAAAAGTTAGTATACATTCATATAAAACTCGAAATATTTATACCTTGACGAGAATGTGATGCAAGTTTTAGTACTTTGTGATTCCACCTCTTTTTAGCATTGAATTTACTAGATTCTGTGCTACTGCTGGTGATATCCTGGCCCATTCTTCTGCCAATGCAGATTCGAGATCTTGCTTACATGATATAGTCCTTTTGCACAAGTGTTCGATGGGGTTAATGTCTGGAGAATATGGTGGTAAATTAAGCTATTTAGGTATATACAAGTCATTCCCTTACTATTAGGGATGTATGCTTTAGGTCGTTATTCTGTTGAAAGACTCAAAAGGCGTTGTAAGGCCCAGCCTTTGCACACTATCGATTAAATTTGTTTTTATATCACATCACAACTATTACTGAGCCTCCAGCTAGCTCAACGGTTGGAATGAGGTTTTGTGAAGTAACTCACTGTTAGCTGATCTCCAGAACTAGTAGGTACCTTTTCTTTTAGCTCCAAATATCACATATTTACTCTCTTCGATAAAATTGACGATGTTCCAAAACGACTGAACGATAGTTTTATGAGCCTCTGCGGATCTTAGGCGTTTAATGTGGTTTGCGGCCGAGGTGCATGTTTTTTCTGGGTATTCTTCCGTACAATCCGCTAGCATTTAAGACTCTATAAATAGTTGAGACATTTTCTTTATAACCACGTTCATAGAACAATTTTTAAGCGATTTGTACCGCACTGGACCTTGGTAATATTAAGATAAATTTAAATTTCTATTTTTGCTTTATGAATAACAAAACACTATGCTATGACCTTGATTTGTGCACTTAAAACTTTTTTTCAACGTCCAACTTAACTTGAAGTTATGCTCTGTATACCAACTTTTGATTCTCATTGCGTTTTTCACATGTTTCATGCGAGAAAAATTTTGTTTTCTAATTTTTGCATTTCTCCCTCTAAAAATTACGCGCCTCGTAAAAGTAAGTAATAAAGTAAGGATTAAGTTGTTAAGAAAAGTGTATAAAGTACATCAAACAAAATTGTTGTTTTACACCAAAAATTTTAAAAATTCCAAGTGTACAAAATACACCAAACGAAGTATTTTTAGCACTAGATTTGTAGTGTTTTTAAAACTATAAAAAAAACGATTTCAGTATAGAAAATATGATACAATTTTTTGATAATTTATTCTTAAAAAAAGTGTACACTAAAATTCTGATAATTTTACCTATTTTTTCTTACACCATTTTTTTTCTCAAAATGCCCACTGAATTATTATTTTTTTTTTTTGGTTCTTGTCTTATGTCCAAACGAAGCTGGCAAATAAATTTCATTAAGTTCTCGAAAGATATCTATTTCACAACTTGCGAAATATTAATTTTTTTATATATATATATATTCATGCATAGCAGCCTTAGTTATTTGAATTAAGTGTTTGGTTTAACACTTGGTTTATTTAACTACTTGTTTAACACGGTATTTAATTTTCAAAGAAACTACTTCAACTTGTATTTCATCTTCTTTTAAATAATAAATTTTGTTATAATATTAAATGTTAATGAATACGAAAAATGTTACAATTTTATATGCATGTATAATTAAATATTACACATTGATAGAAATGAAACATTAAAGTCACCACCTTGAATACCAGTTCAGTTAAGTTGGATTAATTTCCTTGCCGCAGCACCATGCAGCACACACACACAAACATTCATGCGATTTAATACACATCGCTATCGTAGTTTATATCCTGTTGCGCTTGTGTCGAATCATCTGAGCGTTCAGAAATCGGCTCCAAGTCTACATCTAAACTTGGATCATTCATGGCGGGACAGCAGCCGGGGTGTGACATTGAATCAAAAGCATCTTTTATTTGGTTGTTAGCCCCTTTGGGATCCAAATCGGTCGCCCAACTAAAGTGCATTAATGCAGAGTCAACGTTTCCTAGTTGTTTGTGTATTTTACCAATCAAATAGAACACAACCGATTCCTTTGGCACAATCTCCTTCAACTCTTCTAGTTCACGCAATGCCTCTTGATGTTTGCCTAACGAGAAGTATATCGAACCTCTATGGAAACGTGCAAGTGGGTTTTTAGGATCGAGCATGGCAGCAGTATTGAGTGTTTGTAATGCTTGTTCTTTCTTTTGCATGAAGTACTGCATCGCACCAATGTGCACGAGAATCACAGAATTTTGTGGATTAATTTTAAGAGCTTTTATATAATGCAACTCGGCAAGCTCATATTTCTCCTGTTTGGAATAGATGGTGCCAATGCCAAACCAAGCATTATAGTGACGTGGATCCTTAACAACAGCTACGCGGAAGTAATCTAAGGCCTTATCTAACTCTTCGGTGAGGACAAGTTCATGTCCCAACAGTGTGTAGCTATAAACAAAATCGGGATCTACTTGAACAGCGCGTTTAAAAAATTTAATAGCAGTCTCATGTTCCTTGTGCAGGGAGAAACAATTACCAGCTACACACCAGGTTACAGCTGAAATTTTATCCTGACTCATTAGATCTTGCGCCAGCGCAGAAAGATCAACCTCCTTTTGCAGGTGCCACAAGGACGATGAATAGATTTCCATATAGTCCAAACGATGTGGCTCTGTTTCGTGTATGCGCTTAAATATCGTAACAGCAGACTCATATTCGCGCAGCTCATAGTGGGACATGCCAATAAGCGACTGCACCCAACTGCTGCAGAGATGATGCTTTGGAATCGTAGCCTCTATATGTTTAATGGCCGACTTGCACTGATAGTGTGCTAGCTGCTTATAGCCTTCTCCTAGATCGCGCAAAAGAGTCATTAAACCATCGGCCGATTGCTTCTTCAGCGAAAGCACATGATGCGCCATGGTTTGTGCGCTATTCAGACTGTTGTTCAATAAAACCTTTGAATCCTCGGCAGACCGATTGCCTGCAGCAGATGTGATAGTTTCAACTTTTTCTTTATCTTTTTTTAAGCACTTATCATTGAACTTGTCCACCGAGTTGTTGAGATTGGAGGATTTTTCCTCTATCAGTTCGTTGTTCAGTGCAATTTTTGTCATGCGTGTCTTTGTTTTGCGTGGTGGTGATCGCGGTTGCACAAACTTACTGTTGTTAATGTTCGGTGACTTGTTATTTTCCTTTACAGAGTAGGCGCTATTGCTGAATAGTCTGGTGCTGCGACGCACAGCAGCGTTTGGCATGCCTGCAAGAAAAAACAAATTGGTTTTAATAAATATAGGATGTGAGACAAGGGAGTTTTTAGTATCACTTATTCTGAAAATAAAGGAAAAAATTTTAAAATTTCCACTGCCGCCAGATTGGGTGATTTTTTTTTTGTTTTCGGGCGTAAATATATCGTAAAGCGTCTGGCAATTTTTTGGCGATATTAATGATTGAAACACTTTTTCATAAGCATCTAATGATATTGTTCAGAAAAACATATCAAAGCTGTCAGAAATTTGTTGTAGTTTTAATCAAGGAAATGTTAAAACAATTACCTAGTTACTTAGAAATGTTAAAGCATTTTTTTTATGTTCTGAAAGATCTTTAAGTCATATAAGAACTCAATTTCGAGAACTTCCTTTATATTATCTATCTCTTGAATAGCGACGTGCAGCAGAAATTAATTATGAATCTTTGTTGACACTTCCATGGGGCAACATTTTTAAAAAAGAAGTGCCATCTGCAGCAGACGAACAAATTTTTGGAAACACATCTAAGTTGGCATTTATCTTGCTGTCTTTGACGCATTCTAATGCATTTGTGGAACGTATTTTTTTCATCATGAATATGACCAAAACAAAAATTTGTAAATTATTCGAGTAAGATGCTGAAGGCTCAGTTATTGTTGCAAATCGCTCCCGATATCTGATGTAATGATTTCAAAAATGAATAGTTCCATATATGATACAAAGAACGCTCGGAGAATGGACGAAACGGTAAAAGTTTCTAATATGGATGATATATTTACCTTTGTTGAACTCAGTTTTTTATAAATTATTTTTTATATATATAAAATAGTTTTATAATTGAAAATAATGCGTCAATTCTATTTTTTCAATCTAGACCTATGCTGCATACGCACAACCACAGTCAGCACGAGCTTCTCCGAAGGGCCAACCCATGATAGTCACCTGGGCAACTCGGTCCCGCCAAATGAAGCTCTACAACATCCCAGCAAAGAGACAAAAATTCACGCATGCATTTTAATAACTGGCTGTGCTCAGTAAGAGAACTAAATCGCGCTTGGCTGGCTACTCCAAGCATAGGCATGTATCTTAAATCTACTTACCATAAACAGCAGTGCCTAATATGACACCATGTAACAGCGTTAAATTAAAACACTTGGCTGGCTACCACCAAGTTAAGAACGAGGGGTACCTATTATTCACCAATTCTATCCGTGTCGATGACACCATTTCAACCCCATTATGCAGCCTTAATTTCAGCCTCTTTGCCGTGGATAGATAAGGTCATCTTCATTTTACGGTTATGACTATCTCCGTGCTAGCAAGTTCTTATAGGACAATTGCTATTTCCTCGTAGACTTGTTTCCAAACAATAAAAGTTTTGACCTGCTACCAAGATGGACGCCAATTCCGAGCTCTTGCAAGCATGTTTCGCCTCTAAGCATCCTATCCACAACCATTACAATTCAATACAGATATGCGTCATGTTTTACGTGAGCACTTGTCGTGTAGGCCTAATTTCACGTTGTTCCATAACATTGGGACCGAAACATTGCGTTGGTCAACACCTCTTTGAGGGTGGGTTCAATACAATCAAATTAACAAGCCCATTTTTAGCGAACTAAGAGCGTAGTTTAGACCAATGATTCCACCGACCAATAAAGCTCGCCAGGCAGACATTTTTTTGTGAATGTAATGGTGCCTTGAGGATTTCTTTCACTCCAAATGCGGCAATTTTGCTAAGACATGCCTATTGATTAACCCATTTCTTGCCAAAGGAAGCGTTTTTGCACCCAAAAGTTTGGATATTTTTTAATATGCAATAAATGTAAGTTTTATTTGATGTTAATGCATAAAAACAATGTTTGATATTTTAGCTTTCGTATTGCGAGTTCGAGTTTAGCATTCCCCCTGCAATACTCTCTCCCCCTATCAGATAAAAATATTCAATTTTTGACCTACTTTTAAAAAAATTAAATTAAATATTTAACGGAGGATTAAATGCTTTACAATTACCTCATTGTGATGAAAATAAATCAAAATATAATAAATTATTTACTTTATAACGGTAAGGAAATGCAATTGTTATATATATGCATTTTCTTTCGTTGGGTGCAACGCACCCGTGGCGCTTAACCTGATTTTTCAAACATAGTTTTTCGTTGACAAAAGTGCAATGTGCCTCTGCATATTAATGTTTTAGCGCTTGGCATAACATACGAACTAATTTGTGGGAAGCGATTAGCCGAAAAATAAGTGAAAAATATTTAAATTTTCAAATGCACTCTTTTATATGTAAATAAATTATTAAAACGTCAGATTCGCTGCCATTGCAGATACGTTCGAAAATCAAGCTCGAACACATATTCGAATCCGATTGAATTATTCACTTTTCTACCAAAATTTATAACACCTTTTCATATCTACTTCCGAGGTGGAAAAAATCTTAGATAATTATAGCTTTGTTTTTTTTTTTGCGAAGAAACCATTTTTTTTTTAAATAATTGCAAATATATTTATAGCGTACCTAGTGATAACTTACCCACACCCATTGGTCCAACGTTGTTGGGTGTTCGAGGTGTTATATTTCCAGTCTGTGTAAAAACGGCGGGTTTGTTTGTGACTGCATTAGTCGAAGAGTCCTTGCGATTGATTAAATTGCCCACGTGTCCTTTCAACTTTTTGCACACTACTTTCGGCTCCTGATTAACTTCGACGAGTGTTTGTGGTGATGGTGAATTCGTGATATTCAAATTAGTTTGTATGTGGCCAGCACCGATGAAGGATGTATCACCACCGCACGGACTATTTATGGGCAGGATGCCAAAACTGGGTGTCGATGGAGAAATGGCTGAGAGATATTTGAATTGCTTACGGAATGGGGTACCTGCACCGCCATCAAATGTGCCAGTTGTAGCTGTCAACGATGACTGATCGTTGTTTGCATAACCAATAGGTGTGTCGTCGAGCATCATCATGCTTGAGTTCTGATTGCCCATGCCTGGCAATCCAGTGGTGTTGCCTCTCAGTATCGAAATGGAACTATTTAGATTATTATTTGGTGTATTTAAATTTTGCAACATACTATTATTTGTTTGTGCTTGTACGTGTTGCACTTCCACAGGTGTGGATAGAATGTAATTTGAATTATTATTATTTAAACTATTATTGGTTAGAGCTTCCGTAGTTGGTGTTGGAGCACCACCAGTATTTGTGGCTGCCGTAACTTGACTGTTGTTAATGCCACAGCCACCAACACTATCGTTTAGGGAATTCGACAGACCAGCCAAACCATTGCTGCCAAACAAAATCATTGAGTTTGTGTTGAGATTTCCCTGGCATGTATTGAAAATATCAGTGCTCGTTACTTGAAATATGGAAGCAGCATCAGCTTGTTCGCCTAAATGACATAAACTGGCGAATGCATGCCACATGAAGGGATTCAATTTTAAAGCCTTCCGCAGTGCTTCAGCAGCAGTTTTATCCCGTTCAGTTTTCACACAAATTTGTGCAATCAATTGTAGTACAAAACAAGCAATTTCACCAAATTCTTTGGTTATTTCATCAAAGTTTTTGAGTTCTCCTAAACTTATGCTCGTGAGAGCGCATTCGGCTTCGGAATATTTTTTCAGTTGAAAAGCGCATTTGGCCAGCAAGAAACGGCATTGCGGGGAGCGTCGTGATTTCTCCTTTAGTAACCAATACGCTTGATGAATAAGATTGGAACGATAATAACTGGTGGCCAATATAAATATGGTCTCGTCAGTTTCAACTGAAAAAAAGAAGAGTTATAAATTAATAAACTAATAAAAACAATTAAAAAAAAAAAAAATCCAAAAACTAAGAATCAAACGATCGTACAAAGCAATTCTTAACACTGCTCCACAAAATGATTAAAAAAATTTTTGTTCAAAGAAGCTCGGCCAAAGTCCTTTCAAGGGCTGAAATGGGCATTTTGTTTTTTTTTTTTTTTTGTTCAGAGATTTAATAACTTTATTTTGGGCCTTTTTCAAGATAATTGCAGATTAAGTTGTCGTTTCTAAATCTTCAATGATCTTGAAGTGTAAACAAGGTTCATTTTCGGTTCTTCATAGGTTGGAAGAGTAAACAATGAAAATTTTCGTGAGATGGTTTATTACGATCTGCGACGTGGATTGACAAGAAAAAAATGCATCGATCAACTTAGTTCGACTGTTGGTGATGAAGCACCATACCACTACTATGAAGCGACTGTAAAATGCAGGTTCAATGAGTTCGAGCATTGTCATCGTTCTCTCCAAGACGAACTTCGTGAAGTTCATCCAAGAACGGCTGTTGTGCCAGAAAACATCGATGCTGTGCGTGAACTATTGGAAGCAAACCGCCATGTGACATACCGTAAGATAGTCATTCTTGGGCATTAATGGGATTACATTCGATTTTACATGAGCATTTAGGAGTCAGGAAGATTTGTTCCCGCCGGATACGTCATAATTTGACGGTTGCTCAAAAAAAAAGCTCGTGTCGTTTGAATCAAGGAAAAAATATAGCGTGGGTAGTTCGAAACACGTCTACGACATCGTTTCCTAACATTAAGAAAAACATGATGAAGCCTTCAAAAGTCAGGTTTCGGAGGTTCCAACTTAATAGTGGTAAATCTGTTTCGAAAGTTGGTTCAACCGAATACAAAAGTATATTGATCACCTTGGAGAATACTTTGAAAAACAATAAAACCATTTTCACTGATTAACCACTGTTTTTTTTCCATATGTAAAAAATGTAATAACTGCATTGTTATAAAAAAAAAAGAATTATGCGTGTCAGCTCCGACGCACGATTGGAGTTTATTCCTCTAGATCGATTTCCTTGGAATTTGAGATGTATGTTAAAGGCAAAGGGGTGAATAAATGCATCTCTTATATTACTGAAAGGATTGTATACATACTTTTTAAACTTTAGTATAGATTCCTTACATATATTACATAAATTCATTATGAGGTAAATTGATGAATTCATTAATAGTAATGTCATTTTTAAATACTGTAACAATAGGTTTGTGGTAACTAAAATGATACGTACAGTGGTGGTCAAAATATATGCAACTGAAACATATCGGATTAAACAATCTTTGCAGCTTGGCTGCTTATTTTAACCACATATTAAAAATACATTTTAACTCATCTGTGAGCTTTAGCAATAAGGTATCACATAAAAATAATCGACATTTTTTTTATTTAACCATAATCGATACTTGTTTCGATAATCTTAAAATTTGCTTGTCCAAAACAAATGCAACATCACTAAGTTCTTAAAATAACGGGATTTTTGCCGTTGTTTTTCTTATAATTTCTGTATTGTGATGAAATAGAGCAGCTAGAACAGAGTTTATCAATTTAAAAAAAAAATCTTTCGTGAAACAGCATCGCATTTTATTATCTCAAATAATTTATAATAAAATGGCTCGTGATAAACTCCGTATTGAACTTCGAAAACGAATTTTAGCAGACTATTCCAATGGAATACCTCAAAAAGACATTTCAATTAAAAAAAAATGTGCATAAAAACTCGATTTCACGCATAATTTCTCGTTTTCAAGCAACGAAAGTCATTTTGGTAGTCCATCAAGGAGGAAGACCGCGTAAAACAAGTGAGCGCACAGAGAATATCATTATCCCGTACGTAAAAAAAGAACCTTTTTCGTCAAAAATTGTTGAAGATCATCAATTTCCGATTGCTGCTAGAAGTGTACGCGCTGTAACTGCCTCCTTGCGGACACGCCGTCCTGACAAAAAACCACTGATTTCTAAGCGCAACCAATTGAAGCGACTAAAGTTTGCTAAGCAGTATTTAAATTGGAAGAAAGTTTTATATAGCAACGAGACCAAATTTAACATTATTGGTAGCGATGGCATGTGTTATGTAGGAAGGCCAATTAATAAACCACTCTAATCAAGGTACTGCAAGAAACCGGTTAAGCATAGAAGGAGTGCAATGGTGTGGTAATGCTTTTCTGCAGTTGGATGTTGTACTTTACATAAAATAAATGGTATTATGAACCAATATATCTACAAAAATATCTTGGACAGGGTTATGCTCCCATACGCTGAAGACGTGATGCCTCTTCGTTGGACTTTCCAACATGACAATGACCCGAAGCATAGGTCAAGAATTGTTAAATCGTGTTTTGCAGAAAAAGAAATTGCAGTAATGGAGTGGTTACCCCAATCACCCAATCTAAATCCTATAGAGAACCTTTGGGAGATCGTTAACCAAAGGATTAAGAGGGAAAATTACAAGAACTCAGCCGATCTCTTCAAAAGTCTCGAAGAAGCTTGGCATTCCCATGACTGTTATCAACAATTTAATAGCATCAATGCCTCGCCAATGTCCGCTAAATAAGTCAATTGACTTTCATCTGCATATATTTTCAACTACTTTTTTTAATTGCTTTAAAATAACCAATTGAAAACTATTACTGATGGCCTAAAGTTAATAATATTTGATGAAATAACGTGGTTAAATATATATAAACTTGTAATCTAATAAAAACTTGCAATTAAAACATGTCAACATCAGAGTAGTTGCCGCCTTAATATAATTAAAAGTAGTTCATATACTGGTTTATTTTAAATTAGTTTTTTAATTAGTTGTTTTTAAAAACAAGTTAGTTTGTTCCTATAGGGAAGGTTTTGCAACTAAATACTGATATAAAATTTTACTTAAAATTTTTTGTTGCAATTGTTTTGGCCAATGCAATTTTAGAATACATATTAATATTGTTTTTTTTTTATATAAATGCAAGTAAATGTGTAATATGATATACAAAGTCAATAAAACAAAGACATATACACTTTTAAGATATTTGTGTTAAGGAGATTTTTAAATGACATAAATTCTAGTTGCATATGTTATGGCCACCAATGTATATATAAAACATCGCATCCATGGTTGTACCATATATAATAGTTCTCAGTGTTCTACCAGCAGAGCTGTAAAACCGGAATTCATATTCAGAATTTTAATTACAACTGAATAACGACAGAAGAATATCATTCAATGCATGCAACTCGGGAATTGTTATAAATAATTTTTTAACTGATTCGTCGATTTGAAAAAACTTTTCACAAACTTTAGAAGGAATGTTGTATTCATCTTTCAAACCGGTAACTTCAGTGGAATAAGCAAAATTGTAGCTTCAACATATGCAGTTTATGAGAAAAAAATTAGAAATATTGTGATTAATGGGTGAGTGGCAATAGCTTCAAAACAATATTTTAAAATTTTATATTTTATTCGGTAGATTGAATATTTTTGACATCAGACCAAAAATCAAAAATTTTTTGACAATCATTTATGTTAATTTTCTCATACGAGTACATTAATACACTATTTTGATCACGTGTCGTAGTGTTGCTGTAACGTCTAATGTGTTCAGGCTAAAAAACGTGTGCACAGGAGTTCATGTGTTATTATTTTTGACGTAAGCTTTGTGTGTTATCAAACATGAACATTTCTTGATAATTACCCACAAAATTGCATATGGTTTCGGTCTTATTTTAAACTTTAATTTGGTAATGTAGTTCGTATGGTTATTATCGGCAACTGTTCTAAAAATGGGCATGGCCAAACTATAGATACGACCATTTTTTAGAAAAAAGTTTTGGCACTTTTGAATTAGTATAACATTTTACGACTTTGTATTTTTATTTCGTTATTCATTGATTCAAATTTTTGTAAATAAAATCAAGTTGAGATTTTTTTACATGTCTGTCTACATGCAACTAAATCTAAATTAACTTCTTTCAAAAATTGTATTAAGCTCAATACTTCATCTGTATGATGAAACAATTAAAAAAATTCCTCAAATTTTTTCATAGCTTATTAAGTTATAAGCTAAGCAATAAGTTGATCAAATAGTTAAGAAGGAGTAAAAGGTAACCTATTCCAAATCATTGTAATATGCGAAAGCTTTCATTGTTTAGTGACCTGGAGCTTTTTTATGGTTCGTACACTTATTAATGCCAAATCCAAGCAAAGTGCAAAGTGGGTCTTTTTGAAATAAGTCTAAATTAAATCTCTGCATTTTTTTTTTTTTTTATTAAATGCTTCCGTAGATCAGCATGAATAATGTGGGTAGGTTTATCTTCAGTTAAACAGATCTACTCTTTCGTCATTCTTGTCGTATATGAATTTTTCTTCAAGAAGCGTGCCTGTCATTGGTCGGCAAACATGTATTTGGTCTGAACTATTAATTGGTGGAGTTAAGCTGCAGGCTGTTTGATTAAGTAATAGGATAAATTTATTCACTGCCTGGCTAATTTGCGAACTGATAAACTTAAGAATTGCAAATAATTTGTGTTCTCTAATATTTGGCAGTTTATCAAAGGACTGTACTCAATGAGTGATTTTATTTTTGGTGAACAGTAAACTGTTGCAAATGTTAGACCCATTTTTTTACTCAAGAAATATACTTGTTGCTTAAAGTTATCCAGTACTAAAACTGTAAACGGAGAGTGTTTAATGTATGATTATAATTACTATAGTACACCAGTGGTCGAAACTAGACGTCTTCGCCATACCACCGCCGCTTGGACGTGTATTACAGCTAGCATTTTTCTTTTGAAATTTGTCGGTGCTCCTCCCTTCTCTAATTCATTTAAAAAATAATCATCAAAATCGGTTGAAAAACACAGGAGAAAATGGTACTAAACTGTTTTGCCTTAGCCTATTTATATATAGATATAATATGTAATAGAAGCAACCTCTGTGTGTTGATTTTTGTGCCTCATAGATGAGCATTATGTTATTGTTATATTATTTCTATGAAGTTTCTGTTTTTTTAGAGTTTGGACAGCTTTGCGCATAAATAAGTTAATAAAATGAAAAATTTATTTAAAGGCATATGGATCGTTTCTACTCCACACATTTAAATTTCTCTCCATGTTCTCTTCAATTTCCCAAGCACTTCAAAATACAAATGTTACAAATATTAAATACTAAAACTAATTACCTTCAGAACACAAACGTTCGGCAAGAAAAACTGCATCCTTATGGTCGTAGTGATTCAGACAATGCCATATGGCAGCCTAATGGAAAGAATAAAAAAATTACTAAAATTCTTATTTAAAACATTTACGTTGTTGCATTTTGAGTTTAACTAACGGCATTAGCATGAACAATCCACAAAAGTGGTTGCGTTATATTTCAAGGCAATGTTCCATCAAGCATTGCAACCAATAGAAAAAGTCAAAAACAACCAAACTATTGTATCGATAGCTTACCTGGACAGGCTCTTGAATAATCATTTTCAAACAAATTAGCTAAATTTAACTTAAAACAAAAATTTTGAATTTGCAAGCAAGCTATGTTCTGTAACTTATGACTGACTGAAAGTTTCCAGTTATTTCCTCCACTGGCGACGTTTAGAAGAGCATAAATAAAATCGTATCGATGTTTGCAATTATTTTATTTTCATCGCCCTTAATCGCGCACCAACTTTAGTTTTGTTATTTTTCTGTTTAACTTCAAGAAATTATCCTTCATCCACCATTCGCAGCAGTGATTGACGTTCACAACACCAGACGTTCACTTGCTTTGCTTGGGACGGGGCTTTACTGTCAAATATACTCTGCTCTTGGAATAGAAAATCTTTTCCTCCTCAATAAATTTGTACGAGTTGTGGAACTAGCTAAAACTTTTCACTTCACTTTTTTTTCCAAGTGATTTTAATGGCTATTTCTAGAGTTTTTGACACAAATTTCAATCAACTCGTGTTCTTTAATCGTTCTGCTTTGCATTTTTCTTCATTTGAAGCATTAATTCTTGTTGTTAAGTGCAGAAAATAACTATGAAAATTTTTTAATTCAATGAAAACTCTCTAAATGAAAATTTTATAGTTGCTGAAGTGTTCGTTGGTCGCTGCACACACACACGAGACATTTATTACCAGATTTTGCTACTTTTTAATATGAGAATTTTAAAAGATTTCGTGTTAAAATGCTGTATACCAAAATGAAACTAAACATTTACAAAAAACTTTTAATTTCTTTTCCGACAGCAGATAAGTTAAGAATTTTTTTTAAATAGCAAGTTTCTTCAATTTAGCTGTTAAAAACAAAGTCCCACATAAACATATCTAAAAGTGGTATTTTTAAAATCGATCTGGCAAATTCAATAACCAAATGCCAAAATAGAATGTTAAATAGTTTGTCTCTTTTTTACTCTTGTTAAACTGGTCTCCTAAAAATAGTTTGAAGGACGACACCTAGCGGACTATAGCAAAATATTTAATAAAACAGTTGTTGAACATACAACTTACATGCCACTTACTTTGAACGACTCAAAACTCTAGTTCTTTAGGCGATTTCTTTTATTTGTTATGAGAAGAGCATACCTCAGAGCTAGAGCTGAGAACGTTCCAAGAACAGTAACATCTGAGTACTTCCAGAAAGCTCTGAACTAATGAAATATCAAGCCAAGCACCATTTTTCTTAGGCGCATGCCACACATTGTCTGCTTGTCTGTCAAATTTTGGATCTATCGCCATCTTTTTTCTCTCGCTCATTATTGGTATTCAATGACTATCGTATATATATTGAAGCTTAAAACTATAAGCTTTAAACGAAACAAAATTTTTTAAATCTATATTGACATTTTTGACATATGGCAATACTATACCAATTTTTGAAATTTTTTCGCAAGCGCAAAGTTCCTTAAAATGCCACATAAGACCACAGTTTATTAACTAACTATACGTGCTGTTTTCATCACGATTTTGTGCGGTAAGCTGAGTACAATTTTGTTGTTGCGAAATACGCTTCTGTAAACTTACGGCAAATACGCTGCTTACATCACTAATACGTCGTTCTTTGAATACCACTATTGTTTTGTACACATATTTTTCTGTCTGGTAAAGGCAAATTTACACGATTCACTATCATTTTTCACTTTTCCAGATAACCGATTTTGGTTATTTTTATATGGGAGATGGGCGTGTTAGACGGTCAATTTGGTTATTTCTTACACTACCTATTTGTAGCTATAAAAGAACTATTTATACCAAATTTTATTGATCTAGGATAGTTTTTTGGGAAAATATTCTAGATTACCGATTTCGGTAATATGGGAGGTAGGCGTGGCATTCATTATATTTGAACGACATTTTGTGATAATAATTTCTTTATCGCAAAACTCATTCTCAAAAATTTCATGCTTCTAGGACAACTCCATCTATTTTTGGCCACTCTCTTTTCGGCTAGTTACACTGTGCGGCATGGTCACGAATTTTTACTCTCTTTTTTCGTTTGATGAATGTCGTGCATACAGTATGTTATACTGGCGGTCCTTTGATCCATGATCACTAATACTACGTTTACATTGCAGCTTAAACTCGAGATTTATTTATTTATTTATTTATTTATTTATTTATTCATCTAATAGAGATCAACTCTTACAGACTAAACAATAAAGAAATTTATCTTAAACATTAATTAATACTACATTAGAATTTTAACACACGAAATAAAATAGTATTACATAAATTATAATAACTCAAAATAATAAATAAAAAGGAAGGGAAGTTACGAGGTGTTCACAACATTACGCGACAACAGATGACAAAGTAATTGATTTCTAAGTTGTTTTCTAGAGCAATTATGAAATAGATCAATGAAGGCTAAAACTGAATTAGTCTCCCTAGTACATCGAGCTAAGGGCATATTAGACGCATAAACGGATCTATATAGCGATTCACTGAAGTGAAATTGGCTTCGGAGGTGCCTTAATGGAAAATGAAAGTTTAATTGAGACAACAGATCATCACACTGAACATTGTGGTGTAAAAGGTCCCAGATGAACAGGATAGAAGACACTTTACGTCTTAATTCTAGCGAGCAAATGCCAATTAGCGAGCAACGGGTATTATATGAAGGCACTACGGGTAAATGCCAATTAAGCTTGTATACCACAAACCTAGTAAATCTTCTTTGAACATTTTCAATGCGATTTGAATGTATCTGAAACAATGGATTCCAGATAGTGGAACAGTATTCTAGATGTGGCCTCACAAGCGCGGAAAAAAGCGTCAGTAAAGCATAAGGGTCCGAAAAGTCTCGAGAGTTTCTTTTAAGGAAACCTAACATCGAATTAGCCTTATTTATTATAAAATCAATGTGATCACAAAAATTAAGACGTACATCCAACAAAATACCTAAGTCTTTTTTAATGAAGACCCTATTAAGAATAGTTGAGTTTATAGAATAGTCCCAAAATAATGGAGAAGAGACCCTACAAAAAGTAAAACATTGGCATTTAGAGATGTTTAAAGGTAACTTATTAATCTCGCACCAAGAAATTACATCGTTAATGTCGTTTTGTAATAAGTGAAAATCATTGGCAGATGAGATAGCTCGAAATAATTTTAAGTCGTCAGCAAACAGAAGGGCATTCGAATTTTTGACCAAACTAGGAAGATCATTAATAAAAAGTAGGAATAGAAGTGGACCCAAATGACTACCTTGAGGGACTCCAGAAGTGACAGAAATTGGCTCCGATAGGCGATCAATAATAATTACTTTTTGACTACGATTTAAAAGATACGATTTAATCCAACCAAGGAAGTTTGAGTGAAAACCCAAGGAGGAAAGTTTAAAAAGTAATATATTATGATCTACTTTGTCAAAGGCTTTAGCGAAGTCAGTGAAGATAACATCAATTTGCTGACCCTTGGTAAAGTTTTTTAAAATATAGCTGCAAAAGATAGTAAGATTAGTTGCTGTCGATCTGCCCGGAATAAAGCCATGTTGCTGCGGTGATATTATGTTTTTCACAAGAAAAATAAGCTTTTTATAAACAATCTGTTCAAATAATTTTGGAATACAAAGGAGTTTACTAATTGGTCTGTAGTTGCAGACGTCATGTTTAGGTCCCGATTTAAAAATTGGAACAATATGTGAAACTTTCCAAGCGTCCAGGAAGTGACTAGTTGATAAAGATTTATTGAAAATTATAGACAGTGGAAGAGCGACTGATATGGCACAATTTTTTAAAACAATCGGAGCGATGCCGTCGTGACCTTCTTTAGAATTTGAATTAAGAGCTTTTAAGGCTAATTCAACTTCGAACGAATTAATAGTAAGCATACCAATATCTAGGATGGTATTTTGATGTTGGAAAATGTCAGTAGCAAGAGCCTCAGAAGACGGTGCATAAACAGATTTAAAATAATCAGCAAAGAAATTACAGATAGTGATAATGTCCTCCGAATTCATGTCCTTATAGGCCATGGATTTTGGAAGGCCATTGTTATTTCTTTTGTTATTAACAAAAGTCCAGAAATGTTTGCTATTTTGTTTAACTTTACTTTCAATCGAAAATATATATGATTTAAACAAGAATCTATTAAGAGCATCGAACTCCTTTTGAAAGGTTAGATAAGTCGATTTGAGCATTGAATTATCACGATTCTCTCTATAGCGCTTATAGGATTTATTCTTTTTATTTTTCAAATTTGCGAGTCTATTATTTGACCAAATAGGATTCTTAACGGGAGAAACACGCCTATTAGGGACCCATAGGTGCAAACAATCATTGATGACTGAAAGAAAATAACAATACATATCATCAAGTTCCATACCTAAAAAATATTCCGACCAGGGGACAGCGTTCAGAGCATTATTCAATTCATAATAATTTGCTTTATTATAATCTTTAAAAATAGAAACAGTAGAAGTTACAGGTTGATAGCTATAGGTGGAGAATTCCAATCCTAATGGTACGTGATGTTGTGAAACATTCCCTATTAAGGGGGAGGGCGAATCTAGAAAAACAACAAATTCTTTGTCAACAAAGATTAAATCCAAAATACGATTAAGACTATTAAAGATATTATTAATTTGAACTAAATCAAACTGAGAAAAAAAATCAACTACAAGCGCATCAGTTTCAGTATTAACGTTGAAGGGCACAAGATAGAATTCATCACAAACCGGTTTCCAGACAAGTGTACTTAAGTTAAAATCACCGGCAATAATGAAGTGTTGAACTTGAGTAGCGTTTTCTAGAAGCGAGCGACAATTTTCTAAATGAGTATTATAAAGAAGAATTGAACTAGCAGGAGGAATATAAGACACGATAATGAAAAGTTCAAAATTAGGTCTAAAATTTACTTTTACAATGAGTTGATCAATGTCCAACCTATTGACCTCATTAGATCCAAGATGAGGAAGAGTCAACTGGCAGCTAGAAAAGTCATTTCTAATTGCTATTAAAACTCCACCGCCTCTCGATAGGCCCGTAGTATTTGAACAACGATCCTTACGGAAAACACTGAACGATGCACAACTAATTAATTCTGAGGTTAAATGCTTATCGGTAAGCCAAGTTTCAGTAAGAGTAACTATATTATAATTACAAGAATGAGTGGCTAAGAATAACTCAGAAATCTTTGTCCTTAACCCACCCACATTTTGGTAATAAAATGAATTATAAATAGTTGAGGCAGAACAAGATACCGGCAATGATGATGATGATGAATCTGGAACTATATCCGATGACTGGAACGATGATAACAGGCAACTCGGCAATGCTGACGAGTACACTTGAGTAGAAGGCGGAATAGTTGCAGTAGGAATGAGCATTCCAGATGCTGTTGACGATGAGATCGATGGAGATATAGATGAATCAATTAGTTTTTTGACTGAGATGGCAAAACAATTGGCTGCATTCTAGATGGAGGACGTCGACTTTTAGCAACATACTCATGGGCAATTATGCCGCTAGGCCAAAAATCCTTAGAAAGTAACATTTGGTAATTCTCATCAGGAACATATAATCTAAAAGATGCGATCTCACGTGGAGTGCTAAAATTGAATTTCCTACATCTGAAGGATGATGTAGGTATAGATGATGGCAATCTTTGCTTGATGTAGGATAATATAGTTTCCTCAGACGTGTCGGCGGCAAGTCTTGAAAGAAATATGGCTCTATGAAGTGCTCTTTGAACAACAACTAGGTTAACAATTGCTGCTGCAGCTTCAGGCGATGAGTCAGGGGTTGAAATTAACGCATCAACAGCGCATGGTTGAGTTGGTAAGTCCGGAATTGTAGATATAATATTAACAGCAGAACTATGACCAGCATCAGATGATTGCCCATTAGGCATATAATGATGCATAAAATGAGCACCGGCAGCAGGTTGTGTGGCAGCAGTTGGCTGAAACACCGCATAAGTTTGCGTATCAGCAGAAGGCTGCATAGCCAAAAATTGAGCAGCGGCAGCAGGTTGCATGTCAGCAGTAGGTTGAGCACCAGCAATAGTTTGCAATATGGCAGGATGTTGCAAAGCAGGAGTAGATATCGTGGCAAGAGTAGATTGCACAGCAGCAATAGTTTGCGCTGTGGCGATAGAATGCTCATAGGCATCACTATGTGCAACAATGATAGGTTGCGCTGTTGCGAGAGTTTGTGTAGCAGTAGTAGTTAGCGTAATGGCATTAGATTTCCGACCAGCTGATCTCTGCGCAACGGCTATTTGCGAAGTTGCTAAGGATTGCGCAGTTGTAGCAATTTGCGTGGCAGTAAAAATTTCCGCTGCACCGAGTGACAGAGCATCGGCAGTAAGATCAATAGTAGCGAAGGTCTGAGTTTCGGCAGCTGTATACGCTATAGATGCAGGGTTAGAGATGGATGACAAAGTGGCCACAGAGTCAGTCACAGTACCAGTGAGAGGCGTTGCAGAGTTGGTAGGTACATAATCCAGTTGCATATTTCTAGCTTTGGCACGCTTTGATCTGGATGAGCCAACATCATTGGAATTATTATCAACATCGGCTACTGAAGCTGCATTCTTTAGAGATGACAATTCCAACAGCGAGCTGATGTTTAACTCATGATCAGAAACCAGTAATTGTAGTCGGGCTACTTCATCCTTTAGTTTGACGGCTGATGATTTGCTCTTAACTAACAAACTAAGTAGCACTGATGTTGAGAACCTTCTACATGAGGAACAGAACCATTGCAGGCCATTAGAATCATGACCACGAAGAGCATCCGCAATAAGCCCCTTAATCTTGACGCACTTATCGTGGAAAATTCTGGAGCATCCATCACATCCAATGAAGCTGCCAACCGTACTCCATTGCGATTTGCAGATTTCACAGCATGTACCCATGAACTTTGAGGTTAGGTGCAACATTCGACGAACAAAGTTAAATCTATATTTATGTTCGTTCAGCAATCAGATCACATTCATGGAACACGAGTAATGTAGAACACCAAGTTTCCAAAAATAGTATAAAATACTTTATAAATCACGTAATGATTTAAAAATTAAATAGTTTGAAAAAATTTTCACGGAGCAAATAAAAAGTTAATGGCTGCTGATTTAGCTGAAAAAGTTTTCGTAACCTCTAAACTGTTCACACTGTCTGTTGGGAGGTTAAGTCTGACGTTTTTCGAAGTCAATTTTCAACATTTTCTGATTTCGTAATTTTTTAATCGGACATTCCCTTTTGGTGTTTAAAAAAAAAACATAAATACAGTGTGACATTACAAAATTTAAAGATTTTGTTGAGGTTTTCGATGAAACCTCTAAGCTTACAAGGTTTGAATTTATATGCGCAACCCTAGAGGTTAGTAAGCGGTCAGAACATAATCTCATTTTTGGACTTAACCTCCAGATTTGGCTGCAATGCAAACGTAGTATAATATACTTTTTAGTATCTTATTCTAAAAAGCATTGTCGTTGGTATGTTTTATATAAAAACAAATTTTATAGCAACCCATTTTTGTTCAGCAATTTAGTCAATTTAGTCAAGTATAAGTCAATTGTTATTTATTTATTAATAATTATTTAAAAAATATTCAATATAAATAACTTGAACTACCTTTTTTATATATGCCGATAGTTCCAATTAAACTTCAACGTCAAATAAATAAAGGTTAGATAGCGATAATTGGTTATTTTATACATTTCTTACTAAATGCGTACTAATTTGATACTTTACAGCACTACTTTGATACTAAAAATGATATATTGTTAATATTTCCACAACGCCGAATTTGGTAACCACGGTAGTCAAAATTTGTTCTCTCGCTCACTCTCTTTCATTTTAAAATTGAAACAACAATTCGTGCCCATGCCGTCCCCGCGACCGCCTACATTACATCGCCCCAAGATAGCATCATATATTGATACGTTTAAGCTTTAACCCTTTATGGTCCCTAAAATTTTTTTAAATATTTTAACCTAGGCTACATTTTGATCCTGTGTCTATTGCTGATACTCCTCTCATCGTAAAATACCCGTGATTCTCACCGAGTGGTTCCACTGGGCCAACGCACGAAAATTTCTTCGTCCGTTCAGGCAGTGGAAACTAATATGAATAATGTGACTATTAAGCTATTAAAATGTAAGAAGTAGTCAAAATTAATCAGATTTAATACGTTTCTATAAAAAACTGATTAACGCTGATGTTTGCAAACATTGAATTTAAGTGTTTCCACTGCATGTACGAACAAGATGGTGGCAGTGGAAACAATTGGATCAAACGACGAATTTATCGTTACGTTTTGTTCCCGATGAATTCTTCGTTCGTTCGGGCAGTGGACATTTTTAAGAATAGTAATTCAGCGCAAAAACAACAATGCGCTTACTGACAGTACTTGGACTACATTGTTTTTCTTTCTTTCATGTTTAACTCAGGATTTTTATAAAATTTGCCTCACCAATTTATTTTTACATTTGCCTCACTTTTAGCTTTGTTGCAATTCTTATCATGAGAAAATCAACTCTTATCAATGCTACCTGTATAATTATATCATGATTGATTCTATTCTGGGGTTTTTCCGTCACAGATTCTACGGCGATTTAATTTTTGATGGTTGCATTCATTTTCATGCATTTTCTTGCACAGCGAGTCCGACAACCGACAGCCGCTTTGGTTCTGCTCGGGCTCTCACTTTCTTTTTCAAATAAAAGTTGGCAGCACATGCAACAGCTGATTTCATTAATTCTCACAGCTGTGAATATCAACAAATTGTTAATTGGATATTTTTTGTGAAAATGTTTTCTTTACCAATATTTTGTAAATAAAACCGTAAAAATTGTAATATTCGCTAAAGAAAATGTGTTTAAGAACAAAATAAACAGACTAAAATGCTGTACAAAATAATATTATTGGGTATTCTATTCTTTTTCTTCATATATTGGTAAGTAACCGAAAGAAGACAAAGTGATGATGACACACCTACAAAAGTCCAATCTAATTATAACCATATTGCTGTAATTCTATGTTAAGGATCTTGCCAGCTAGCATAAGTTGGTACTTGGTAAAGAAGTTTAAAGTTAAGGTTCGCATTGGGCGGATAAGTTTACCGTATCTGGTGTTAAAAAATGTACACATCACAAAGAGTGGATTCTCTGTGGTATGTAATAAATGAAGCTATGCTTCAATAATAAATGTTAATAATGCATATTTATTTGTGTAACATAAAGCAAATCGAAGAAATTTGTTTACGAAGCAGTTTTTTCAATACCGAAGTTACTAAATTACTTTCCATTTATATACGAGATATAAGCATAAATAAAGATATCGATAGCAAGAACAATGATACACCTGATGAAAAGAGTGAAGTGGAATACCTGCAAAGTATCACTGAAGAGGGTATTAAAGATGTGCCCGACTTTCGACAGACCAAGGTTCCGCCTAGTATTCTGACATTTGCGCAGGTGGGATATGACAACCGAATTAATTGATGTCTAATATAAGTTCCAACTTATTATTTTTTTTGTTTTTTAATACTATAGTTTATGGCTATACATATCAGTAACATTTCCGTCGAATTAATGAATAATGATTTTGAGCCAGGATGGTTTATGCGTGCAACCGCTAAAGAGTTGCATTTAGATGGAAGCATAGTACATAATGCTAAAACATTGTTGGTGAATGCAGCATTAAATGAAGCACAGGTATGACATCATTTATTTAATTAAGTTACAGCTCTTTGTACCTTTTGTTGTTATTATCCAGGCAAAAATATTACGTCACTGTCCAACCCGGCGTCAGTCCTTTGAGATTCTAAATAAGATTCGCCCATGCTTAGGTGAAGTCAGTTTTGATATTGCTCTAGATGCTACGCTCATTGCACATGGGCCCTTATCTGTGGATGTAAGTTTTAAATAATACTTACCTTGTATTAAAACACTTCTAACTGAGTCATATTTTGTATATTCCACAGAAATTGACGCTCGCTATGAACAATGCAAAATCAACAATTCATGGCGGTCTTTATGATTTTCTACGCGAGGCTAAACAGCGTACAAAGTGTGTGAATTTATCAAGTGAAGGCAGCAAAATATTTAGACCAAATTCTTCACATGTAAAAAAATCCTACAACAATGAATCGTATCAGAAAATTGCTCCAATTATACCGAAAAATTTTAATTTTATCATAAAAGCGGCCATATTTTCAGCCGTTAAAGAGAATTCACTTAACGATTTTAGCGCCAAAATGCAATTGTTTACGGTGTGTATTTGAAAATATTACAAGTAGAATTTAATCTTAAAACAATTTAAGTACGTATTTTAACTACTTGAAATTAATATGTATTCTTCTCGTACAGATAACTGGAAAGTTCAATTCCAAATCCCTGAACGAAAATGTAAACCTGCCAACGCTTTATACTAAAGTAACACTGCAACATTTGGATATAGATACAAAGTATGAGAAACTTTTATTTATTGAACAGTTTACAATTGACTCAGTTGTAAGTATAGAAATTTTTTAAAAATTAAGAAAATCGTAATTTTTCTAATAATTATATTTTTAGCTTGAAAATGATATATTAAATCTATATGTAAAATTGAAAACATTCCAACTAATCTACAATCATAGTGAAATTTATGATTGGGTTAACAATAATTTTATGGAAAGGCATAATAGTGCACAGACGTTGCTGTTGAGAAAATCGCCATCTTATGATAGTGAAATTGACATTATTTATTCTTCAGTGAAAACCAATAAAAGTTCCTCACATTCCACAATAGAAAATGACTTCAGTCAAAATAGTCTATTGGAATGGCTTCTTAAGCGAATTGTGATAAAAGGTATCTATGAATGAAGTATGAAAATTAAACCTCATTTTCTGTTTTATTTAGTTATTGTGAAATATTTAATAAATTAATTTATAAAATATTTTTTGGTACTGAGCAACTATTTTTGCACCAATTTTGTCTATACTTCGGAGAGTAGATTTTGTTTTCTTAACTCACTTTAGCAGAGCTTCTTTTCTACTACAGTCCAGTAGAAATTCAAATTGTAGATTACATTTGGAGATTTCATAAAAGTTATTCTTTCAAACTGAACGGACATTGTTGAAATGTAAAGAAGGATGTCTGTAAAACCAGTGATACAATCCTCTCTACCGCTACTGGGCTACCGTTGTGGCCTCTTAAAAATGAGTTTGAAGATTCCTGGGAGTGTTGAAATGCAATATATTGATTTGCATAGAAATATTAAGTAATAATTAAGCTTGAGAGCAAGCAACTTCCTTGAAATGGGTTTGAAATTGATGTATTATAAATTCTGAAGAATTTTGAATGAAGCTATATATTATTTGTTTCTAAAAGAATTATTTATTTCAATGGCAATTCACCTTGGTTCAATAAAAGACTTTCGTTCTTAAAGAACGTATAAACTATCAAGCGTAAAAGGGGAGCGATAACAAATCTCAAGAGACAAAATCGCCACAATATTCGAAATCTCCAAGTTACAAAATATACAAAGTCATAATATCAAATTAGAAAATCTCCAAAAACAAAATATCCAAATCATAATATCCAAGCCCAAATCACCAAATTTTTTTTTTTTTTTTAATTAAATCTAAACACTGCATTTTTTCTTTGTAATTTTTAATTCAATCAAAAAAATTTTTTTTTCATAATAATTTCATTACTTTGATATTGATTTCAACGTATACAAAATTGTATGAAACAAACTATGAATAAAGCAGACTACCTTAGGAACATTGCCGTTAACTAAGGCTTAGATTAGTTAATATTTTATTATATTTTACTTAAAAAAATAAACTATAAAACTCCAAAAATGTAAATTGCACCATTTATGAATTTGCGCGAACATTTTTGGAGATTTTTGGAGACTTTGTCCTCGGCTATTTTAGTTTTGGCGATTAAGTTTTTGAGATTTTGAATTTAGATATTTTGTGCTCTGGAGATTTTAGCTTTGGATATTTTGACTTGGAGAATTTTTCCTGGATATTTCGTACCCAACCCCCGTAAAAGCCTTTCAGAGAAGCCAAAACTGATTCACAATTAAAATTAATTTACCTCTTTCCGGGTACCGCATCTGAAAGGGGCCCACAAATTCAGAAATCATGTAAGAAAAAAATCAAGTAAAAATGTTCAGAGATTAGTAAATGTAAAACATTTGGTGCCATCCAATCAGCATTAGAGAAACTATAAAGCAAGAAGAAAACTCAAATTCAATCTAGTACTCAAAGGAAATATGGTGTGATCTGTGTGAGGAAATGTTATTTCTAAAAAGTTTATATTCAGTTTGAGCTTTCTGGGGTGTTTCTAAATGTATTTTTAACCATTGAAGTGCGAATTTTTTTTAGCTTGCTGGTATCAGTCGCCTCAACTGAACGATCTTTTCGTGTCCTTAAAAGGGTCAAAAATTATCCCCAGTCATACAAAAACGATGGGACAAAATCGTTTAAATGGCCTTTCCATGCTAAACATAAATTCGGATATAGCATGAAATTAAAATTTTCACAGTAATAATAGATGCGTTTTCACAAGAAAAAGCTAGAAAGGCAATAGTTTTTTCTAATATCAAACTATTTTTAATAATAAATAATATCAAAAAAATTTTATATGTGTACAGTTAGGTGCCTCACGAAAAAAAGTTGTTCGCGTCGGTTCCTCAAAATATTCCTTGGTGTATGTTATTGTGATTCCCAAATATTTTGACTCTAGCGGTAGCCATCCGTGAGTTGAAATGGTTGGAAACAACCTCTAAAGATCGAGTTTTTTATAAAAATATTTTCTGGTGTGGTAGTTAAAAAAAACAAATATTTAGAAATAATAGTAATGAAAAAGTTCTTCCAATGTGCATCATTAAATTTTAAATTTTTGCAGTCGGACCAAAGATAACGCGGATTTTCATTAATTTTTTAACATTTTTTTTATATATTATTTTCAGTAAAATTAATATTAAATTTTTGTTTTTTTGTATTGTTACTTTTAGTAAAATAAATTGTCTATTGATGATAAAATATAGTGAAAAATTAAGAATTAAATTACAAAACAGTAGTGTAAATGTTTTGTGACAATTTATTTAACTCAATTTGAATTTAAGTGAAAATAAAATAAAAAAGTTAAAGCTATGCATGAAAATCCGCATTATCTTTGGTTCAATGGCAAAAATATTGGATTTTTTGATGTAGATTGAAAGAAGTTTTTCATTCATATTATTTGTGACAGTTTATTTTTTTGAATTTTTTAGAGGTTGTTTTAAACCATTCAAGCTCATGGATGGCTATCGCTAGAGTCAAAATATTTGGGGAATCATCATAACATAAGCCAAGGAGTATTTTGAGGAACCTACACTAATTATTTTTTTTTCTATG
Organism: Coremacera marginata; assembly: GCA_914767935.1. NCBI lineage: Eukaryota > Metazoa > Arthropoda > Insecta > Diptera > Sciomyzidae > Coremacera > Coremacera marginata. The sequence continues at coordinate 23,455,715 of OU612047.1, read as the reverse complement.
GAGCGTGAGGCGCCCTAATCTACAGGCACATGCTGCGTTTCACTTCCATACGAAATTAGGTGCGATTGGGTACGAATTGGGTACTTCACTTGTTATGACCATGTCAAATCGTCTATTTGGACAAGTGACATAAATATTTTTTTACGATGTTACGCCATTTTTAATTCGGTCAGTTGCTTTTTTATAAATTTAATTCACTTCGAATTGAATTTGCACGAAATGCAGCACATGTCTGATAGTAAGTTTTTTTAAGGGGTGGGAGGTTCGCAAAAAGTTTGTGACCCGTGCCACTCATGCGTTCCTGACCCTGCTCATACTTAATAAAATTTTGATTTATTTATTTTTATTAAATTCAACATTCAAAAAACGGTATATTGAAATATTTAAGGTTTTTTTTGTTAGTCGATTGAAATTCATCTATTTTCTTATTTTTTTCCCACCCATATAGGTTGTGCGGAACTATGGAATGTGTCCATGCTTATGAAACTTGATGACGAAAATGCTGCTATGAGCGTTAGTCACACTCGTTTGCTCCTAGAACAATTCGAAGATAAACGTAGCTCAGTCTATAAAAATAAACTGCTGAATTTGGTGCTCGATCAAAGGCATTGGAGCACAGAACTAATGATTGAATCGCTCTGGTGGTCACTTGGTAACTCAATCAATGACACAAACAACTTAAAGAAATCCCATTCACCAGGTTCACCATTCTTTTTGGGTGTCAGTCTGGTCAAATTGAGTTCATATGCAAATGTCACCAAGTTGGAAGTTTCCATACATACTTTGCGCACAGAGTATAGCATGAGCTTGGCGGAATTTATTGTGAAATCAGTGCGCTGTATTAAACAGTATGGTTGGTTGAATATAGTGGACAATACACAAAGCAAACAATACTGTAGTGAGCTGTCACAGCTACAGCGTACTGCGCCTATAGTTGCCAAAACTGCGGGACTCTTAGTGTCAGCTAAGGTCAAAGATATAACAGCTTATTTTATAAACAATCACAAAGCTTGCATGTTGTTGAGTTTCAGCGAAATAACGCTGACACGTTCACATCAAATCTCTAATTTTAAATTAGAAGAATTCCAAATGGCCATTATGCGCTCTTTGACCTCGTCTTCACTTTGTCTCACAGATTTTACAGATATATTTGCAAATTGTAAGATTATTCGTATTGAATATGAAAAGTATGAAAATGCACGACCCAAAGTGGCTATCTATATACCGGGTAATACGGAAGCCACTTGGAACTCCAATCTGCACATGCACTGTCTGACACTGCTGCGTGATATGAAGGAACTTAAAGCTGAACTTTGTCTGCCACAACGATCAACGACTTCCGTATCAACGAAGAATCCAAATGATTCGTTAATTCTGGAACTATCTGCGGAACGTAGCACAGTTTTCGAAATAAAATTATCCGAACGCCATTCGATGCAGTGGTTTTTGGAAAATTTATTCATAAGTCGCAAGGAGGGTAACTTTATATCAGCCGAAAATATTTTCATTAAAATTGATGATCAGCATATATTTACCATCAAGGATGTTGATGTGCATTCACTGCAGAAGTTGGATATGTTAACACATGAACGCGTCAATTGTGAGGGCTTTGTTTTGCCCACGAATCGTGTTTGGGTCACAACAATCGGAGTCTTTAAGGTTGGCATTTAATTATTTTATGAATATATTCCGTTTTTAATAGACACATATAAACCTCACCTTAGGCCATTTTCCCCTACGATCATGATTTCTATGATGCAGTGCAAAATGAATTTGTTTCTCACTTTAAATGGCTGAAGTTTGTACACAATTATAAGAAGAAAGAATTTACCTCAAGTTCACCTCTGCCTAGCGATATGGTGATTCAGGTAATATTTAATATATTTAATCTAAAAAAATTGTTCAGTGAATCCAAAGCATATTTATACGTCTTGGAACTCTCATAAAAGCATAACTTTAAATAATTCGCTAGACTAAACTGTCTCACAAAATTGATTTAGGACAAACGAATGGAAATAATCAAAAATTATAATTTTTTTTGCACTTGAGTAGATTAAAAACCTTAAAAAATTAACTCCATTTTTTAGTCGCTAACGCGTTATAAATCATAGTTTAACGAACATTATTTTTTATAGCAGTATACGTTACAACTTCCTTACAGTCACTGATACGCATCAACTGATTTTTCAGTGCATACTTTCAGGCTGAACATTTTTCAGGACAGTGTATGTAGTAAAAGCCCTGTAATAATGGCAAAAAATAATGACAGTTTGAGCGATATTAGGTGCGAAGCAGTATGCTTGCCTTTCAAGGTGAATTTCAGAAATACGAATATGACAGAAAAATTTTTAAATTTTTTCAACTTTAATAACGTTGATCTTTAAACATGGCCGCAGTTTTGAATGTAAAAACCAAAATCACTGTTACGCTTTTTAAAAATTGTGTTAAATTTATTTTTTTAAGTTTTTGCAGAAGTGCATACGATTTTTGTCTGGAGTGTTATACCTTTAAAACGTGCTTAAGTATACTAAAAAATTCTGGACTTTAGCACTTGATAATTTACTTGTCTTACGCTGAAAATTTAAAACAGAAAATAAGAAAAAAGTTTAGTAATTCAACGGCATAGACGTTGGTGTTGTAACAGCACTCAGGATTTTTAATAGTTTTGTTGCAAAAAATTTCTGCACTTAAAACTCAAAATAAAAGGAAACAGTTAAAACTAAGCAATCAAATGCAAACTTGTTTTTTTTTTTTTGTTTTATTCCCATAACCTAATATACAACAACCGAAGAATTATGTACAACACTCTTGACATATTGATCTATATCAATATAGTAAAATCGATAAATCATGTGTTTTATTGCAATTATGCACTTGAAGGCATATCAGTAACTAAAATAAAGATTAGAGCAAATAAAGTAAAACAACACTCCTGACACGAAGCGGTGACAACACATATTCTGCAAAAAAAAAAATATACTGTTATGATAACTTTAAACCCTCAAAACTCTTTGCTTTGCAAATCAATGCAAACTCTTTTTATTTTTCTTTTTTTTAGTTTTACTTTTTTTTTTGGTTTCTTTTTCTTTTTTCTATATTTTCTATATTACCTGCAGTTAGGTAAGAGTAGGGACAAATCGTTTTCTATGAAATAGGTAAGAGAAGGGAGAAAATAATCGCTTGTAAATATCAATCTATAAAATTTGTCTTAACTCCAAATGCCTTATTTCTTGTATATTGTTTTTAGTTTATTTTTGTGCTTATTTTTTGACAGAAGTTACTGAAAAAAAGCAGGAAGACAAAAAAGCCGATTTTTTTTAAAACTTAAGAATCTTAATGAAAAGTTATGAATGCAAAACATGGTGAACTGAAGTGATGCGAAGTGAATCACATCGGCATACTTTCTCACAAATACCTTCATTCAGAAAAAAATTAAAAATATTATTAAAAATTCAAAAGCCATTTTTTCCTTCATCTGGTCGGCTTCTTTGGCTGGCCGTAGCGCGGTCCAATTCTGATGGATTTTGAGTAGATTTAATTTTTCTAGAATAGTCTATAATCCGACTGGACTAAATTTTTCTTATTTCGTAATTTTGTTAAAGTATTCTTAATGAAATTTTTACATTCTCGCATGATAGTTAAACTATCGTTTCGGGGTCCCATAATATAAGCACGATAGATTCGAACTGAACTTAAAACACAACTTAATGGCCTTTGTAGCCCAGCACCTTGAAATATATTTTGTAAATTAATTTACAAAATATAAACTATAAATAAATAAATAAATAAATTAAAACACAACTTAATGAAAGTTTATAATCTGTATTATATCGCTTTTTTTCGAGCTTGCTTTGAAAAGCTTAGTACAATCCCGTATGTAGACTTTTTGTCGCGTTAAGTTTTTCGCATTATTGTTATTTTCTAGTTATGCTAGTAAAGATCAAAGTTGCTGTTATTTTTTTGTAACTTAATAATCATCTCTAATTAAACTGCATACTTAGACATTTCAATAGATTCTTAAGCTTTGCAGAATCGATAATTCGATGCTGTATGTAGACTTTTGTCGGCCACTGTAGTTGTATTGCTGTAGCTGGGGATTGAACTCGTGCCGCTATTAAATAATAGCTCACAATGAAATAAGTTCCAATGAAATAAGTGCCGATTAAATGAATCCCAAAAAAAAAAATTATATAAGTCCCAAGAGAGAGAAATGAAAAACTCCCAAAGCAATGAAATAAGTCCCAAAAGAGAAAATGAAATAACTCCCAGTATGTGGGACTTATTTAAAACTGAAAAAGTCCGAATGAAATAAGTCCCAAAACACTAAAATAATTGACGAAATCATTCCGCAGAAGGGAAGAATAATTTCTTTGGGGAAAAGGATAATTCTTTTCATTGTACGTAATGAATCAAGTTAAAAATATCTGAGACCGTTTCGTAAAAGGTAAAATTTTATTCTTGAAAATTACACTTTATTATTATAATAAATAAATGGTTTTAAAACCCATTTTGAAATTATCAAATAACTCCCAAATAAAATAGATCTCAAAAAATTACTCTCTTTTTTATATAAAAAAGTTCCAAAAATAATGAAATATATCCCAAACGAATTAAATCTAAAAAAAAGAGTAATGAAATAAGTCCCAATAACTACGAAATAACTTCCCATGAATTTCGTAATAAAACAACTCCCAAAAATATATAAAAAATTTTTCCAAGCTATTTAAAATTTTTTTTGGGACTTATTTTACTTATTTTTTTTTGGGACTTATTTTATTGGGACCTATTTCGTGGCGCCTGAACTCGTAAACTCTGTGATACAAATCCACTTGTATTAAATTTCGATTATTTCAATTAAATTTGTTTTTTTAGATTAAAGAGTTTTTATTGGAAATCAGCGATGATCCGTTTGAAGTGAAACTACGTGACAACTATGTCTTACTTGTGGACGAGTACTTGGAGAGTTTGAAGAGAAAAGCACTTTTTGATAAAAAAATAGCTGAGCGTTGTTCGCCGCGTCTGCTAGTACCAGCTGGTACCATTGAGCTATTGTATGCGAATTTGGTTAAAAAAAATTCCGAAATCTACATTCAGCGCTCCAAGAAAATCAGCGAAAGTGGTCCGGTACGCACGCGTTTACTAGCTTGGATAATGACAGATGTTGAGATAATGGCCATGGCTGACCCTTCCATACACGGTACTGAAAATGTAACGCGCATAATGCGAGAAATAGACGCAGACAGTCCCTGGCCCGAAGAAGGTTTAGAATTCACCACGCTATGGTGCCGCAATACAAATGTTAGTTGCACAGAGTGGAAATTTATGCTAAGGTAAGTACATTGTTTGCTATTACCATTGCGCCATTATCTAAAATTTGTGTTTTACGATTTTTAGAGATTTCCCGCAACCTATGTTTTATGTAAAAGCTATGCGCTTATTTGGCATACTTTGCGGCGCCGAACAGATGGCTTCAAAACGTGCCAAACGCGATGTGTTCATTGAAGTAGGTGAACCATTTGGCACTGATGTCATACAACGCAGCATGACATCATTAAAGTTCTACCATGACTTTGACTGTGATTTGGAATTTTGTAGCTATGCTTTTGGTCCCTGCTGGGAACCTGTAATGGCGCAATGCAATCTAAGTTTTGAAAAAATATCGGCACCTTCAAAAGATCCCAGTCCGCCTTTGCCGTTTTGGGATAAAATGCGTTTGCTCTTTCATGGTCGGCTAACAATGATTGTCAAACAGTTTACAGTTTTGTTACATGCATCATTGGATCCATATAATACGACCGAAGAAATGGAGCTGACATGGAATAATGCGGGAATTGTTTGGACAAATGCCAAGATTATGTTTAAAGGAGAGCTTAACGTAAGTTCAATAAATCTATACTATAGGTAAGGTTCTGTTAGGTAGAGGCGGCAGCCGGTGTATATACAAAGCTATACATCAGCTCACTTAGACCAGATAGGTTCATTGTGATACTGCTGTACAAAGGCCTTCATTTCAAATGGAACCACCTCGAGCTCTTAATGAACCCTATTAGATGCCTCACGTTAGTCGTCATAACAATATAACAATATACATATAGAAAAGTAAATTCGCTAATATGTTCGAGATAAACGCAAAATCATCTCGTATTTTTTCTGTTTGAACATAGTTATAGTTATGCTTTGTTATATCACAGTCGTTTATTTAATTTATTTTCAATGCAATATTGCTCAAAAGAAGGATTATATTTTGTATTTAGAAAAATTTATTCTGAATGTAAGGGATCAATTTATCTTGTTCAACGTGGTTCAAAAAGCTCTGTTGCAAGTGGTGAAAAAAACCATTAATAACTGCAACCTTAATTGTATCATGTCTTTTCCATGACTATCCGTTTGTTATTTGTAATCCTAATGTAATGCGGAACAGTAAGCGGGATATGTAATAAAAGTGCTTAGCAAATTTAAAGAACCCTCTTTTTCTCAATATACTGGCATGTATGTTTGTTAAGATAATATTTGGTAGTAAAAGAATAAATTATTTAGTAGTAAACCATAAATTAAAATTTATTCCTTTGTAAAAATTCTTCATTTTCTCATCTAGTTTTTATTTCTAAACTGGATGAGCCCAGTTCTGGATCTAGTTATATGAATTAAATCACTTGTTTTAAAATAAACTCTTTTTCTTCAGATTACAGTACGCACTGCTTCGCGATATGACGATTGCCGACTGTTACATTTTCCAAATTTAAAACTTACTTTTAAACTAAACTGGGCCTGTCTGGCAAATCCAAACGACCATCATGCTGTAATGCCATGTGCACCCGACAAGCTGCCAGAGTATTCCAGCAATCAAGTGCATGATTCATTTCGAGCATTTCGTTCGCTTAATTTAAATATATGGATTTCATTTGAAACGAAGCCATCACCGGGCTTGGAAGAGCTAGAAGTCGATATACCCAGCTTGGTGTTATACGGCAGTACTTTGCGTTGGTTTGAAAGTCTCAAACTAATACTTTCCGGTGTGACACGTCCCACGCGACGTGGCCCAGTTTTCAACAATGTGCGTCCGCGAAAAAAACAATTAAGTCGACACTATAAAAAGGCAAACTTGCAGATGAGCTTGCACCGCTTCCAAGTGCTTTATTGGATGTCGCATGCTTTGCATAAAGGCTTTCAGCTAAATGGTGGACGTGTGTCTTTTAGTTCTGAGTACTGTCTCTCCCTAAGTCCCATTGATGATGGACTCGTGCATAGACCACGCGCCGACTGGTCTACAGTGTATATGAATTGTGAACTTAACGATGCAGAGATTTGGCTGCGCAGCATTCTTACAGAAAAGCTAGATAGCAGTGCAGAGAATATAGCAACTGGTTCAGATGCTTTTAAAATTGTGCGATTTTATTTTTTGAGTGTTGCTAAAGTATCGTATGGACGTGAAGCGCTGATCCAAACAAGCAATACAAGTGAAGAGGAGGCCAAAGCCAAGTCTACGACTCCCACACATAAGTTGGTAGTTTACGATTTAAAAGGTGCTTGGACAAAAAATAACAGAGATGTGGCTTTCGCTCTCTTCGATTCTTTTATGAAGTCACAAAAGTTAAAGAATAATCTTTCCACCGAAGCTGTTAAGGGCTATCGCAAAGAAACTGGCTCCAGTGTTATGAAGAGTAAACAGCGGAGCGACAGTACAATTACTTTGGCAAATGCATCAACAGAAGTCTTACCAAGTAAGTTAAATGCTTCATTAAATATTGTATATTTTGACTTTAAATTTTCTTTTAATTCCTCTAGTTTCGAGTACCAACAGCGCTATCAAGAAGAACAAGCCACCAAGTCATGCTACGGCTATGTTACAACAATTGATTGCAGAAGCAGATCATAAATTCAATGTTTATAGCGATGATCAAAGCACACAGACTCGTGAGCTTCAACTGCAGGGCTTACAAGCGTGCACTGCGCAGGATATCATACACGAGAACTGGTCCATATCATTGGTTAATTCACAAGTACTGTTAAAAGGTTGTGAAACGTCCGGATATGTTATCATCAGCGCTGCAAAAGCTGAAATTTTGCAACGTGTACATCGTCCTGCTTGGCGCGATCGTTCACTAGTCTCAAAAACTACATGGAAAGGTTTGCTCGAGTGCATGCAATACTATGCCACAGTGAGCGCAGGCGAAAATGATTCGTTACTTGAGAAGGAAATCATGTGGTTAACGGTCGATAACATACAGGTAAATAGCACTAGCTTACTCTACAAGGAACATGCCATGTCATGGGGTGTGATAGTTTTAAAGAGGTTAAGGATCACTTAAGAGTCTTTTTCATGCAAAAAAAATTTTGTAGACTTTTTGGACAAACTATTAAAATGAAAAATTTTTCCACATTAATATTTGCAACAATAAGTTTTACTGAATTTGGTAGATAGATATTAAATAGTTTATTAAAAAAATTCTAAAAAGCTTTTTAACATGATGCATAAAAAAAGCTCCTTAAGGTTTAAGCCCCTGTAGGGGACGATTAGTCAAAATTTTTCAAGAGAAAGAGTGTGTGTGAAATAAGCTTGGGCACCATTTGGATATGGATATGAATAGAAGTTAGCCCCAAGGTGGCGTTGAGTGTCGTAGTTGAAGTCCTTTGCACTCGTTCTAAATGCTTAATGGTCGTTCCTTGGGCTTTGGACCACCATATCACAGAGTCAAAAGACTGCTTGTAAAAGTCATAAGGGTAACGCATTTATTGGTCGAAAAGAAGTAAAAAGAATACCATCTTTCCAGTTCTATTGTTAGTTCTTTATATAGTGATTTCTTGTTAATCTCTGAATTTGATTCGAGAGCTTTCTGGGTTGGGTGTAAACACATTTTAAAGATGCTTAACAACGCCCACAGGTGAGAAGTAATTTTCTTCCCTATCACGAATATATTTCGAATGAATTAAAACCGATCTAAACGTTATCGATTTTATATCTTTAGTCTGCACACCAAACTTATAACAATTGTATTTCCAATAATTATTATCCACATAGGTTTTCAATTAATTCAGTCAATTTTGTAAGAATAAATTTCCAGTGCAAATTGTTGAAAAAATTTGTGCTTCCAATATTAAACGAGATATAACATAATCCAAATAGTCAAACCACCATTTATTGATGCGATTCAATGGATGTTGTTTCTTTTTAATATTTTTGTACAATTAAATAAAACAGGTACACTATTTTTGTACTACTGTACAAATATTTTTGTTCTAATCTTATTAACAATCAACTTTTATTTATAGGAGAAGGACAAGGATACTACTGTTATCAATGATCTTCCCGATATACCCCATCTAGTTGGCAGTGGTCGCAGTGTCGGCGGTGTTGTTTCTGAAACTGTTGGTGCCTTATCTTTAGCAGATGCCGGTGAAACCCAACCGGTGCAATTGCAGCGCATTGTTTCACGTTGCAAATGTGAATTCTTTTATGTTAGTTATGGCGATACCATTGATCCAAATACCATTACCGAAGTGCCACCGCCACCTTCAGAAGAAACACTATCGCCGTGGGAAAAACAGGACGATGCAGTTGATGCCTTTACTCTGATGCATCACGATTTGGATGTTTGCACAAATTCACTGCAATATGCAATGATACTGGACATTGTAAATAATCTTTTGCTCTATGTAGAGCCTCAGAGAAAGCAAGCGCTGGAGAAACTGGCGCGCATGCGTTTCCAATTGCAACTTCATTCGACAGAGGATCAAAAACGTCCCATACAACAGAAGCAGACACTCATACGCAGTCTACTCATGAAGATACGCTCATTGGAGAAGGATATACATCTGATCGGTAAGGATCGTGCTGAGTTGGGTGATACTGATGTGCGCAGAGAAGAGTTCGAAGGTGTGCAAATGCAAATACGTGAGAGCAAAGAAGAGTTGAACACGCTCAGTGAAGAGTTGGATATGATGCTACTTTGCTATAAAGAAACTCAACTGTCGCAGTTAAGTAAAATATCAAATGTGAGTATAGACTAGTAGCAAAAAAAAAAAAAAAAATTGAGTCACTTATTATAAATTAAATCATACTTCTATTTCATAGGTACTTGCGGATAAATCTTTGACTATAGTGCGTGCTAATGAGATTTGTTTTAAGCGTGCTCAATGGCGACTTACAGAGACTGATGGCCAAATAGGTATCGCCGATTTAGTGCTTAGTGGTTTTCTTTATACAAAAAAATCAAAGAGCGATGATTCTGTCGAGCATTTGCTTGAACTCGGCAATATACGCATGAATAATCTAATACCAAGAGAAATATATCGTGAGGTTTTGCTGCCAACAGAAATACAAAAGGACATGCCAGTGGATACGCACAAACGTGTGCTGCGCGTTTTTTGTCGCGAAAAACCACCAGTTGGCGGTATCTCAGTTAAGGAGCATTTTGAGATCAACGTTGCTCCCATAACCATTGCAATTACTAAGAAATTTTACAGTACAATGCTTAAGTTCTGTTTTCCCGATCGAGATGCCTCCGAAACGGAAGCTGTTGATGATATAGAAGAAAACTCATCGGGTTCCTCAACATCATCGTCAGCCGTGCCACCCAAACCGTTGACAAAGAAACCTTCGAAATCAAAGAAAAACTCCAAGGATTCTGAATTTTATGTTAAAATCGAAAAGGACGATGTGGAGAAAATGAAAGAACGCGCTGAAAAGAACAAGTTATTTATATATATAAAAATTCCCGAAGTACCTGTGCGTGTTAGTTACAAGGGCAACAAAGAGAAGAATCTGGAAGATATAACTGATTTTTCGTTGGTTATACCAACACTGGAGTATCATAATGTTACATGGACTTGGTTGGATCTGTTGCTTGCTATGAAATCGGTCAGTCGACGCGTTATATTGTCTCAAGCTATTAAGCAAAAGTTGCAAATACATCGTCGCCAACCGCTTACATCGGCTGGGGAGCGAGCGTCACCGCAGGAAGAAGATAAAGCAAAAATGCTTTTCGGCAACCGTTTAGCGGTATGATTTTTTTTTTTTTGTTTAATAAATTTATGATTATTTTCTCTTTTTCCTTTCAGAATGAAAATCGAAGCCAAAGAAAGGGTGTATTCAAATTTGCTCCTACTAATAAATAAAAAACATACAATTATAAATGTATGGCCACTAGGTACCTCGTTGTTAAAAACACACTTTGGAAATTCATTACTTCTGATTTTAGACATGCACAGCCCTGGTAATATAAACAGCACTCTATTGAATAACTACCTAAATAGCAGGAACCGTTAATAATGGTTATAACGTTAATAATGGTTATCAAAAGCAAATAACACAAGCAAGTAAATAGTAGTCGTAGGACTTTTTGGAGGACACCAAAATGATCACAGAATATCCTCTACCTGTTTCTTACATGTGTTTCGAATTTTGACTTTTACCATTCAGGTCAAAAAAATATCAGTTATTATTGATCTTAATTTTTTTGTTTTTTCTGGTTTGTTTTGTGGGTTAATATTTTTTCCTACAAAATATTGCACAATTTTCTATATCTCAAGAACCCGTGATGATGGGACTATAAAATTTTGCTTGTTGGGATATGACATAAATATCTACTATGTGTAAAAAAGAGCCCTGCATTAATATATTCATCAAGCGAATATACACAGCTTCTCTGGTGTAGGAGTCACTCCAAGCGAATAAATGTAAGCAACAGGTCGTGTAGTACAGAGTAAATCAGCGCAAGAGATTAACTACTTATCTGTTCTCTTTTATACACTCCTGCACTGCGCTGAGCTTGCTAGCTTCGCATTGTTTCAGGATTTACTCTAAGTAAACGACACGAATATTCAGGAAGGTGATAAATAAGCATTTATGTAATTCTTTAATGCGAAGTCATTTAAATTTTGGATAGAGACACGATCAAACGTATTTATTAAAGAAAAAAAATAATAGTCTCTCGCATAACAAGGGATTTTTGCGATGATATTAAAATTATGCGCAAAATATTCAGTGTATAAATAACTTATATTTTTGTTATTTTTTATTGATTTATTCGCTATATGTGTCGCGACCGTGCGACCTGACACAGAAAGTTTTTGAATCAATTGAATTAATTTTTCTTTTCGGCAGTCACCTCTCTGCAGACAATGGCTAACCTCAGAGAGTAAAAACTGGCATGAAAAGCTTCTTGAGACCATAAGCCGTTTGGAGTCGGCATAAAACATGTAGATCCAGTTCTCGATCATTTGTGTTCAAAAACATTTCACAACACACACAACGCAATTGATCATAAGAAGCGCGGTCAAAGTCCTTTCAAGAGCTGAAATGGCCATTTCTTTTTTTTTTTTTTCGTTTATTCGCTACCTGCTGGAGTAAGTAAAGCAGCGTATTCTTACTCTCGTCATTTCTTATTTGTGCATAAAACAAAGAGAGTGTTAATGCAGGTATGAGTATAGTAGAAAAGCGATTTTGTAAACTTATTTATTCTACAGCAAGTAGGCGAAAAAGCATACTCATGCAGGTCTCTAGTGTAAAAAATTCATTTTGAATTCCTACATGGAAGTGTGGAATGAAAAATTATAATTATAAAATTGTTCACATATCACATTTTTACCTTTTACCACAATAAATTGCATTATTTTCTATCGGGACGTTGGCGCACACAGTGCGGTGGTCCCTATACGAATTTAGGATAAAATTAGAAGTTTTTAGAATTTAATGAAACTTCATTTCTGAAAGAATATTGACACTCTAATTTCCAAAAACCCAGTTATTTTTTGCATTGCCGACAAGTTCGATTTTCAAATACATAAATAGTATTTTAAGCGTTCATCTTATGAATGCATTTGGCTTTTCCGTACTGCTTACCGTTTTCTGAAAAACACCAAGTTTTTCTAGAAGAAGTTACTAGAATTAAACAAAACTCAAAAATGCACTCGGTTTTTTTTTTTAGAAAAACCTAATCGACGAATATTTTTGTACCAAAATGTCAGGGATAAATCTATACTAAAATAAAATACTGCCTCAAAAAAAAAATTTTTTTTTGAAAAGTGTCTTTTTTTCAAAAACTCCCGAAGGCCCTTAATTAAAAAGAAAAACTTAATATCATGTATATTTTAGTAAATGCCTATCCAAGTTTGCAAATTTTGTTGTTTTCGGTAATTCTTTAATATTTTGCAAAAGAAAAAAACACAACTCAAACCATTTTCTAATTTATTTCCACTGCACAAAGCACTGTGGGGCGTGTTATTAAAATCTACCGTAATAAAGTGTACACTTCATATTGAATTAATATCAGTTTCACCTACAATAGTGTATGTAAATCTTGTTCCCTAATATAGTCGCGCAAAATATTTAATAATGATGTTGAAGCTAAAATTGCAATATTATACGAAGACGTTCAATTTCGATTTACAATCAAACCAATTGCACGAAAAGTTATTCGAACAGTTCCGACTGTAATACGGTAATAATTTCTTCATAAGTGGTCATAAATTTCCCTACTTTTCCCAAGGTCATAATTTTCATATCACGTTGCCATGCAACATACATACATATATATAAACTATCGTGCTATAAAGAATTTTTGACACGTTTAATTTTCATGCCAAGCTAACAAATACCAAATTTCATTATCCTTTAATAAACAGTTTTTAAGATATGGCAATTTGTGTGATATTTTGTGCAAAAAATATACCTATCGGAAACTTAAATGTTTTTGTGAGAGAAAATAATCAATAGTGTCCTATTTATATAATCATGGCTGGTTTTTTTGCAAGGCTTAAATTTATAAGTAAAATATAATGACTGTCAGAAGTTAAATAAGAATCCAGTTGCAATTCACGCTTATGCCTATTATTTTTTAAATTTTGTTGCAATTAATTAGCAGTATTTATGAAAACTTAAAATGATATATCTAAAAAATGGTATTTGTACTCGATGTATTGCATATTTGCAATCAGCATTATATTGCAATATATATAATAATATATATATAACAACTACACATAATTATTTTTATGTAGAAAAGTGTAATAAAAACCTTTTTAATTTTTTATTTGTTACACTAGTATTAATGAATATTTTCTAGCAGCAGTGGCGGTTTTGGTGGATGGTGAAAAGGACAATGACCCGGGCATTGTCGCGCAACAACCCGAGTAGAAATAAAGTTAATATTAACAACTGTCTTATTTTATCTTTATACTATATTAATTTGATTTATTCAATGTAATATTCGTGCAAAAAGCAATATAATGATATCAAAATTAATTAATTGATCAGTGAATTATAATTTTTTTAAACAATAAAAAATATTTACTCGCCTATTCTTCGTACCAGAAAACCTGCTAAAAGTAGTTAACAACATATTTTTTTAACCTCAAACGCTTCAGCATTTCTTTTTATTCCACCCCAGTTCGGAATATCAGATCATCAGTATGCGTTCGGGGTATTTCGAATCAAATCATCCTTAAAAATCAAAGAGTCAGATCATCAGAAAAAATTTTGTGAAAATTATCGAAATCGGACAATAATCACACATAGCTAACACTTCAATTTTTTCCAACAACCACAATTTTTGGTGTGAAACTTCATTAGCAATGTATACAAGAACGCAGCGAATTAGATATTCGCTGCACTCGGCAGCTTAAAATTGAAGAGCATACTTTTTGACAGTTTGATAAAGCGTTCACAAGTCGTTTAGCATACAAGACTTGTAAATTCTAATTGTGTTATTTACAATCAAAGGAAATGTATTCCACTTTCCACTATTTGATAATATTCGAATAACATTTTATTACAAGGAAAGTTGAAGTTTTGAATAAATTAAGTTGCGAGCTATGGATTTTATAACTTTTTTGTTTATACTTTGAAATGCAAGAATAAAATACATATAATATTTAAGCTCGGCCAAAGTCTTTCAAGGTCTGAAATGGCCAGTGCGTTTTTTTTAATAAACAATTTTGGAATAGAGCTGTTTTGAATTTAAATAAGTAGAATACAGTCGTTTTGATAATTGAATTAAATAAATAGTAATAAAGGAAGTTTGAATAAAAGAGCTTCTAAATGCATTTCTTGCGATTCATGGATTTAATAATTTAAATTGATCATAGTTTGAAATGAAACCAAAATAGAGTTCATAATATTTAACTCTTTAACTTTGGGATAAAATTGCTTACTTCGTTTTGATTGATAATTTAATTGAACACAAAACTACTCAGAATATACATAATTGTCATAGGCAAACTTTGAATAAAGCCAACAATAGCATTTATCAGTATGAAACAAAATCGTAAATATATTTTTGAAGTGTACTTTATTTAGCCACTTATATAAAACAAAGTAGTGAATTTGATGTGAAGTAAAACCGATGTAACGAAAGGTTTTAATAACAACAAAAATTCGCTGCACTCTGTAATATTAAAACAACAAAATTGTTATTTTAAGAGCATTTTGTTCGCAGAGCAATTCAAACCCACTAGTTCTCGATCTTCAGACTGATCTTCTATCCTCTGAGCAACGTATTCATGTCAACTGAAATTGCTGGTGAACTATAACGTATTTGATCCTTTTTTCTTCCTTATCTGATGGCATTGGATTGTGTCTTGGCTATATTAATAGTGATACATTAATCACAAAGATTACATAAAATTTCGGAAAATGTACTTAAAAGTATGGTCGTTGAATATTTATAATAAAGCATGAACACCGCGAACACTCACCACTCTGCTGTTTCAATAGCGTGGCAATCGATTAACATATCATCAATGTTTAAAACTAGGTTCATGTACATAGTTAAAGCTAAGTCAAAATGATGATCCCATTATTTTTCAGGGTTAGGCACTGCAACATAAAATTCTAAATTTAGAAATTATTCTTCTTATGTTGATTCAATTGTTCTGTTTGTTTGTTTTCGAACCATAATAATTACTAATACCGCCTGTGATCGAAATTCGACTATATAGGAGTTGATTTTTTAAATTTTTATTGAAAAAAATTTGGCTAAATTTGGAAAACAGAACGTAAAATTAATTGCTATTGAAGTGAACCAACGATTAGTTTACATTTTTTCGTAAAGATTATATTGAAAAAGTTTATTGGCATGCATGCATGGTGAAGTGTTGTTTATGTTTAGATTTCAAAGTCTTCTGGATTGGTAACAAAAAATTTTTCCAGAAGAATTTGACTTCACAACGCATTTCATTGAAATTATAATTCAAATCAAATTTAAAATTTCAATTGCATTGATATAAAATTCATAAAAAAATTAATGTCAAAAACATGTTTTTCCATAAAAATTTTGCAACACTTCTACTTGCCTAATTAATTTGTTACCAGTTCTGTCGCTCAGAAGAGATCAAAATGTGAGCGGTAAACTGAAAATGGAAAAAAGAGTCTACATGGGCGCTAAGTGGCGAACTTTTTTTGTGTATACGCTTGGTCAAGGTTGATTTATAAGGTTGTCGCAAGGGAGAGAGTGAGTACCCATAATTGTCAAATCGAAGTTGACAGCTCATAGAAAATCTGCAAGTGCTTTCTTTTATCATCCGTTTTTCTTTCGTAGTCATTCGCAAAATTGGCTGGTTTTGACATTTATGGGTACTGAGAAGAGAGTGCGATCAGCCCTGCGACAACCTTATAAATCAACCTTTCGCTTGGTCAACAAATATACGCTGAAAATCGTTTTTCTCTTTTTATATTACTCATATTTTTCTCTTTTTTTTTGCTTATGCGCGTACGTAACCGAACTCATACCGCATTGCAAAAAGAAAAATTCTAACGAAACAATGTCGAACGTTTTTTGTTTCTTTCTTTTCTTTGTGTACGAATCTTCTACGTGCATATGAACCTTTTCTTCTTTCTTTCTGGGCTAAAGTTTATTCATAATAGGGTTGAATTTGTATTCACTCAATTTAAGTTTCTAAATTCTCAATAGAAAATATAACATTGTTTGAATATTTTCTAAGTAGGAAAAAAATGTCAATTTTATTTTAAAATTATTGGTTTTGTTGCCGTGGCCAGCAGTGTACTTGTTCTAAACTTGATGCAGTGAAGAATCCATTAGTCATTTCTATTAGAGTTTTTACTTCGCATAGTCTTTGCGGTTCTATCCCAAACATATTTTGAAATTTTGTATTCATTTAAAAGTTAATTATATACGTTGTTCCTTCGGAAAGATTCTCTTTAGTAACCTGCCACGATAAAGAAACTGTGGCACTGAAAACCATAGCTGTTTGGGCTTAGTTTTGCAAGTTTATTCGTAACTGTTAGAATTCTATGCGCAAAGAGCAAGATACTTGCCCTGATCTGAAAGTTCTGCCGCCCGGAGCTTCGCAACTGCTAAAGCCGTCACTGTCTACAATTATACATAAACTAAAAATAAAGAAAAAAAGTATTATATATAGTTTTGAGTCAACACTATAACTAAAATATCTTGCAGCAAATCCTGGAATTTAAATGCTTATTTTTAAATTTAAATATCAAAGAATACTACTTCACTTATTTATTATAAAAGCAAATAAAATAACGTGTGTACTTTTATGTTTTTTTATTGCGTTGCTTGCTTTTATTAAATATGCAAATCTTCTGGCTCTAAACAATTTAGTTTTTTTTTTTATTTATTTTATTTATTTATCATCACATGCACTGCTCTTACCCTGACTTAGCTGAATGATGCAGTGTTATTTGAATCTATTTTTAATTTAAACGGCAGATAAATTCTTAAACATGTGCAATTAAGAAACAAATAAAATTGAACCATATAAACTACATTCTATTCACATACTCATATTTTGTACATTTATATAATAATAACTTTTGTTTTTTTTTTAACTTTAGGCATATTAAATTAATGATCAAAACTAACAAAAATTATTCATTGAATTTATGTTTTTTCTACAAAATTGTACATTCTATTTAAAACGAAGAAAGTTGTTCTCTTACTTTTGCATCAGTTATTGAAAATTTTTTCATTTATTGAACTGAGTCGTACACCACTTTTTTTGTGAAAGCGTGCTACTGCTTGGACATTATTTTGTATGCTGTTTCATAGGAGGCTGAAAAGAGAAATGGAAAATTATGTTAGAAAATAGATTGCATTACGTATACTGCAACTACACGAGAAAGAAATCCCTTGCTAGTAGAATATACAAGTAATATTAAAAAATTTAAAAAAAATTTTGCCTTTGTAACAGCTTTTATCCCATAATAATTAATTAAATAACTTTTAATTTTAGCAGTTAAGGTTTCTACAATTTTAAAATACAAATCGTCGCTTGAGAAATTAAGTGTCGTATGTGGCATTTTATCGGTTCTAAGTTAGAATAGGTTCTTTATGTATTGAGGGTATCTCTTTCGTTTAGCGTGGTCAGTTTTTCGATATCGTAAGTCATTACCGAGATTCAGAGGCATTATTTTATCGTATGTGGCAACTAATAATGCCATGGTATGTCATACTACCATAGGTTTTAAAAAAAATGTATATAGTATGTTTCTAAGTAAGTTAAAAAAATGTGAAATCGTCACATAGGATAAACATTAAGGCCTTACTGAAATTAGGCACGCTCTCTAAATAACTATACAGTCAAATCCCACATGCGTATTCTGTATAAATTTGAAGAAAATCGGTCAGCTATAAACAAAGTTATTAGCTCTAAAAATTTGAATTCAATTTACTCAAAACTATCGAAAGCCACATATGACACTTAATTTCTCAGGCGACGAAATGTTATAGTGTTGGTCTATAATCAAAAAGCTACATCGCAATAGGGAAACAATTTTCAAAGTATATTTATGGGGGCTTTTGTGCGATAAGATGTTGTCTAAGGTTGGGTTGAAGGCCATACTATTGGATAGTTTCTGACTAACAAGAGTCTTCTACGTATTAGGGACTTGTGTGTTGGGTTTCTTGGATCCAATTGCAGGGTAAGTGAACTGTTTTTGTTTGACAGTCCTAAAATATAAGTGTGTATTAAGGAATGTTCTGATAACCATCCAGTTATGAAATGTATGCTTTTATCGTATTTGTGAAAATTCCTTAATATAGCAGTTTAACGTCTAAGAAGAATCAATCGATAAGAACATTAGGGTTGATGTATCGTTCAAGTTATACACCTACCATACTATGGAGTTTTTTTAACCTATACATAGAATGTAAATCATTTATAATTTTGGAAAAAATTGTATCGTTAAAAGTTATAAAATTTCATGAAAAATAGAAATAATTTTTTACAATGCTATTGCAGTCCTCATATGTATTTTTTTTAACAAAGGGTAATTTCAATTCTAAATATTTCCATACAAATAACGAAAAAACATTTTTTTTTTTCTTAAGATTCCATAAACATTTTTCATTAAATAATAGGATTGCCATTTTTTTCCTATGTCTGACATTTATTTGCAACAAAAATTTACTGCCCCCGAAATTTAGTTTCCAGTAGCGCTTTAAGTTGCCAGGGTGTCAATGTATGAGTAAGAAACTGTGAATGTATTGAGTTTTTCCAACTTTTACTTGCGCGTATGACTAGTGAATGTGGGAGAGGGGGGGGGAAGGGCCATAACACACGCGAAGCCAGTGCAGCATTCTCCAAATTAGGAAAAGAGTTGAGTCGCATAGGTCTTGCAGTGAACGCAGATAAGACGAAATATCTGGTGTCAATAAACGAACAGTTTCTTGCTCTTCAACCTTCGAGGTTGTGAAGGACTTCGCCTGCCTGGGATCAAGCATAAACTCACCAACGATATCAGCATTGAGATAAAACGAAGGATAACAGTGGGTAGAGTGCGTGGCACATACGCCAGAGAACCCTGGTTCAATTCCCACCTGACACAGACAATTGAATTAATTTTTCTGTTCGGCCGTAACCTCTCTGCAGACAATGGCAAACCTCAGGCAGTAAAAAACTGCCATGAAAAGCTTCTTGAGAACATAAGCCGTTAGGAGTCGGGACAAAACTTGTAGGTACAGTTCTCGATCATTTGTGTTCAAACATTTCACAACACGCCCAACACAATTGATCATAAGAAGCTCGGTCAAAGTCCTTTCAAGGGCTGAAATCCTCATTTTCGTTTTCGTTCGTTCGTTAACTCTTGCCAACAGCTGTTACTTTGGGCTCAGTGGGCAATTGAGAAGTACCGCCCTCTCTCGACGAACAAAAGTCACGATTTATAAGATGCAGCACAAACCTGGACATTGAGCGGCTCTGATGGAAAGCTTTTAGGAGCTTTCGAGAGAAAGATTCTTCGTAAGTTCAATGGACTCATCTGCGTCAATGGCGAGTACCGAATACGATGGAACGATGAGCTGTATGAGCTATACGCCGACATCGACATAGTAGAGGAGTTAAAATTCTCACAAATAAAATTGCTCACAAAAAATAAAAAGGCGCTTGCATTTGTTTTGGCAAAAAAACGCAACAATGATTTCTTATCACGATTGGATTTTGGTCTGGGCTGAATAGTATGAATTGGACCGATCTCTTTTAATGCTGTTGATAAGATTGCATTTCAGAGTTTAACGTTGTAAGAGTGTTACACATCAGCCCACCGTGAGTGGTACACATCACCCTAATGTAAGCAACTTTTTTCTCATTGATGGTATTTTACCACAACGTTAAAAAAGTAGAATGTTTTTTATATTTAAAAATATTAAACAATACATTTTACATCTCACTTTTAAAATCTGAAGAACATTTTATCCGAAACGCTATTTTTTGTAAATTAAAAAAAACTTTTTCACAAAAATTTTTCACACTTTTTAAGAACTCTAATGAAATGTATGTCTGCCTACTTGCAACACTTATGAAAAACTAGATAATGTCAAAAGAAACATATCACAGTTGTTCATTCGTATGTTAACATTTTGTACAAAAAATCACCGTGTTATACATCACGCCATGTTACAATACGTAACCCCAACTCGCCCTACAAATGTAAATGTATAGGGGTCTAGCCAGGCACCATGTTTCGGTTTGAAGGGTATTGAAATAGGTGTCGGAGGGAGGGTTAAGACTACTGTGATTAAGGGGGTTCATTAAGAAGTAGATACGACACATTCATATGTATTAGAAAAAATAGTTACCAAAACAAAGACCCTTTTCGGCATGGAACGCAGCACCAATTCGTTGAGTAAAGCATTTTGTGTCTCATCTTTGCTAGGATCAGCCAAAGTGTTGTATTCCAAAGTTAGCTCAGGAAGATTTTGCCAACCGACACATAGCGGATACAAATTGTACACGAGTTCTTTTTCGGCATGAGCAAAAATGGAAATATCAAGCTAGAAAGGAAAACGCAATAGTTAAGGTAAATTGAAGTAATTTTTCCAAACTAATTCTTAACCTACCTGTTTGTGTCCCGAACATATAAAATTATCAGAGTTACTTATGCTCAGTGCCGATATTAAATGCAGCACTTTTTCTGTAGGATTTTTCAATACCACCTTCAAGGTCAGCGGCATTTTGACAAACATTTTCTCTTCTATCGAACAGTATATATTCAGTGGTGGTTCCTCAATTTCTCTGCCGCTAATAATGAATTTCGATTCGTTCTCTTCTTTGCTACCATGGCGACGCCACTTTATGCAATATACACCAAAAATGGGCTGAGGCTGTTGCTGTTCAGCGGTAAGAACTGCTTTGATGAAACCACGACAGTGACCAGTTGCTTGAATGGCATCCATGGCTTTATTGTAAACCATACGCGTCGTTAGTGACTTCGGCGTTGTTTGTGTTGTCGTTGCAGCATCTGCGGAGACGTTGCTACTGCTAGTTACTGCATCTAACAGGTTTAGAGCTGGCGCACTGCCGACCGTCATCAGTTTGCCATCATCCGAAATAGTCGATGTACTCATATTGGAATTCTGGCTGCTCAACATAATCGATGGTGCATTGATGTTATTTATTATTGTCATATTTGTTGGAATTTTCGCTATGAGACTTTTGTTCATGTGTCCGACGCTGCCACTCGCCGTGAGCAGTGTACCATCATTTCGATTTACATTGGTAACTTGGTGGTAGTGCTTGCGGAAACTACGTGTTCTACTAAATATTCTATACTGTGGTTCAGTTTTATTACGTTCATATTCTTTTGTCGTTATCCAATCGTTCAGTGTGGCATTTGTGCGTAGCACAATAACATCTTCGAGCTTTTCTCCGGTTCGATAGGTGTTGGTGTATTTTTTGCGTTGGAAGCTATAGGTGGATTGAACTAAATTGTGGTCCTGTTTCGAAAAAAAAAGCAGATAAGATATGAAAATGAGTGGAAAAACTAATTGATATTTCAAGCTTACACAGATAAAATAAGTTTCGAGAATATCTAAATCACACTCGGATTGCACTTCTATGTTGGCGCGGAATAGAAAGTTTTCGCCACGATAGATTTTGATGAGTGGCTTTCTGTTCAGCGTATAAAATCGGCCGCAAAATTTAAACTCATGCATACAGCGCACAGTCAATACTTCCTCTCGTGTCTTTCTCAGGCGTGTATCATCGATGAATTCAATGTGTATTGGTGAAGCAATTGTTAAATCATTTATGCTATTAACAACTGGACGAATATTAATTGGTGAACTATCGTTGCTGTTTGGCGTTGTGGTTGTCATCTCAGTTTGAGGACTTCCAGTCGAATTAGACTTTTTTGGACGCATCACATCCATGCTATAGGAAATAGTTTGCTGCAATTCGATGGTTGTTTCGATCAAACTGAAGATAAAATACGTTGCAGTGTTGGAACTTTGCATGGACAAGTCGCCGATGTCCATTTGTATTTGGGAGTGAAGTTTTTGTCGATTGGACGATACATCAGTGGTGAGAAAAACTAAAAAAAATATTCATTAATTAAATTGACTTAATTTAAATGGTATAGAGGCAAATTATCATCTTCTAGCATTAGCAATGGAAAAATTACTATACCAACTAGTATTCTGTCTGGTCTGGGTTAAGTCCGATGAGATTAAATATGGGATTTCTGTTAAAAAACTTTTTGTTGTCAGTTTTAATACTGTTTTTTACCATTTTCTCAAAAAATGTGCAATTTTTCGTATACATTTTTTGTTTAATGCCTTAAAAAAGAACTTAATTGTGGTTATTCAATTCTAATCACGCAATGCCATATATACAGTTCAAAAGTCAAGAAGAGGATCGAAATTGCAAACTTATCGCAATTTTGCTACTGTTTATTTTGAAAAAATTCACAAAATTGAATTTTTGTGTATAAATACTTAATGTCGCCGTCTTAATTATTTGACCACCAAATTAAAAAGTTTTCAAAAATTAAATCTTTGAGTTACAAATACTTTTCTTATGACCCTTGAATGAAATAAACATACATTATGGATACACCTATACTGATGTTTATTCGTAACTATTTATTTTTTCTACTCACTAATTGAAAGCAATAAGAAATGTTGGTAGCATTAATGGATTAAAAACTATGGGTCATGAATAATACTACCAAATAATTTTGGTGAAATTTCGGAATGAATTCTGGAAACTTCATTGAAATTTCGGAATGATATGCGAGTATTTTTTGGGTTGTGGTCAAAATTCCACTTATACAAACTTTTTTTGACCAAATTCCCCTTTGCAAAATTCTTCCTACACATAATTCCACTTTATTAAATTTCCCATCACAAAATTTCGCTTTATAATATTATTTTTAAAATTTTTTAAAGGGGAATTTTGTAAACGGGGAATTTTTAAAAAGGGAATTTCGATCTGCTCCCATATTGTTATACGTCAATTTTAATTAAAATTTGTTGTTGTTTTCCCACAGCTCATCGTATCAATCAAAATTTTGATTGAGCTACAAACGTGAATTAATCCGTCACAGTGTTGCATAAATAACTTTTCTGGTACTAAAAACAACACTTCTTCTCGACATCTGCCTTTCAATGAAAAAATCACGTGTGAGCAGCCATTCAATCAAATATTTCACCGTACGTTTAGACTGCCTGTACAAACGAAAAATTAATCGCGAAGAATTTATTACAATACTGTTATGTTATGTTATCATGGTCGGAGTACAGACCGCAACAGAACTGCCAGGTGGCGGGATTTTCCCCGTTTTTTGGGATTTTTCGACTTAATCGGAATGGCGGGGAAAATAATGACCAGTAAGGGAAAAGTGTAGAGCTAGTAATATGTAATTTTCAATTTTCCCCAACCTGAAGAAATGGTTCGGCAATAAGAGAATTGGGTCGAATATAGAGGTCATCGTTTGTTTCAGTGACCGTTTGTTTCAGTGTTGACCTCTACATTTTAAAGATTCATGATCTTTAAAATGTAGAAAACCTATTATTTGAAAGGAATAATAAAATTGAAATAACGCTGGATTAAATGTATCGATCTAAAAGGAGATAATGCTGAGAAATAAAACGCTTTTTGCCGAAAAAAATACATTTTAATCAAATCAAATCAATCTTAAATTGCTTTCGTATGATACATATTTTGGCGAATACAAGAAATGCATCTTTATTTTTATTGTTTTCAGTTTTAATCATAATTTTTTGGTGGATCCGCATAATAGGTTTTATCAAGGTTCTCAAAATTGGCCTTTGTTTCAGTGATTACCTCTACATTCGACCCAATTTTCTTATCGCCGGACCATTTTTTCAGGTTTGAAAATATGAAATAGTCGCAGGGGGCTAAATTTGGAGAATATGGTGGATGAGGTAGCAGTTTATAGTCACACTTATCGATTTTTATCTTGGCAACTACAGACGTGCGTCGGTGCGTTGTCATAGCGATTTTTCAATTTTGCTTCAAAACAATGTCAAATCTGTTCAATAGTTGTGAATAATATTCGCCGATGATCGTTTTACCCTTTTCAAGGTAATTGATGTAAATTACTCCGCATGCAACTGAAATAAACTGTAGTGATGACCGTGTTGGCCGACAGACACACCTTGGCATTTTTTGGAGCACGTTCATTCGGAGTTCTCCATTACTTTGACTGTTCCTTGGTCTGTAGTGTGTTGTAATGTGTCCATGTTTCCTTCACGGTTACGAAATGGCGCAAAAACTCCTTCGGATTGCGGTTGAACATCACCAAACACTTTTTTGAAGTGGACACACGGCTGCGCTTATGATCGAGTATGAGCAATCGCGACACCCATCGCGCGGATAGCCTTTTCATGTCCAAATAGTCATGTAAAATGTCACATCACGCACTCTCACTCTTCTATCGTCCAATGGAATGGAATTGATCGACGATTTCTAGCGTGACGACCCAGGTAACAATTTCTTAAAAATAAGCCTAGAGCAAAGCTTTATATAAGGAATTAATGTAGGAAGGAAAATTTAAACTTTCCTATATAATCGTGGCTATTTAATAAGTTCTCGATCATTTGTGTTCAAATTTCACATCACACACAACACAATTGATCATAAGAAGCTCGGTCAAAGTCCTTTCAAGGGCTGAAATGGTCATTTCGTTTTTTTTTTTTTTTTATAATCGTGGCGAACGTGGCGCAGTGGGTAGAGTGCGTGACCCATACGCCAGAGTACCCTGGTTCAATTCCCACCTGACACAGAAAGTTTTTTCAATTGAACTAATTTTTCTGTTCGGCCGTCACCTCTCTGCAGACAATGGCAAACCTTAGAGAGTAAAAACTCCCATGAAAAGCTTCTTGAGAACATAAGCCGTTTGGAGTCGGCATAGAACATGTAGGTCCAGTTCTCGATCATTTGTGTTCAAACATTTCATAACACGCACAACACAATTGATCATAAGAAGCTCGGTCAAAGTCCTTTCAAGGGCTAAAATGGGCATTTCGTTTTTTTTTATATGTAATCCTTGAAATAAGTTTTATGTAAGGTCTGTGCAAGGAAAAATGCGTACGAAATTAATACCTTTATTACGTATATCAAGTACATTTTTCAAAAATTTTTATATATTTACCATGGATCACACATTGCGGATTGAACTTGGAACCTTTGTATCAGTAGCCGCACGTCCTACTCAGACTCGTTAATTCAGGATTTGATTGAATAACGTTAAAATTAAATTACTATTTTTTTTTAATTTCCTTAAGTAATACTTTATAAAACCATAACTAAAATCATCTCATATAAGCACTTAATTTGACGCCCATAAATGGCTTGGGACGCTCTGCGGTCTAAACAAACAAATGATCATTCAAGAGTTCCATGGTTCAACGCCGGCATGAACAATTTATTTTTATTTTTTTAATAGCGATATCATCACGCTTTTAGCTGTTCATACATTGTACAGCATTGCTTATGCCGTGGTTATGCTAGGCAAAACATGTTGATGAGCTTTTTTTTTATTACCGAGGCGATTACCAACTGATTACCGAAGCGATTACCAACCAATTACAGAACCAATTACCGATTACCGAAGTGATTACCAACCGATTACCGCAGAGATTACCAACCAGTTACCAATTACCGAAGCGATTACCAACCGATTGCCAATTACCGAAGCGATTACCAAGCCATTACCGGTAATTATAGAAAATATAATATAGTCAAATATATATAATTATTATGCAATATAATTTTATATGACACTCAACCTCTTCTCCCTCTCTTGCGCATCTTGAGTGTACAAATTTAGCTCAGAAAAAAAACAATGCACAGTTTTGTTTACATGCATTCACTCTGCAAGACATGGCTTGACGACATCGTTGAAGACATTTAAACGACAAGTCTTGGAAGACCAAGCGACATTTTGTTTGAAAATGTCGTTGTAGGCTGCCATGGAAATGGATCGATCCGTCCTGCTAGAAACTGACATGTCTCGAAGACGTCTTCGAAGACGGATCGATCCATTTCGTGCTGGTTACGAAAATGAGTCAAATACATATGAATATAATGAATATTTCTACAGGTTTGGATGAGTATTCTCGTAAGTACAACGAAATTATGGATAAACTGGTGAAAATACTCGAATCATAATCACTTATTATCATATCACATAGATCTCTGGTATGGTATACCATGATGACATGGTATGATATGATGGGTATCATGCAATGAATGCCATGATGGATATGATATGATGGTATGGTATTCGAAAATGTATTAATATAGATTTAATCTACTTTAATCAATAATATAAAATGGAAGTTTTTAGTTAAAGGTTTAGTAACTTTTTGATTATTCTTAAGAAGAGAATTGTGTTCACTATTGTGTAACGAATGAGCCAAATTTGTTATTTTTTTCATGGCTCGATTCACTGTGCATCATTACTTATCTCAATGCAGTGCAATGCAAATATTGTACAATGTGTACTTAATCGTCATCAACCTATGCTACAACATATGTTTTTGTTTAGTAACGCATTTAGCCAAATTCACACAAGTTCAAAAAATTTTTAAAATTTCTCAATTTTTAAAACAATTCTTTACATCAACAGTAAACAGCTTTAACTTTTAATCATGTTTTTGTATTTTTTTTTGTATTTTTCTTAGACTATGTAAGAAAATTACGAGTAAGTAAAGATAACGGTAGAATAACTAGGTAAAGGTCACACAAAAGTTTTAAAGTTTTCTAAATAGTGTAGAATGCCAAGATGAACGCACATGAAAAGCATTCACCTTGACAAGGAAAACAGAATCGACTGACTTTTTATTTCTTGCATATGTTTTTGTTAAAGACAACAAAAAATGAAGTTACAGTTATTTCATAAATCGATGCAGTTATGAAATACATCTTCGAATTATGTATATCAAAAAAGAGTTTTTAGCTTTGAAGAACCTTGCAATTCGATATAACTGACGAATAAATACGTTGACAGCATGTCAATCGGTGTTTATTATTAACGATAATTAAAATTGAAAACAACTCGCAAGAATTCAGCTTTGTGAAATGTGCATTACATGTAGTCTAAATAATATGGTCAGGTTTTTGATATTTCTATCGATCGTGGCTGTTACCACATCTACTAATACAACGGAAAAATTAAGACGAGTACGCCGAATTGTTGGTGGTGAGCCGACCGAAATCAGTCATGTTCCATATCTTGTAAATATACGTAAAAAAGGTAAAATGCATTGTGGTGGATCCTTGATAACTCCAAGATGTGTAATTTCGGCCGCGCATTGTGTACAACAATTTAAACCAGCTGATTTTATAATACATGGAGGTGTTACATATCTACAAGAAGATATAAATAGTCGCCGAGTGCAACGTATATTTATACCACAGGATTTTACGCTACGAAGTTTGAATAGAGATGTTGCAATTTTTCAACTTGCTGGCCAGCTAAAGGGTGCTAATATGAAATATATTAAATTAAGCAACATCGAATTAGAACTCGGCGATATGGTAACCGTGTCCGGCTGGGGTCTTACAAGTGAAACCGCAAAAAAACCCTCCAATCAAATGCGTTCGGTTGATGTCAGAGTTCTGTCACAAACAGCCTGTAGAGAATTGTACAAGAATTTTAGAAATGTAACGAATTTTATGTTTTGCGCTTCAATTCCGGGCCGTAAAGATTCTTGCTTGGCCGACTCAGGTGGACCCGTAGTGTACAATGGAGAGCTTGTTGGTATCGTTTCATGGGCAAGAGGTCGTGAATGCGGACGCATAGAGTCACCGGGCGTCTATGTTAAAGTGAAAGCAGTAAAACCATGGCTTGAAAATGTTATATCGCAACATTGTTTGTAAAATTGATTGCTGTTGATGTATGTAGGTTTTTTATTAGAATATTAAGATATAAGTAAAAGCCATTGTACTTTGTTTGAATTCGATATTTGGAAAATATTAAATTATTTTGTTGTACATACTTAAGTTTACTGTTGTCAGTTTATATCGAACTTTATCAAAATTTATCACCAAACAAGACTAAATATACCACATTGTAAATATCCCTAATTTTTATTAAATATTTATTTCGAATATTAAAATTGATCTTCTTAATTTTTTCGCTTGTTTATTTTCAATTTTGTGAATTTTAATTGCAACTTGTATCGCTTGTGACCGAAATTCGGCCATATCAAAATCGGGGTTTCTTTTGTTTTTTTGCTGAACCAAATAAGCAATAAGAAATGTCTTTGCATGTGTTATATGAAGCAAGCAGAAGTTTAAAAGTTTTTTTTGACGCTGACGCGGTGGCAAATTTATTTTGTTGAGAGAGAAATTAAGAGACAGCACCAACAACAATAATGATGCACAGCTGTTTTGAAGTGTCCTCAATGCGACTCTCTCGCATTCTACTCTTGCTCGTGTAAGCTACAGCAACGATGTTTAATAGAGCTGTGCCGCTATGTATTTTGTTGTTGGTTTCTCATTGTCCCATTGGGAAAAAAGGGTTTTTATAGTTGCTTAGTTTTACTTATCGTAATGACAATATATTCGTATAAAAATTATTAAACATTTTTTCATTTATTAACATTTATTTCACGATATAAGCTTCATGTGAATATGTTGAAGTTTACACAAGTAAAAAGGGATCACAAACGTTTTTGTTTGCGTATTAATATACACGTATAGATCTACAATTTCAATATTTTTTGCTAGACAAATAAGAGAGAAAGCGTGAAAAACGGTACTGTGGATCGCGTAATCAATGCTATTCTATCATTCTTGGTTGGTGTGTTGAGAAATTTAAAATGAGAACTTTATTTGATGTGTAATTTGAATAATTTCGCACATAATTAATTTTTTTTTTTGGGTGTTTGAACGTTTGTCACATTCATTGTGACATTAATTGAATTAATTTTTCTGTTCGGCCGTCACCTCTCTGCAGACAATAACAAACTTCAGAGAGTAAAAACTGCCATGCAAAGCTTTTTGAGAAAATAAGCCATTTGGAGTTGGCATAAAAATGGTGAAATTAAACATGTTGAACTTGACATTTTGCTACGTTTGTCGAAAAATGTTCATAAAGGGAGACAAACTGCAGAAAAGTGAATGGTGCCAAGGGTAGCGATCATTTTTTTCAGAGAGGTGAAAAATTCGCGCTCACCTTATTTAATTTCAACATGGGCATAAAGCTTGTACGTCCCGTTCTCAATCATTTGTGTTCAAATATTTCACAAAACGCACAAAACACTTGATGATAAGAAGCTCGGCCAAAGTCTTTTCAAGGCTGAAGTGGCGAATTGGTTTCTTTTTTAATTACATTAAATTAACAAACCAATAATTAAAAAAAGAAACAGTTAAGTCAGGTTCCCAGTGTGAATGCACCTTTCTTTTTGAACAAGGTGGTAAAGAATATACAATTAAGAAGTTAAACTGTTTCTCTCTATTAGAATAAATCATCAAATTTTCAAATAAAAAAAAATATCTCTCCCGAATTGAAACCTAGAGGCGTGAAATATATGAGCTGGTCCTATTATTATTTTTTGCTCTTTAACATTTCTTCTAAACACACCTACACCCTATCTGCCGCCCTTTTGGAGGTCTCCATAGAAAAAAACATAAAAACTAGACCCTAGAGGGGTTAAATATATGAACTGTTCCTTTATTTTTGAAAATGTTGAAGCATTTTTCCTGAACACACACCCTATCTGGCACCTTTTGGGAGTCTCCATAGAAAAAACACAAAAACTATCGATTATGGTTCACATATTTTTCGAATTGACCCCTAGAGAGGTGAAATATATGAGCAGTTCCTATTATTTTTGCCTCCAAAATTTCTTCTTAACACGCCTACTCTCTATCTGCCACCCTTTTGGGGGTTTCCATAAAAAAAACACAAGAACTGTCGATTATAGTTTACATGTTCCCTGAATTGAACCCTAGAGGGGTTAGATAGATGAGGTGGTCCTATTATTTTTTGCTTTTCAACAATTCTTCTTAGCATACCTAATCCCTATTTGCCACCCTTCTGGGAGCCCCCATACAAGAAACATAAAAATGTTGCTGTTTTTTGCTTGCCTGGTAGCTGGAATCATATATACAGGCATTAACAGTGCAAGCCTTAACAGTGCTAACGTTAACAATGTTGACATTTGCAGTGATGATGATATAATATTGCTGGCTTTAACATTGCTGGCATTAACATTGTTGACGTTATCATTGCTGACGTTAACATTGCTGACGTTAACATTGCTGACGTTAACAGCAGTGCTGACGCGAATTCATAACTTTTACTCCTACCAAAAAGTGCTCAACGCACCTAAAAAGTTTTCACTTCAAAAATTTCTGCGAGCAATTTAATTTTAAATTGTCAGCAAAATTTGATAAGGTTTCTTATTTTTGCAAATAAAAATTCTCTTCTTGCGCGAGCTTTACTCGAACTTTCCTTGAGATTTGTACGTAAGCAAAGCTATGAACAAATACATCATCTGAAAAATTGACAAAACGAAAAAATAGCAAATTTTTTTTCAAATTAAAAAATATTCGTTTATTTAAGGAATGCAAAAGAGAGTCATTGAAAACATTTTACTTGATAATAAGTATTACAAGTTGACAATAATTTAACCTCACTGCCCATAAAAGACAAACAAGTGCTGCACTCAACGCCATTCATTTTCTGCTGCCACATTTAAAAACATGCTGTTCATGCCAGTGGCAATTATTATCAAGTTGTATTATCTAGCAGCGTCGGAAGCGCAAGATCCAACGGAATGGTATTCTACAAGTATGCTGGCGCGAATAGTAGGTGGCCAACATGCTGCCATATCTGAGTTTCCTTACATTGTGAGCATACGCGATGGCAGTAGATTTCTATGTGGCGGCAGCTTAATAACACCACGTTGTGCCCTCACTGTGGCACATTGTGTCGAAAAATTCTTCCCATCACAGCTCATTGTACGTGGTGGAGCAACATTTCTCTTTGATGAAGGCATCAACAGACAAGTTCAACTTTTTCTTTTACCGAGTCAATATGAAAAATACACTTTGAATGCTGATGTGGCTATATTAAAATTGGATCGTCCATTAATGGGTGAAAATATCAAAACAATTCCAATCAACTACACAAAAGTTTACGATAATGATATCATTACGGTTGCTGGCTGGGGCGAAACGCAACGTAACGAAAATATTTTCCTGAGAGGACTACAAGCAGCTGATGTAACCGTGATTTCAAAGCAACATTGTATCGATAGCTATCCACATTTTGCAATAAGCGAAAATATGTTCTGTGCTTCAGACTTTGCAGGTAGAGATGCATGTCAAGGTGATTCCGGTGGACCAGCTGTACGTGATGGCTATCAAGTAGGCATTATTTCGTGGGGATTCAGATGTGGTGTAAATGATTTTCCTGGAGTCTATACAAGTCTAAACAGTTCGGTGATTAGCAATTTTATTCGAAATGCTATTATTTCGCATTGCTAATTTATGCCAAAGCAAGAACAAAAAATATTTATAGAAGAAATATATGTACAATAAACTTAGCAAACTTTAAGGAGAGGTTCTCATGAAACTCGACCAGGAAACTAAACGGTTTTTTTTTCTATATTTCGATAGTTTTTTTTCATGTAGCATATGTTTCCACAGCGGTTAAGTCGATAGCGATTGCATAAAAAAGTTATTGCATAAGAAAAAACCCATCTTTTTCACGAATATTATTAGTATCTCATCAAGAGTATCTGACAAAATATGAGTATCTCGCATAAATCTTTTTGAAATGCACGCCTGTATTCCCTACCATACTGTGATAAGAATAGTTACCTCAGGCAACAGAGTCGCTAGATGCGCTATGGCGTTGAAAGTACGGAAAGCTAAAAACTCGAAAAAATCGTTAACTAAATCTTAAAACGCGTTTTCTGAAAACTATGTTTTCTAAACTGGTCTCCACGAATTCTCAAGACCTACTACTACTACTTATGGATTGACTTGATTTTTTTTTTTATTTTAAAGTAGATACAATTTATTGGATCCTATACCTAAAATCAAATAATATTGGACGGTTTTCTTTTATCTTTTTGAGCATTTTTAAGAGCAAAAATTGTAAAAAACGTTACTTAAAATTCAAATGTGTTTGTTATTTTAACAAATATTTTGTTGACATTATAGGTATAAGCTCCAGTAAAAATAATAAGGCAATTCACAAGGTGTTGTAAAGTTGTATTGTTGTAAGTGAAAGGTTTTCTCATTTTCTCCCTTATTAGTAACGCGATTTTTTTAAAATTTTGGTTGTATGTTTTGTTTATAACTAGAAGTTGTAAAGGGTGGTTAAATTTTAAGGGCCGATGTTGAATGTGAACCACACCATTTCTAAATTTCAGACTAACTCAATTTGATTCATCGAAAGATACACAATCGAGCAACGCGTTAAAGTTATTCAGGCTTATTATGAAAATGAGCGTTTAAATTAAAATGCATATCGTGCACTTCGTGATTTTTTCGGTCAATTTAATCGTCCAAATGTGCTTACAATCGAAAAAATCGTGCAAAAAATTGAGCAAACCGGGTATGTAGGAGATGTGAAAACACCAGTGCCACCTCGTACAGCTCGTACTGCAGAAAATATTGCTGCTGTTCGCTATAGTGTGGCTGAAGAGCCGTCAGGCAGTTACTGTGAATGGTGTTCGCTATCGTGAGATGATAACGAACTTTTTATGGCCCGAATTGGAAGATATGAATGTGAACGATATGTGGTTTCAACAGGTCGGTGCCACTTGCCACACAGCTAACGAAACAATGGCGCGACAAATTCAATTGCCGTATTATCTCACGTGGTGGCGATGTCAATTGGCCGCTAAGATCATGTGATTTGACACCGTTGGACTTCTTTCTTTGGGGTTATTTGCCAGCAACTATTCAAGAGCTAAAGGGATGAGATAATTCGGCACATTAACGGCATAAAACCTCACTTATGCCTCAGCGTCATCGAAAATTTGGACCATCGGATGGAGGTGTGCCGCCGAGGTTGCGGCGGACATTTGGCCGATATTTTGTTCCATACATAATTGAACCAATATTATCATAATAAAAAGAAATGACAATAATTTCCTAAATAATTTGTGTTTAAAAATATTCTTACAGCGATTTGACAATAAAGTTAGAGCCAGTTTATTATTATTATTTTGGTTATTTTACGTGCGGCACAGAAATTGTTCAGCAAGTAATACATGGGCATTTCCACAAAAATGTAAACCAAAAAAAAAAAAAAAAAAAATTTAATGTGTTTCGAAATTTAATATTTTTATCTAGTAAAATACTGATATATATGAACTTCGCATTCTGAAAATTTTAATGCCTTAACTAATATTAAAACCCTCTTCTACTGAAGATATAGGACATGACACCTAATAAGCTTCGATCATGGCCGAACTAAGATGTTAGTTACTCTTCTTAAGCTCTTTTCTCTCTTCTTTGATTACACATTTTCTTAAGGGAAATTTTGTCGCGTGGGTTATGCCGCGTGAGTTACGGCAAATATTTTTTGGGAACTCAATATATTTTTAAATAAGCAAAGTTCATTGGTAAAGTGGGTTTATTATGAAACTGCACTGTTTTCCCATTATTTAAAAATTAAAAACATAAACAGGTTATATGGTAAAATACGCAAAATTTTTACAATCTAAACGTGCTTGCAAAACAAAGTTACTTTTTTTTTGTCGCGTGAGTTACGCCCATATTTACCACTGTTATTCTTAATTAGTTACAGGAACGATACTTTTGGTATATCATACCATTACTATTTATTCTAAGGCATATAAAGCTGTTGGAATCACTCAAGCAATCCGTATTGAAGCCAGACAAAGTCGCCAATGTTGTACAATTTATATACATCAGCAACGAGCGCTGCTCGAACGACAACGTAATTCGGCTAACGCGAGGATCGTATCACTCGTGTAATCAAGCAAATTACTTATAATTTATCTAAGATAAATACCAATCAATTGGATTTGTACAGAGATGCTCTAAGAGTTTAATTCAAACGTAAATAATATTAGAACCGACAAAAGTATCCGAAGACGCTTTCAAAGATTACTTTAGTTTAATGGTGTATCCTTTTTGGGAAAAAAAGGCATATGTACATAAGAAATTTTTTTACATTAATAACATAAACTTCCGAGAAAACGAAGCTTTAAGTCGTACGCATGTTGCGTGAGTTACGCTAGAAATGCCCATATAGGCGATAAAAAAAAAATCATAAAACGATTTTTTATGAGATTTGTACTACAGAGCCTTTTGGTGTTCAAGATAGTGCAAAAACAAAGTCGAAAACAATCACCATATCATAAAACCCGTATATATATTAATTATCATGCAAATCGTATAAACAGCTTAGGAGTTTTTCGACGTTTTTTAAAATATTTGTACTACAGCGCCCTCTGGTGTTCAAGATATAACAGAGTAGATAAGTCATAAAAGCCCATCATATCCGAAAACCTCTATATACAAATTTTCAAGCAAATCGGATGAACGGTTTTGTACTTTTTCACGATTTCTTATGAGATTTGTACTACAGCGCCTTTTGGTGTTCAAGATAGCGCAAAAATGAAGTCCAAAACACTCACCATATCATAAAACCCCTATAAACTAATTTTCATGCAAATCGGATAAACGGCTTAGGAGTTTTTCGACTTTTTTAAAATATTTGTACTACAGCGCCCTCTGGTGTTCAAGATATACCAGAGTAGATAAGTCATAAAAACTCACCGTATCCGAAAACTTCTACATACAAATTTTCATGCAAATCAGATGAACGATTTTGGAGATAAAATACCGTTCGCCTCCCCCGATCATACTTTTCATAAGGCATTCACCACCTTACTCCCCAAGTCAAGCGTGCCTAAAGAAGTTTTACTTCAAAAATAAAAATATGCGTTGAGTGTTTTAGCGTTTTTTATTTTGAAATGGGTTTACATATATACTTCTATTTTTAAAATTAGAGTACAAAATTGCAAGTCTCAATTTTGTTACAATATAAAGGTTTTTGAAATCAGTTTAGCAGAAGCAAAGTTATGATAAGCCATAAAAGGCAAATTTATGAGGTTTATGAGGTCCTTGACGAAAAATTCGAAGCGATAAAAAAATTTTGTAAATGCAGAAAGTCATCATATATAATCACTTAATGAAATTTATATGTTGGAGGTATTTTTGTACAGTTTTCGTGTAGAACAGTGTTATTAATAAAGTCAACTGTTGTGAATTTTATTTATTTTTGCACAGAATGCTTCAACATTTTAGTTTAAAAAATTATAATCCATTATTATTAACTAACACCTTTTGTCTTGAATTTTCAAATAATTAATATTAGCAGTATTTTGCCATTGTTTGTCGAACGAACGCATTTACACGACGACTTGAGACGTTTGTATAAACTCCAGGATATTGAGCTCGAGCGCAGCCAATTCCCCAAGAAACAATGCCACAAACTTGCCCGTTGTACACCACAGGACCACCGGAATCGCCGGAGCATGAGTCCTTGAGTCCAGGCTCTGAAGCGCAGAACATTGTGCTCGTCAGCACAGCAGTTCCCGCATAAGCTGCAAGGCAATCGATTGGTGATAAAACGCGAACATTTGCTGTACGCACCTGATTTGGTGGATCACGACTATTCTCGTCCGTAATGCCCCATCCAGAAATTTTAACGAACTGTCCACTTTTTGGTTTCTTGCTGCATAATCGAATAGTGGAAATATCTGCACCCACATTCATGTTTGTGGATAGTTTCAAAATAGCCACATCCATATCCAAAGTTTGAGGCGCAAAGAATGGCGAAGTATAGAATTGTTGGACAGTTCGTATTTCACCCGGAGCAGATAGCAGACTTGATCCTGCATGAACGGTTAAATCACCAGCAGCAACACCTTGTACACAATGCGCCGCAGTTAGAACACAACTTGCAGTTATCAACGAACCGCCACATGTGAAGCGTCCATTTAAACGTAAGTTTACCAAATATGGTACCGAATCTATTGTGGTTTCCATGCCACCAACTATTTTGGTTTCACCAAGACCTAGTCGAAGTGCTTTTACGTAGTGTGATTTTAGACAGCAATAAATTAATAACTGTATTAAATATTGCATATATAACATGAACTTCGAAGTGGAGTTCATTGTTGCGGCGCGTGTAAACGATTGGAAATAATAAATTGAAGTAATTCTAGTTCATAGTCAGATTTCAATTGTTCGCTCGAAATGAGGATTAGTCACTTCATCACGAACGTGAACTTTAATAATAATAATTTTGAAATTTAACAAAAGAGAGTGGAAAACATTGTCAATAGAAAATTAATAATTTTGTTTGCAAACGAGAACTCTTGTAAAACAGTTCTTATTTGTAGAGAAAATTTTCCGTGGTTTCTCACAATTCTATTCCAGAGCAATCAGTGTATACAGCAAAAGTTGTAGGTGGTTTTATGTAAAAAAAAATATAGTGTTTTTTTTTTGAGGTACGAGATCTAGTAGACGTTGTAGGTATAGTAGAGAATATTACTTGTATACCTAAATATTTTATTATAAAATTTATCGGGAATTGGGTTAAAAAAAAAAAATATACTATATATGGGGCATCCGCGTCAGATCGGCTACAATTCAGACTTTATGTCTCTTATTTCTTTAAAATTTGGAGGGTCGATAGACCAGTGGCGTAGATAGCTTTTGGTTCTGGGGAGATCCGTAAAAAAATGTTCTTTTGAATACCTGATTGCCTGAGTGTTTTGTGACACCAAATGTAATGTTTAAATAGCCCAACTTCGTTTAATCGTCGAAAAACTATGAAAAAGATGCATTGGCATGTCAAATATGTATTTATATTTACATATATGTATATTTATCTACAATGTATTTGAGAAAAAGCGACAATTTTCTTCAGTTTGTTAGATGCCAAGTCAATTATGTTAAGTTAAGTATGTGTACAACGGCTACTTTCGGCTTTGTTCATATTTTGTTTGCTTCAAAACAAAACAGACAATGGTGAGATTGTAGCATGTTGAACTTGTAGCTGTATGGTACGCGGTTCAATGCGAGCACGGAGAGGGAAAAGGCAATTTGTGCCTGAAAGGTTTTTTGACAGTTTTTCTACTTAATATTTGTAAATAAAAAATATGTACAAAAAAAAAAAAGAATACGGTCTGTCGTCCTTGCCGTGAGGAACGAACCTGAGTACTACTCAAATCATCAAATAAAAATAATAAAGCCTATTAATAACCAACTCACCAAGAAAGTCAAAAAATTTTGCGATCTAGTTCTGTATCTTCATGTTAAATATACCAGTTGGCTTTATGAAAAAAAGACAGATCTTGAACTTGTGCTGAAATGAAGGTATACTGCTTTTAAACTATTTTGTTGCACTGCAGGAAAGAATGTTAAAATAAGTAATCACCCCGGAATTTCATTTCAACCACACTAGAATGGCTTATGATCGTCGAAATTTAGAATTAACCAACATTCGGGAGATGCCCGTTATAAATGTGAAAGCATTGTATGATTCGGAAGACGGGTGACAGTAGGTAGGAAAGGTGGATTAGTGTCGGTAATTGACTTTCCTTATTATTATGCCAATTTTTTTTCCAATAAAACTCTGTCGATAATCGCAATACAAAATTGTTTATGCAAAACTTTTTCAAAAATTGAGTCGAATTTTTTTTGACATGGGTTTTATTCCAAGCCAAGGTTATAGCAAACAATAATTGCTAATAGGTGCTACTACGGGCTCAGTAAGCAACTAAGTTCCAGAGCTCTCTCTCGATCGACAAAACTAACACTCTACAAGACGCTCGTTCTACCTGTGCTGCTTTATGGCGCTGAGGCATGGGTAGTTTCGCAAACTGACGCAGCCGCTCTGGGGGTGTTCGAGAGAAAAGTTCTTCGCAAAATCTTCCGGAGCGCGCAAAGCAGAGGCGCCTGGCGAGAGCTGATGAGGTCGGCCGAAACCTGGACACGGGTTGTTACGACCACCTAAGTAAGTAAGTAAGTATATTCCAAGTCTTTCTGATCCATGCACGCGACTTTTTCGTAAAAATACCTAAATTCATCCTAGAAAAAATTGAATGAATAATACGGCAAGCTGGCAAACCTGGAATTCAAAAATTTTTCGAATGAATATCAGAAATCTTTTTTTAGAACTATTATATCTACACTGAGTGAGAAATATATGGTGTTTGATTTTTTATAATTATTTTTGTGATGGAAATGCTAGAAAAGGGCACTTTAAGTATTTTTTTAAAATAAGTCAGGTTTCAACAGTTATAATTTTTTCCGAATTTTGGTTTTTTTATTTATTTGCAGAAAAAAGCTCAAGATTGTGCTTAAGCCATCCATGCTATTGGTTTTTTAAAATTTTGTATTTTTGGATTTTTGGGAATTTTTTTCGTAAAAATGCTCAAACTCAAAATTTTCAAATAAGTTTCGTGAGGTGGAGTAATGTGTAACATGGGGTGATGTGTAACACGGTGATTTTTTGTACAAAATGTTGACATATTAGGGAATGAACAACTGTGATATATTTCTTTTGACAACATCTAGTTTTTCATAAGTGTTGGAAGCGGGCAGACATACATTTCATCAGAGTTCTTAAAAAGCATGAACAATTTTTGTTAAAAAGTTTTTTTTTTAATTTACAAAAAATAGCATTTTGGATAAAATTTTCTTCAGATACTCTTAAAATCTGATGTAAAATGTGATATTGTTAAATATCTTTAAATATAAGAAAAGGTCTTGAGAAACAAGTGGCTTACATTGGAGAGATGTGTAACCCTCATGGTGGGGTGATGTGTAACACATCTAACACATTATAATTGCCATTAATGAGGCAACAACGTCAAACTCTGATATGCAATCACATCAACGGCATTAAAAGAGATCAGCCCAGTTCATACTATTCAGCCTAAACCAAAATTCAATCGTGGTAGGAAGTCAGTCAAAAGCTATGTTCTAACAACGTCAAAGAAACATTGACAGTTACAGGAGGTGACAAAAAAAAAAAATAGGGAAAAGAAAACCAAATAAGCAACAAAGAAAGCTGCAGATGCTCGACCGTAAAACCGGCGCTCGTCGTCGTCATCTGAAGAAGAACGAGATATTTACATGATTTGTTGCGATTTTATGTCAAAACATTTAAATCACAAAAATTTGCTTTAATAGGTATATCAAATGCACGCGCCTTTTTCATTTTTTGTGAGTCATTTTATTTCTAAGAATTGTCACTCTGGTATGAGCATTTCCGACAAATCATCATTTTATTTATGAATAGTATTTTTTTTTTTTAAATGAATACAGCCTTTCACATATTCCATTGAAGTTAACAATAAGTTTTTTTAATTTGAATGCATGTGTGTGTGTATGTGTGCATTGAGAATAAGACAGTTTTACGAAATATTGCTATTATTTCATTAATTTTTTATCACAAATACTTTTACTAAACATAAAAAAACAAAATAAACATAAAAAAATAAAGTTTCTGGTCTATAAACAAATATTTTGTTAGTGTTACACATCACCCCACTGATTTGTAAAAGACCAAAAAATCCAAATAAATACTCATTCTGCAAGGGTAGGCCTTGAAACTAATCAAAAATTAAATTTCTTAAGACTTTTATTGAAGCAAATAAAATCGTGTTACACATCACACCCATAACGACAGTTATTAAACATAACAACACAATTTTTTGCAACTGCATTAGGCATAGTTTGATAAAATATTTCCAGAAATTTGGATTTTTTTCGATTTTTCGATAATGCAACAAGATCAAAAAGGAGTTTTTTTTCGAAAGGTAAAAAATCACAACTCTGGTATTTTTTTTGTCTAATTTTCATGTTTGATAGCTTATTTTAAAGAAAAATTAAAAAGAAAACGAGCTGAGAACCAGCTCTTGGAAAATTTACACTTATACAAAAGTAATTTGGGCTTTATTAAAAAAATAGCACTTTTACCCATTTCGCCAAGTACTGACATGTTTCGAAGCAAGTCGGCACGGGTTCCCATAGTTCTAGGTACATGAAATTTTACTTACATTTATTTTAACATCATACGAAAAAGTTAAGAGGGCATGCCATAAAAAACTTCAACTTTTTTGGGATACCCGAGTATGTACATCAATCTCTTTGCGCGAAATTATCGTATGTCTCATTTTTTTCAAAATTTACTTTTTGATGCAAATTTGTTCTAGATACCACAACGCATGACCTGGTTAAATATTGTAGCTGAAATCCCTATAGTTACTCCAAAAATTTACTGTATATTTTATCGTATGTTACATTGCTTTTTTTTTCTTGAGGGCGAAATTATCGTATGTGCCATACAAAAATATTGTGTACATAGTAGTTGTTGTTGTATTTACTATTTCTTTTTTAAATTAGAAGTAGAATGCGAAGCGGATTGCTCACATTTATGAAGCCCTTTCGTACCATGCCTCTTCTATTCGCTTCACCGTTACTTACAGATAAAACAATATTAAAGTGTATAAAATTTAAAAAAAAAAAAAACAACCGACTACAAAATCACTACAAAGTAAAAAATAATTTTAAAAATACTTTTCCTTTTAATTTCTTGGTCATATTTGATAATTTATTTAAACATATTAATATATATGAAATCTTATTATCTTAATTTTTTCTTATTTGTTTTATTATCATAAATATATTAATTTCTTGATGAATATAATCAGACGTTTAATCAGAAGCGCCAACTTCAAAGCCAACTTCATCAAGAAATTAATAATAAAACTTAATCTAAAATAAGATAATAAAACAAATAAGAAAAAATTAAGATAATAAGATTTCATATATAATAATATGTTTAAATAAATTATCAAATATGACCAAGAAATTAAAAGTAAAAGTATTTTTAAAATTATTTTTTACTTTGTAGTGATTTTGTAGTCGGTTGTTTTTTTTTTTTTTTTTAATTTTTATTTCTTCCTTTTTAGAGAATATGATAAATTTTCGAAAAAAGTGTATAAACAACATAAATAAAATTGTTCCGAAAAAATTTGTTCTATTAAAATCTGAAAGTTTGTTGGTTATTTCAAATATCTGCCTCTTAAATTTAAATTAGATGTCACATGTTTTGGAATTATTATACCCATTCTTGTAACGAGTTTTATTACCCTAGTGTCAATATTATTCGAGATATAGTGTTTTTCAAATATTGCCACGCCCCTTTGTTAAATAAGCGCCCACTTTCTGGAGCGTTATTTCCAATAATTGTGCCTACCCCTGTCCTTTATTTCAGTACCCCAGCGTCAATATTAACTGCGATAGTGTTTATCTAGTATTGCCACGCCCATTTATCGAATAACGCCTACTTTACTGACCGTAATTTTTACTAATTCTGCCTACCCCTGTACAACAATAAATTTCAGTGCCTTAGTGTCAATATTATTCGAGATACAGTGTTTTTATAATACTGCCACGCCCATTTGTCGAATACCGCCCACTTTATTGACGATAATTTGTAATAATAATGCCTACCCCTATACTAAATTGCAGTACTCTAGCCTCAAAATTATTCAAGATACACTGTTTTTCTAATATTGCCATGCCCATTTGTCGAATTACGCCC
Source organism: Coremacera marginata (assembly GCA_914767935.1). Lineage (NCBI taxonomy): Eukaryota > Metazoa > Arthropoda > Insecta > Diptera > Sciomyzidae > Coremacera > Coremacera marginata. Next base: position 23,413,372 of record OU612047.1, on the reverse strand, counting down.
ATTTTCTTGCCCGTAATTGTGCCTACCCCTACACTAAATTACAGTACCCTAGTGTCAATATTATCCGAGATACAGTAGTATCTAGTAGTATCTAGTATTGCGAGATTTATTATTGCCACGCCCAGTTCTCGAATACCGCCCACTTTTGTACGGACACCTCCATCCTTATGATATCTATCTGTTCCCCAAAAATTATGGCAATCAGACATATGGCTTAGGAGTTATCGATGTACATACATTAAAAAAAAAAAAAAAAAAAAAAAAAAAAAAAGCAGAGAAACCGACGAACTTGAGAACCTCCTCCTTTTTGAAGTCGGTTAAAAAGTAGAAAAAACGCTTTCCTGTATAATTTGGCTTTTGGCACATACGATAATTTACAGCAAAGGGGTCAATATAGATAGATAGATTTTGATATAATCATTAAATTTTCGGTTGAGCTCGGTTGTTTTGCGAAAAAGTGTTTTTTTTTTTTTTAATAATTCTACCTTTGCAGTAATAATTTGCAAATTAATAAAGAAAACACAGTTCAGTTATATTCAAAGTCAAAACTCTATATTATATTATAACGTGTGTGCGTGTTGTTCAATTTGCTATACTTTGTTTATCAAGATAGTTTTTGTTTTAAAATTTAATTTGTTATTTTTTAAATACTCGAGAGGTATGCACAAATTAGTTATGAGAGAAAAAAGTTTTTTCAATTTTATTTAAGCTCATTCTTGCTGTGAGGCAAGTTCATAAAATTAGCTTATTGTCAAGTTTCACATTTCCTGTGGATTTTAAAAATTTTTTAGCAGTAAAATATTTTAATAAAATATATTTGACAAAGGTGTCTTTTTAACAAGAAATAAATGTTAAATAAGTTTCACACAAAGATATCCGTTAAGTTACATAACAAAAGAAGTACTGAGAACGATGGAGTATATGGCACAAAGTTAAGGCAAATTAGCAAAACAAATCAATTTACGGTAAAAGTGCAAAAAAAAAAAAAGCAAAAATAGCCAAGAAAAATAAATGTGTGCATTTATATAAATTTATAATATGTTCTGATATGCGACAAAACTGAAATGAAGAGTAATTTAAATGTTAAATGGCTGTTTTACGTTATTATTATGCAAAACTACTGCAGACACATAGCTAGCAATGTCAACTCTAATCACAGTGCTCGCATCATAGGTGGTACACCAACGACTATTAGCACGGTTAAATATTTGGTCTATTTAAGACTTGATGGTCAATTCATTTGCGGCGGCTCGCTGGTAACAGCTCAACATGTTGTTACTGCCGCTCATTGTGTTAAAGGTGTGAAACCGCGAAGCATAACGGTAGTTGGTGGTGCCACTTATCTTTCAGATAATGGTATACGAAGAAGTGTTTCAAAAATCTATCTACCCAAAGCATTTCGCATGGATACATTGCACATGGATGTTGCAGTTCTCAAGCTATCCAGCTCATTGAGTGGTGCAAATATTGCAACAATTAATTTGTGTAACTCCAGCTGGCAAGCTGGAAATACGGTTAAAGTTTCGGGCTGGGGATTAATTAGTGAAAATGGTCATAACCCATCAGAACAAGTACGTAGCGTAAATATAACGCTAATATCTAAAAACAGTTGTTTACAAATGTATCGCAAGATGGGAAAGTTGACAAATACTATGTTCTGCGCTTCTGCTCCAGGCTCTAAGGATTCTTGTGAAGGCGATTCCGGTGGTCCAGTAGTGTTTAAAGGACAATTATGCGGCATTGTGTCGTGGGGAGTAGGATGTGGCAGAGCACGATATCCGGGTGTCTATACAAATGTTAAAACCGTTTCGCCATTTATAAAGGCAGCATTGCAGCGAAATGATTAATACGTGTGTGTGTTGGATTGAGTGGAAGAATAGACATTTTTTTACAATTGCAAACAACAATAAAAGTGCTATTGCAAAAAAGTTCTAATTTTGTTTTCTTTTTTTTTTCTTTTCATCTAGGTTTCGATTCGATTATTTATTTCGATTTGATTGACGTGCTGTTAATGAAGTTGTCACGTCTACATAATAAAATTACTATTTTTACTGTAATAACTTTTTTTTTAATATGCGAACTTATAAATGTGGACAATATTCAGCAAACAACAACAATCTATAATTCTCTTTTACATGCTAGTATTTTTGCTGAAGTTATTGAAACTAGCTCGATAATATATTTTGATTATAAACGAGTAGATAAGTTAGAGTGTTTAGAGGTTAGGGTTGTCCATTTCGTGACTTCGCTCAATATGTTGCCTTAAAAATACCGGTAAATTTTTTCAAATTTTGTCCTGAAAATCCGGGAATCGGGTATTGATATCGCTTATAAGTTAAAGAACGTTACCTCATAAAAAAAACCGGAATATTAGAGAAAGCTGGATGGAAGCTTTGGAAAAGCACATATTAATGAATACTTTTGGCTAGAAAAGTTAGTTTTTGCAATCGCAAATGGATCGATCTTAAATACATCTCAATAACGAACCTTTTATGTTCGTACACATTAGTGTTCCTTAAAAATTCAGGTTATTTTTTTGATGGCCTACCCCCTTAATATCTTTGTATGATGTTAAAATAAATGTAAGTACAATTTGGTGTACCTAGAACCACGGAAACCCGTGCCGTGCATCGGTATATGTTAGTACAGGGTTATATGGGGAAAAAGTGGTAATTTAAGGGGTTACATGACATTGGCAATTTTTTAATAATTTTGTATTTTAGTAAATATTCTTAAGATTCTAAGAAAAAAAATTCATGGAAAAATTCCTACGGGTTCAAAAGTTACAGCCGGATTAGTGAGAGCGCATTTTTAATTTTTGCGCTACCTACGTACGGCAGCTGGTATACAGCCGTGGACACATAAATAGCACAAAAATACATGTAGGGTGTCTCGCGTAAATTTAAATAAAATTCATAGAGGAAAAAAATAATTTATTTCAAGGTATTTGAGTTTAAACCTTAAAAACTTAAAACCAGTAGTAACTTTGTAATTACGAAATCAAAACTAGAAAATTAATAAAAAATCTGAAAATGCTCCTTAGCTGAGGTGGACGTATAAATAGCACAATTTGGATCCTGAAAAAAAGACTAGTGATTTATTTTTATTTTACAATGAGCTTACGAATGTGCTCACTAGTACTTGGTACTGTATCCCGAATTGTCCAAAACAGTCCGACATCTTCGTCCTATACTCTCCACAAGCTTCCTGACCCTATCCTTCGGAATAGAGTACCAAGCCTTCTCAATTTCACTACATAACTCATCGAAATTTCAAAAAATTTTAGTTGCTTATGTTGACCACATCATTACAAAAATTTTCTATAGGATTGAGGTCTGGGCTTTGAGCCGGCCAATTCAAAATATTTATTTTTTCCTTTTTTAGCCAATCAATCACAACCTTTGCCGTGTCTTTTGGGTCATTATCGTGCATAAAAGACCACCTAATAGGCATGTTCTCAAATGCAAATGGTTCCATCAGGTTATTAAGAATATCTAAATACATATTTTTGTCCATTATTCCTGGTATACGAAAAATTGGCCCAACGCCGTGCCAGGAAAAAGCTCCCCAAGCCATTAAATTCCCTCCTCCATGCTTTAATGATTTTTTTGTATACTTCGTTTGAGACGCCGAACAAAAGTTTTTCCATCTGATCCAACCCTATTAAATTTGGTTTCGTCAGTCCAGAGCACGTTCTTAAAAAATTGGTCTTCTTTATTCACATGGGCCCTTGCAAACGCTAAACAATCCTTTAAATTTTTTTTTGTTAAGAGCGGCTTTTTTCGGCTGATGCGTCCATAAAGATAAGCTTCATGTAGTCTCCTAGAAAGTAGTTTTCTCGAAACATTAATGTTATTTTCTGCATTTATTTTCCTCATAATTTGCTTTGCTGTCTTCAATGGATCAGCCTTACTTTTGCGAACTATAAGTCTATCAGTAGAAGCGGTGGTTTTACGCGGTCTAGGATTGCGCGGCTTATTCTCGAAACTATTTGAACCATTTGATGTAACCAGCTTGAGTGCATTATAGACCATTTTTCGCGAAATTTTGAGAATATCCACGATTTCAGATGGTTTTCTGTCTTTTCGACTTAGTTCGTGAATTATAGACCTTTTTTTCCGGAGTGCAATGTTTGCCACGACCCATTTTATTTAGAATCGGCGAAATTAACTGAATAGAACTCTAAAATTTTTACAAACATCCGATTTTGTTAACTTTTATTCACCAACTTACATGTGTGCTATTTATATGACCACAGCAGATCGTACATGCCTATACAGAAAGAGATGGCCTGAGCAAATAAAAGTAAGTAACAGTACATCTCTCTCGGAGTTTTAAACAACGTCACACTGGAGTCTCAAAAAATTATAACTACGGTTAATGAATGCATTATTAGGTTCAAATGAAACGTTTAAAAAATAAGTTGACATTTGTGATATTTATGTGTCCATGGCTGTATGCTTGTTTTACTTGTTACCTGACTTTTGGTGGTTGTTATTTCGTACCTACTTGAAGGGTGAAGCCCGAATAGCTAAACGATTGCAAAGAACTATAAGAAACAGCACCACACAAGATAACGAAGGCATACAGTACGAAGCAGGCATGGCAGATTGAAGGTAACCTTTTTTTCTTTGTTCACAAACTTTGAAAGCGTTTATCTCGAAACCATGTTTTTCGTACTGGTGGCGGCACTAGCGGGTTCATTTTTTGACGAAATTTTTTTTTTTGTATTTTTTTAAACTTGATTCGCTATCGTATGACACGAGCTTTTTTTCTTAAATTTTTTTTCGATTTCTTATGAATTTTTAAAGTCAACATTTTTTTCGAAAAAATACACTTTCAAATTTGGAACATCACCAAAAATTGAAAACAAATTAAAAAAAAAACTCGTGTCATACGATAACCAATTTTGTTAAGATTTAAAAAAGTCATTTTTTTCCAGATCGGACAATTTTTGCAACTCCCAGCGCTGCAACCACGAGGCCCCGTTTTTTTCTCTGCCGCCAGTTTGGAGCTCTATAAAACCATGTTGGAGTGAAAAATATATTTTTTTTAATTTTTTTCTTGTAATTTGTTCAGTTCTCTACAATAATAAAAAAAATTTTTGAAAAATGTTTGTTTTTGACTGAGTTATGAATTTTTAAAACAAGGTCTGTTTTCTCTGCCGCGAATATCATGTCCCGCCTTAAAAAAAAGCCCCAATAAATTTTGTATAAGTGTAAATTCTGAAAAAGCTAGTTCACAGTTTAGTTTTTCTTTAAAATAAGCTATCAATCATGAAAATTGGACGAAAACCTCTAGAGTTGTAATTTTTTACTTTTCGAAAAAGCTCTTTTTTGTTCTAGTTGCATTAAAAAAAAAAAATCTAAGAAATCCAAATTTGAAAATATTGAAATGAAATCTTATGGAAATCTTTTCTTAAACTATACCTAATGCATATGCAAAAAATTGTGTAATTATGTTGAACAACTTGGTCGTTAAGAATTTTTTTGTTAGTAGTGTACCTTTTTGAAAATTTCGAATTTGACTATTTTTACCAAAAAAAATCCCAAAAATCAAAAAACTTCAAAATTTGGGGGGAAAACAGCACGACTGATTTAAGCATAGCCTTGAGCTATTTTCTGCAAGAAATTGAAAAAACCGAAATTCAGGAAAAAAGTTATACGTGTTGAAACTTGAATTTTTTTTCAAAAATACTTAAAGTGTCCATTTTTTAGCATATCGGTCGCAAAAGAAATCATAAAAAAATCGAAAAACATATACCACCTTGTTCAAAAAAAAAGCTTCATTCACACTGTGAACCGAACTTAGCTGTCCGATTCGAAAATTTCGAAATGGAAAAAAAAATTGAGCCTGATTCACTCGCCTGATGCCTGGTTTGCGTGTCATACTCGTATGCCCATGACTCATCACCAGTAATGATGGATTCGATGAATGATTCGTCGTTTTCATTTTCACCATTTCCAGCATGTCTTTCGCGATAGCAACTCGATCTCTTTTTTGCATAAAATTGAGTTCTTTCGGTACCAATTTCGCAGCGACAAGTCTCAAGTCCAATTCATTCTTTAAAATGTTCTGAACGGACCCAATTGAAATTCCGACGTCCTCTGCTTTCTCTCTAATCGTCAATTTGCGATTTTTGACTCAACATTTCTTTGATTTTTTCAACGTTTTCTTCGGTAGTCGAACACGATGGCCGCCCGGTACGAGGGTCGTCTTTTACTTCGTCTTGGCCACTCACAAATCGGTTAAACCACTTGTTTGCCTTCTGATATGTTAGAGCAGAGTCACCGTAACATTTCACCAACATTTTACGTTTATCGGCGCAGTTGAAACCATTTTTCACACAAAATTTGATACAAACTCGTTGCTCAATTTTTTTTCTTCCATCGTAAAAATCGAAGACACGAAAAAAGTTGTAAACAAAGCACTGCCACTTTACGAAATGTCAACGAGATACGCTGATATTTGGCAGCCTTTTCATAGACACATGTGGCAACCTACTAAAAAAAATTTTCGAATCGGACAGTTAAGTCCGTGGGCGATTAAAAATCGCCCAGGAAAAAAACAATTAAAAATCACCCAATAATTTTTCATACGAAAAATCGCCCAAAAAGAATTGGATGATTTTGCAGTTTTGTTGGGTGAAATTTCGTTTTGGTTTTTGTTGGATTTTTCATATGAAAAATCACCCAAATACTTTGGGTAAAATTGCAGTTTTTGTTTTTGGGTGATTTTTAATTTTTTTGGTCGGCAAAAAACGTGAATCAATTTTTTTTTGTCGCGCGATTTTTTATAAAAACTTTTCGCCTGTGGCGCTTTTTTTGACGGTTCATCCGTTTACAAAATAACCAAAACATTAAATTTTTCGCTTTTTTGGACGGTTTACGTTTTCACGGAATAACCAAACCAAGAAGTTTTTTGGTTCTTAACCAAACAAAAATAATTCAAAGCGAACAGAAAATATTTCAAAGGATTATAAAAAAAAGAGGACATAAAAAAAGGACATTCAAAGGGATATAATTATCAAATTGACAATCCCTTTTTTTTCTTTTGACCCATTTCAAAGACTATAGCCGAAAAAAAAAAAAAATTAAAAAATGTAATTTTAGCTAAAAGTAAATTGCTCCAACGAAATGTTTTTATAGATTTTTTGAGCATGATTCAAAGAATAAGAATTGGCCTTGAAAAAATTAAAAAAACGGGCCTTGAAAATTCTGCTCATTTCGTACAAGACAAACTTATCTCCTGGGAACAATGCAAAGTATTGGGCGATTTTTCATTTTTTTGGGCGAATTTTCGGTTTTGGGCCATTTTTCCAAACATTTTTGGGCTTTTTTCGTTTTTGTTGAGTGAAATTTCATTGGACCATTTTACATTAATTTTGTGGTATTTTTATTTGGGTGATTTTTAATTTTTTTTTTTGGGTGATTTTGCATAGCGCCGCAAGCGATCACTTCTCTTGGGGTTTTTTTGCTTGGGTGGCAATTTCAATTTCATATACAGCATGATAGAATAAATTAAGGTACCATAACTGTCAAAAAAAAAAAAAGCAAAAACAACACTACGCGGAGACTCAGTTTGCCAAACGACAGAAAATTATTTATATTGATATTGACAATAATGGTAGCTGAGAAAGAGAGTACAATCAGCCGCGATGCTACCTTCTTTTCCTTATACCGCGTTGGGAAAAACTTTTTGTTGTTTTTTTTTTAGTGTTTTTTTTTATGAAAAGTTAGGGAAAGAGAAATTGTAAATAAAGGTGCTGTTAATTTTCTGTTGTTCTTTTAGCTTTGGCATTACAAAAATATGCACCTTTTGGTGCGTCATTATAATAGGTTCATCCCATTAATTTGAAGAAATGGAATCGAAAATATTTTTTTTTTTAGCTTAATTTATTTATTTTTGTTTTATTTAACACATTTTTAATAATGAGTGCTACCTTCTTCATTTAAAATAGTTTCATAAATCCGGTTTGCAATGAAATCATAAAGTTGCTTCAAGTAGTTCAAAGAAATTTTACTCCAAGCCACTTTAATGGCAGAAATGAGTGACTCTTTTTCTTCAAATTGGCGACTGGAGTCATAAACTTTCCGAACTAACCATCCCCATACATTTTCAATAATCTTTAGGTCCGGTGAGTATGGATGCCATGACAACGGTTGAACATTTTTTAACTAATCCAGCTTGTAACGATACGTGCCGTATGAATAAGAGCGTTATCCTGTTGGTGAATCCATTCCAGGGGTCCAAAAATATTCAGAAACTTTGGGAAAGCTTGTTCTAGCATCGCTCTATACTCTATTTCCAGTCATTCTGCAAATTAGAAACTCCACCTCAATGGTTTCAAAATATGTTATAGCCCCCCAAACCATTACGCCTCCCTCGCGGCTATGATGACGAGTAAATCCTCTTTTCGTAAATCATGAAAGTAATAGTTATAACCATCCGGCCCATACAAATTGAATTTCTTTTCTACTGAGAAAACTACGTACTGGCATTCTCTCTTCCAAGTCATGTGATTCTTACAAAAATTCAACCAATTTTCTTTCCGTTCAGGGTTTAGTGGCGATTTTTCTTAATCTTACGTCGTGTTAGATGCTGAGCGCTATGAATTACCCGCCTCACGGTTGAAAAACTGGCGCTTACCATAGCTTGTTGCCTGACTTCTGATGCTGAAAGGCAAGTTTTGGATGGTTACCAAATAATTGCTCTGTTATCTGCAGCTGATGCCGCAGAATATGTACACCTTTTCATGTTTTTTCCATAGCCGATTTTATTTTTCAAAAAATTGCATACTACGTTTTGACTTCTGCCGATTTTGCTAGCGATTTCACGTGTACTTAAGTTTTGCTCTCTGTACACCTCAATTTTAACTTTTTCCTCCGAACTTAAAGTTTTTCCGAGTCCCATACTGCCACAAAATATTGTAACACCTTTTTTTAATTTGTTTAAATACCGATCTTTCTGAAACTCTGAAAGAAACTGAAGATGTTAACTGTGAACCTATTCTAATGACGCATCCACAAGTGCATATTTTTGTAATGCCAAAGCTAAGAGAACAACAGAAAATTAACGGTACCTTTATGTACAATTTCTCATTACCTAACTTTTTATAATAAAACACTTAAGAAAAACCCACAACAAAAAGTTTTCCCTTACGCTTATTTTAAAAGAAAAAATGGTTTGTATTTCATTGAAGTTGTGAACCTATTCTGCTGACGCGGAGTGTATGAAGTAAAACAAACTCTCTCTCTTTCTCTCACTGAAATTTATTGCCAGAAAAAAAACCAAAAGTGAGGTGATCGCTTGTGTCTTACAAAATACGATCATATTTTTCTTAATATTCTTTATATTCTCATAATTGGGTACCCGGCTAAATGCGTTAAAATCAAGCATTTTAGCTGATGCAAATAACCGGAAACTACTGAACGTGTTAAAATTAATATTTTCTGATTTTTTATATCAATAAAGAGGTGTTCAGGCCCCTGTACGGATGCAGTAAGTTATACCTGTTTATTAGATTTTTAATAGCTATTTCTATATTAGCTACAAACTTACCTTTATTTTTAAGATTGTTCGGAACACTTATATTGACAGTAACATTTTGTAGAAACACATTGTATGAGTTATTTACAGTTGTCACCACCGATTGATACTCATTCACAAGCATTGGTTCATTGCCAAAATCGGTTTGGGTGCTAACATGGAATCTATAGAAGGAGAAAAAAAACCCCCAACACATTTCTATAATTAATATCTGCTTTAAAATTATTGACATTAGGCATTCACTTACGTTGGAGCTATATAGCACATTGGATTTATTATTATATTATCATCTAGATCTCGGCATCGATTATGATGACGAAATGCATTGCGTGTAAATGTAGCGCTCTTTGTTAGCACAGCAGATAATTTATCCGTGCCCATTTGTGCTTCAATGCGCGTCACATACAATTGAGTATTTTCGAAAAACTTTTGCGCTTCAGTAGTGAATAAAAGTTGATAATAATTGTCAGGTTCAATCTTTAGATCGCCCTCGAAATTTTTATATACTATGGCTGAAGTTGAATTTGATGGCAACCAACTGTTACGCAGTTCAAGTAAATGTGGAATTGTTGTATATTTAGTAGAATGCAATTTCCAGTGTTGACTGCCATCGCTTAGGTTGATGGCAAAGTTGTGCAGCTTAATGGGAACATTGGTATGAAGTCTGTTCAAAAAGCACGCAATAAAAATGGGAATTATTGGGGGAAATAAAGACATATTTTATATTACAATTAATTTAAAAATTTAGTTTATTTTGTTATAAAACAAACTTACTTGAATATGAGATGTGCTTTAATGATTTCATCATTTTTAAGCTCAACATGTTCGAATGTGACATAACATTCCATGAACTCTGTTATTTTATCCAAATCGATTTGAATTTGTGACTTGGCCGTAGCTAAGGCAGTTTCCCACTTCTGACGCAATTCTGGCGCAATTTGACTTTGTGACACTGGAGGGACAGACTATAGGAAAAATTAAAATAAATTATTTCAAGCAAGCATAGTAAGTTATTTGCACACAACCTGAAAAACTTTCCACAAGTTTTCTAAAACCAAAATACGATCTTTTTGATCGTAATTTATGCGCAGCGAAAGAGCTTCGATGCTGCATGAAATAAAGTCCGCTACAGATGATGAAAGAAAAGCGCAACGCAGCGTTTTGAGTAGCACATCGGAAAGTATAGAAGACCATTTATCTTCACGATAATCCGGCAGCATAAGCGAGTAAAGACTAAAGCAGATGCGAAGAAGATTCTTTTGATAGCAATAGTTTTAAAAAAACAAAAACAAAAAAAAAACTCACGTAAGTGCCTTAGCATGATCGCCACACTTGAAATACTCTTCCGCCATATCAATTGCCAGTTTTTTGCGAAAACGTAGACATTTGTAAATCTTAAATTGCGCCATTGCCTGACCTAACAAGTGAATTATGGCGTTCTGTTCAAAATCGAAATTGAATTAGTTAAATTGTGTAAGCAACTTTGGGGGCGATTAATTACAGAGTGTTTGAAATTTTTCTCATGTTCCTGTACGAGCAGAATCATTTGTTGTTCGGACATTGGCTCGCCAGTCTTAACAGCACGTATGCCAAAATATTCGCTAAATAGAGCCATCGAGTTCATGTTTTGCAGTGACGTAGGTGTGGTCGGTTCTGTGGGACTCAAGGTAAGCGCTAAAACGAAAACATTTTAGTTAAAAATAAGCTATACAAAACATTTCAGCTAAAAGAATACCAACCACAGCATTGTAAAAATGTTTCCCGGCGTTTGGCTACATACTCGGCGGCTTTGTGATAATAAATACCAGGATGCTGAGTTTGCAGAGCAGGCAGACCATTTTTAATAGCCTCGCAGAAGAGATCAGCAAAGCAGCTATGTCTGTTGAAATCAAGCAATCAATATTGAAGCTTAAAAAAAAAAATTTAAATCAATCAACTTACTGTGTGCTCAACCAGGCATAGTGTTCAAATATGAGATCCTTGAAACCAATGCGATTTTTGTACTTCTCTATGTGGCTAATAAACTGATTGATCGAATCACGTGGCACTTTAAGCTTGAACATAAGACGACAAACTTTATAGTTTATGAAACCGGCAATGGTTTTAATTTCAAGGCAATTTGTATCGATGATGCGTATCTCTTCCAGGTTCGCGTAGGCTTGTGTATAGTGCCTGCACAATACATCTTGCATAAATAACTGTTTTAAAATAAAAAGGAGCATTATGCTTACTTTAAGGCTGTGCTAAAGTCTTGTTTTAGTTCGGCCACAAAACCTAATTTGAACTGATGCCTTATTTTGAGTGTTGTATGCGCCGTTGTGAGTTGATCACGATGCGTGCGTATACGTTTAGACATCAAAGCATAATAGGATTGAGACATATCCAGAAAGGCGGACTCCAAACGTAGTGTGTAACCTTAACGTTTAAATTAATTACCGTTTAAATTTACTTTTAAAGCGAATTGCACACGCACCCATTAAGTGTTCCGTATGCGGTAGAATGAACAGCATTTTAGTGCTGATGCCGCAAGCGCTTGTTAAGCTAGCAGCACGTTCGGAGGCTAGCATATCCTCGCCAGGAGGAAGTGGTGCCGCCTTTTGCAGTAGTACCAGACACAAGCGGGTATTGCGTTCCTGCAATATAAAGAAGAAAAAGAAAAATAACCAAAAATTGGCATACGTAATAAATTTGAGCTCCACACCTGTAGACTGTTCTTGAGACTCTGTATAGTTGAAGCACATTGCAGCTGTTTATCCGACCACTGTACATCATTCCATTCCATGTCTTGAAAAAGCACAACAACTGATGGCAATACATGCAGATGTTTGAGCATCCAGTTACGCTTCAGAATACCTTTCGGATGATACCATTCGTAGGAGGCACGCTTGGGCTTTGCCACCGGAAAGTCATAGTTGGGCGGTATAAGCTTAAACTGCACGGCAGCTCTATTGGTGATGGTGAATCATGGCACATATAACATTAAACAAATGTATGGCACCTGTACACATACCTCTCAGCCTTGCGATTGCTATTGAAGGCATCCCAAATTGATTTGTGCACTGTATTGCATTGCACATCGAGGCCACAGAAGCCCACAAGCGGTTGCGGTGTCACAAGTAGTTCTGATGGCAACGCGGCTCCATCGATGGACATGTTTTTTTTTAGCTTTACTTACCAAGACTTTGTTATCTATTCTGTAGTTTCTAAGCGTTCCGCTCCAGCAGAATACGTCTCAATTTTCAAGGTGCACCAAAAACTGCACAACAATGTGATAAATTAATGCTTTCCTCAATTTGTGTGATGTACTGCATACAAAAACCTTCTTTAATTAAGCCGCACCCGCATTTGCTTGCCTTATTTGTGGCCAGTTCTCGAATTTAGCTCGAATAGCTTTTTATTTTGAAAATCAGCGAAGAAAACGAAAAAACACTCCCAAAAAATAGATTTACAAATAATTTTCGCAGGAAAAAATGACGGAAACAAATTCTGACGTTTAACGTTGAGTAAGTGTCAAAATCAGCTGATTGTCAACGTAACAAAACATAAAGAAGTTATGCTATGCACCGCTAGAGCATATTAATATCTTAACGACAGGGTGACTTACAACCAATAAAACATACTCATTAAGCAGAGTATCCCATAGAAAATATTTCTTAAAAATGTTCTAATAAAGGGTAGTGTATCTATTTCTTATATATTCCTTAAGGCAGTTTGCTAGCTTATAGGGAAAAATTTTGGGCTTTTTTAAATTCAATAAATCAAATTGTATTAAGTATCAATAATTCACAAAAGACTGAAAACAAAAATAAATACTTACTTACTTACTTACTTAGGTGGCCGTGACAACCCGTGTCCGGATTTCGACCGACCTCATCAGCTCTCGCCAGGCGCCTCTGCTTTGCGCGCGCCTTCTCCAATCGGATACACCAAGTGCGGTTAGGGCTTCCTCAGCCTGGTCCATCCATCGGAGGCATGGTCTCCCTCGTCGTCGTTGACCAGCGACCCTCGCTTCGAGCACCTTTTTCGCTGGAGCTTCGTCGTCCATACGATGGACATGACCCAGCCAGCGTAGTCGCTGCACAGTTATACGCCGAACTACGTCAATGTCTCCGTAGAGCTCATACAGCTCGTGGTTCATTCGGATGCGATAGTCATCGCCGACTCGAACAGGACCGAAGATTTTGCGAAGAACTTTTCTCTCGAACACCCCCAGAGCGGCTGCGTCAGTTTGCGAAACTACCCATGCTTCAGCGCCATAAAGCAGCACAGGTAGAACGAGCGTCTTGTAGAGTGTTAGTTTTGTCGATCGAGAGAGGGCTCTGGAACTTAGTTGCTTACTGAGCCCGTAGTAGCACCTATTAGCAATTATTGTTCTTCGCTTTATCTCCAGGCTGATTTCGTTGTTAGTATTAATGGCGGTGCCAAGGTATACAAACTCCTTGACTACTTCAAAGTTATAGCTGCCGGATGAAACGTGGGAGTCTAAACGCCGAGCTCCCTTGTTTGTAGACAGCATATACTTTGTTTTACCCTCATTTATCGTCAAACCCACTTTGGCTGATTCCTTTTCGATAGCGGCGAAAGCAGCGGTAACATCTCTCTTGGTTCTGCCAACAATATCAATATCATCAGCGTAAGCAAGGAGCTGGACACCTTTATAGAAAATGGTGCCATTACGATGCACACCGGCCTTTCGTACGATCCCCTCCATGATGATGTTGAAGAGATCGCAAGACAGTGGATCGCCTTGCCTGAAACCTCTTTCGGTATTGAAGGTTTCGGAGAGGTCATTTCCTACCTTGACGGAGCTGCGTGTGTTGCTCAACGTCATTCTGCAAAGTCTAATCAACTTTGCAGGTATACCGAACTCAGACATTGTTGCGTATAGGCAATCCCTTCTCGGGCTATCGAACGCAGCTTTAAAGTCGACAAAGAGATGGTGTGTGTCAATTTGATTTTCGTGGGTTTTCTCCAGGATTTGTCGTAGCGTGAAAATCTGGTCTATGGTAGACTTACCAGGTCGAAAGCCACACTGATAAGGTCCAATCAGTGTTTTTGTAATTGGCTTTAATCTTTCACACAGTACGCTTGAGAGAACCTTATATGCGATGGAAATAAGACTGATACCTCTATAACTTGCGCAGATTGTAGGGTCTCCTTTCTTAAGTATAGGGCACAGTACACTGAGGTTCCAATCGTCGGGCATGCTTTCTGCTAGCCATATTTTGCTGATGAGCTGATGCATGCGCCTTATCAATTCATCGCCGCCGGTTTTAAACAATTCAGCTGACAGGCCGTCAGCACCCGCTGCTTTATTGTTTTTGAGTCGTTGGATAGCAACTCGAACCTCTTCATGGCTAGGTGGTGATACTTCCACTCCGTCATCGTCGATTGGTGGCACTGCACTGTGCTCTCGATGGGCGGCATTGGTGGAATCGTCGCCATTAAGTAAATTGGAGAAGTGCTGTCTCCACAATCTAAGCACACACTGTGTATCCGTATTCAGATCTCCATTTTCGTCTCTACAAGTGGATGCTCCGGGCTTGAAACCTTGGGTTAGACGCTTAACCTGTTGATAGAATTTTCGTGCATCCTTCTTGCCCTGGTATACCTCTAGTTCCTCACGCTCACGCTTTTCCTGCTCTCTTTTCTTGCGTCTGAAAAGGCGCCTCTCTTCCTTCCTCTTTTCGCGGTAGTTTTCTCGCACGGCTCGCGTTGCAGCTGACTGCAGCGTTTTTCTATAAGCGGCGTTTTTTACTGCAGTCGCAATGCGACACTCCTGATCATACCATTGGTTCCGAGGTTGCGGGCGCCGGAAACCAATGACTTCTTCAGCGGCAGCGCGCATGGAGTGGGATATATGCGCCCAAAGTCCGCCGGCGTCGTCGAGTCCAGAGGTTGGTTGGTTGAGCTTAACCGAGAGTTGAGCGGAGTAGGCTTCGGCAGTCCGTTGTAATTGCAGCTTAGCGACATCTAGCTTTCGTTGCATTCCTGAGCGTATGTTCTTGGCATTGCATAATCGCATGCGGATCTTGGCTGCAACAAGATAATGGTCGGAGTCAATGTTGACCCCCCGAAATGTACGCACATCTAGAACACTAGAGGCATGCCTTCCGTCGATTACAACATGATCAATTTGGTTTTGCGTTTTTTGATCCGGGGACAGCCAGGTGGCCTTGTGGATGTCGAGGTGCTTAAATCTGGTGCTACTAACTACCATGTTTCGTGCCGCGGCGAAGTCGATCAGTCTTAGACCGTTGTTTGTGGAGGTCTCGTGAAGACTGAACTGACCGACAGTGGGGCCAAAGATGCCTTCCCTTCCGACTTTCGCATTAAAATCGCCGAGGACTATTTTCACGTCATGGACCGGAAGGTGGTCATATACGTCCTCAAGACTAGCGTAGAAAGCGTCCTTGACGGCTTCGTCCTTTTCCTCCGTCGGGGCGTGCGCGCAAATAAGGCTTATGTAGAAAAATTTTGCCTTGATGCGGATCGTGGCCAATCTTTCGTTCACAGGTGTGAACCGGGAAACAAGGTGGCGTAGTTTCCGGCTAACGACGAATCCACATCCGAATTCGCGCTTCTCCGCATGGCAGCTGTAGTAGATATCACAGTGTGCTTGTTTAGAGCAGCCTTGCCCTTTCCATCGCATTTCCTGGATGGCGGTGATGTCAGCCTTTATCGTTTTGAGGGCTTCCGCCAGTTGGATAATGGCACCTTCCCTATAAAGGGTCCGGACATTCCAGGTGCATATCCGTAAATCATTGTCCGTTTTTCGTTTGCGGTGGTCGTCAACGTAATTGGGGTTCTTATCCGAGGCTGGTTTAGTTTTCATTGGGCAGTAGTAATGTGGCGGGACCCAAACCCTGCGCACATTCCATGTTTAAGGTCTATGGAGTGACCCGCCGCTCAAATTAGCCGTCAAACTGACGGATGCCAGTTTGCCGTTGCCCAGGGAACACCACTTGGAGGTTTGAGTCGACTTGAGACGATTTCGACATGGATAATGCTGGCCTCGCCAGGTTGAGGCGGTCAGACACGTTGCCATGTGAAGGTTCGCCCCCTGTTCCCCAAATAAACAAAAACAAAAATAAATAAACAATTGAAAAATTACGAGCTGGCAGAAGAAGGAGTGCTAAGAAAAAGGGGGCCTCCATCTTGACATGATTTTAACCCTCTAAACATCATACAATATAAAGATGCGACACCGCCCTACAAGCGAGTGGCAGAGTAAAATTTGAATGTGGATTTATCAAAAATCCACTCTTGATGCAATGATTACCAGACACCCTTGACAACTACTTATTTTCTCACGAGCGGCGATCGGAACTTGCCAATTGTTTTGCTGCTTATTTGTTTTCTCTTTTTTAACGCGTTTTAGACAACTCCAGATCGACAACAGAACTGTCCCTCCTACCTTGAAAATCATTATACCATGAATCCACTTTAATAGCCTTATTCTGTTGATTGACAACTGTAAATTCATTGACAAGCTATTTCGCTTATTTATTTGTTCTGAATATTTTTTTTATGTTGCTAACAATTGTGTAATGTTATGAGCTTTTGTTTATATTTAAGAATAAGACATTTTTACAGTTGTCAATAAATTTACAATTGTCAATCAACAGAATAGGGCTATAAAGCTTTGAGTGATTCAGCGGGAAAACGAATTAAAGCTTTTGAGAGCGAGAAAGAAGTAAGCAACTATGTGAGCATAATACTGAATAGCGATAGAGAGGATATGTTAAGTTTTGATGCAAGAAACATCTTATAAAACGATTTAGCTGCAATGAAAACGTAGCTGAATTTTCTTGCGTTTTACTTTAAAATTGTAGACATTTTTTGTAATAAGTTACCCTACTTATACTATATTATATTATATACGGTATTTCTTGTGTGTTGGCTTTAAGACTTTTTTTCGCGTTTTACCTTATATTAATATTGCTAGTGTATATTATTATAAGATAAATTCCATCTACGGAAGCCTACTCGCGAATAACGTTGTAAGCAACGTTTTTGAACCTGTTTTTCAGCAGAACAACGTTAGCACTACTCGCAGTGGCGGATCATGAAACTGCCCGGGGAGGGGGAATACATTACCAGAATGAAATTATGTTACGAATTTAAATATTTATTGCGTGAAGGCAATAAACAGCATACCCTGTAATTCGGTAGAAAATACATTTTTTTTTTTAAATAACTGCAGAAAAAGATGTTTGTATCAGTATTAAGATACAAGAAGATCGCCAGCATAGTATTTATATTTAGCCAAACAGATGATGGTGCATATAAATTCAATAAATTAACGAAAATGAAAAGAGTTTTTTATTTTGAATAGAACAACACAATAGCGCAGTACTAAACTTTTAACGCAATTCCAAATGCAATTTAAATTTATAGAGGATTGCACCGTTTTTTTTTTAAGTACATCCATTTAATGTTGTCTAGTGGTGACTTTGAAAAGTCTGGACAAACTGTTTCAAAGTATTTTAAGAATGCTATTATATATTTCTACACCACCAACATTTTTTTTATTTTTAATTTTCCAATTTTTCTACATAAGTTATCACAATAATTACCATATATTTAATGGCATTTCGACGAAATTTTAAAAATATGGGGTTTCCCATAAATGGTTTGAGTAATTCAAGAGGCCTTGCTCTTTAATGTCTTAAAACTCAGTATGAAATAACTTAGACTTTTTTTTTATAGAAGCAAAAATTAATTAATGAATGAATGAGCTTTCGAATCTTTTCATCTTCTATATATTTATTCCGGTAAGGGTCCCCTTATTCCAGCAAATCTACAAACGCTACAGCAACACTTGATATATCATTAGAAAGGTCATGACCTGTAGGTATGCAGGAAATTATTAGATTTTTCATAAGTGGTAGCGTTGAGCAGATATCAGCGTTTAAAGTTGGAAAAATGGCAAAAAGACTTAAGACACGAACTCGCCTAATGTGATTGAGAAGTATGATATACAAAGCGAATATTTAAGCCATTTCTTGATCAAGTTTTCTCATTTATTTTTTATATTTTACTTTGGTAATAGTTCTTAAAAAATATTCATGAAGTTTTACAATAGACTTTAAATAAATATTTAAAATATTTAAATGAAATAAGTGATACCAAAATGATGGAAATTTCAAAGTGATATTGCTTTTTTTTTTAATTCTATTTCATTGATAGCAGAGAGAGCCACTCTTAAAAACACACGTAAAGGCATAATCATGGCAGAGTGCAAGAGTATGCGCTTTCGCTGAATAATTCGGAGCGAATTATAGGTAGAAGCTTGCAAGAGAAAGCATTCAGCGTTTCTTTGTTCTATCAATCAGCACACATTTTTCACAACTGCTCTGCTTTTCAAGATTTTCTCTTTCTTCTATTGGAACCGTTGCTTTCATCGGCTTACTTAGAATAGAGTTCAAATAAGAGAATAAGAGTTGCCTTGCATAAATCTTTAAGAACACTCTTCTATATATTAATTCTTCTTGTAAGGGTCCCCTTATTCTAGCGAATCTACAGCTACCTTGATATATCATTAGAAAGGTCTTGAGGTGTAGGTAAGCAGACAATTATTAGATTTTTGAGAAGTGATAGCGTTTAGAAGATATGCGCGTTTTAAAATGAAAAAATGGTAAAAAGACTTAAGACACGAACTCGCTGCAATGTGAATGAGAAAGTGTGATTTCCAAAGCGAAGTAGGGAAGTACACCCGATTTTCGGGGCGTTATCACTAGTATCTTTTAATATTCTAATTATTCATTGTTTTTATTTTTACTTACAACTTAAATTTAAAATTTCCACTTTATCAATTTCAATTTGTTATTATAAATTATTTTAATTATTTTTTAGATTTTAGTTTGTAATAAATAAAAAATATTTTCATTAGAAAAATTTGAGATTGGAGAAAATAACTCATAAGAGTAAAAAAATATAAAATTTTATTAAATAAGTTTTATCAAAAGATTAAATAAGAAAGCAAATAAAATTTTTAACTTACACAAAACAAAATATGTTTGTATAACAAAAACCACATATTTACATATGTATTAAGCCACAAATATTAATTTTTCAATACAGTTACATACATTTTAAAATAGTGCCACAGTGGAGCATTAAAAAACCTATTTAAAATCTTAATCTTGCAACAAAAATATCTGCTTAATCTATACGTAAAAAACTAAGAAATACGTATAAAACTTTAATAAACATTTTGATTTCTCATTTCGGAATTTTTCTCAGAAGCTGTAGCAAATAAAAGAAAGTAAAAGTAAATGTCGAAAACGTTTACTGCTGACGCATCCATTATAATCGTGCCGCGCAACATTTTTCTTTGGAGACAGAATGAAGACATGCTGTTCGTCGCTTGTTGCGCTTAAAGTGTTCAGCCTATTATATTTAAAAATGTTTTTCATCGCAAGCCTAAAAAAAAACTCCTTTTTTCAAAATTTGAAAGGAAAATCTTTCTTTATGACAAAATTGAGATGGGATGGTGAAGTATAGCCTTTGGTGAATCCTCCTTTTTGACAAAACTGTGATGGGATGGTGAAGAAGTGAAACTTTTTCTCTGCATGCACTCCTTTCTTTACCATATCATTGCCACAGTTTTAAACATTATCTAACAGTTTTCGAGGGTTCGCTAATTTCGAATCTGATGTCAGCATTTTAATATTAAAGATGTTGGATAGCGCTGCCGCCTAAATTTTTTGTATTTTCATGAATTCAGTGCTGGGGTAAATTTAGGTAAAAATGGGTCACTGAATCTGAATCCGTTGTCAGAATTTCAAAATAACAAGAATTCGTAAAAATACAAAAAGTTAAGGTGGCAATCCTATCTGTTATCTTGAATTTTAAAACTGTAATATGAAATTCAAAACCAAATCCGCTGTCAGAATTTTCAAGTAAGAAGAATTCGCAAAAATACGAAAAGCTTAGGTGGCAGTCCTTTCCGCCATCTTGTATTTTAAAATTCTGACATCTGTTAGAAAATGCTAAAAACTCGTAAGAAACATTTTATAAGGTTTACCATGTGGTAAAATTTAAGTAAAACCCCATCCGCCACCTTGAATTTTAAAATTCTGACATCATATTCGAAATAAGCGACCCCTTAAACTGTCAGAAACTGTTTAAAATGGGAGCGGGTTGAAATTCCCCTTATAAAAATTCCCCGTGTCGGAACTCCCTCTCGTAAAATTCCCATTTAAAAATTCACTATTTTAAAAATTCCCTTTTTGCAAAATTCCCTTTTACAAAATTCTGTTTTTCACTACTCTACACTCAGAAAATAATAAATGCATAAAACTTCACTAAACAAAATTTGTAGACTAAACAACAGTATCAATATATTCTTTTTTTAATTTAATTTCTTAGAATATTAAAAAGGGAAATTTTGTGAAAGGGAATTTTAAAAAAGTGGAATTATGTGTAGGGGAAATATTGTAAAGGGCAATTTAAAAAAGCGGAATTTTGTAAAGGGGACTTTTAAAAAAGTGAAATTTTGTAAAGGGGAATTTTGTCAAAGGAATTTGTATAAGGGGATTTTCGACCCCAACCCGTTTAAAATGGAAGTGGACTGAAATTCCCCTTTCAAAAATTCCCCGTGTCGAAAATCACTCTCACGAAATTCCCATTTAAGAATTCAACCTTTTCGAAATTCCCCTTTTTAAAATTTTACTTTTAAAAAAGCCCATTTTACAAACTTCCCCTTTACAAAATTCTGTTTTTCACGATGCGACACTCACAAAATAATAAATTCATAAACCCTCAGTAAACAAAATTTGCAGACAAAACAACAGTATCAATATAGTCTTTTTTAATTTCTTTTTTTAGAATCTTATTAAGGGGAATTTTGTGAAGGTGAATTTTATAAAGTGGAATTGTGTGGAGGGGGAGTTTTGTAAAGAGGAATGAAAAAAAAGAGAATTTCGTTAAGTAGAATTTTGTCAAAGGAATTTTGTATAAGGGGAATTTTGAGCCCAACCTATTTAAAACTTGTTAAAAACATATTATTAAGTGGCAGCCCTTTTGTAAAAATTTAGGTGGCAATGCTATCCGCCATCTTGAATCTTAAAATTCTGACATCAGATTCGAAATCAGCGATCAACTAAAATTCTCAAAAAATGTTTACAGCTCGTAAAAAACATATTACAGGGTGGCAGCCCATTGGTAAAAATTTAGGTGACAGTCCTATCCGGCATTTTGAATTTTAAAACAGTGGCATTAAATTCGAAATCAATTTTCTTTTTGAATTACAGAATTATAAGAATTCTTAAAAATACAAAAAATCTAGGTGGCAGTCCTATTCGTCATCTTGAATCTTAAAATTTTGACATCAGATTCGGAACCAGTGATTCTCTAAAACTGCCAACTGCCAGTCTCTCTTAGGCAGCGCTTATATAAATTTTTACATTTATAAATGACACTTTCTAGTTTATTAAAAAAAAAAGCTTTTCTCATTCAAACCTTCAACAGTTTCGGATTTTTGAAAACTCAAAAACTTTCTTAAGTAAATTTCAAGTTGCGGTAATTTTCAAATTTCTAAAGGATGATACGGATATGCAATTTGATACGGATTGTTTAGTTCACGAATTTTTGAGAAAAACTTACAGAGTAACATAGCTTTAAATAGTAACAAGCTTTTTATTCAGTTACTGATAAAAAATGTACACGATCATCAGATTTCTACATAAAGAAATGGATACCTTTCAATTTTTTCTATCGATGAAGTTTCGTTGCAAGCTTGAAGTACAACCAAACTACGTCTACTCTTTCCCCTTAAGCACATTCTATGGCCGTGTTGCCATTCTAGCCACCCACATTTTTTATGCTTCAAATTTTTTTTTGCTGAGTTATATATTCACCACCACTCCACCAATGAGCAACCATTCCTTATCACACCCTCAAAGTCCAGCATGCATTTCATAGCTATAACAAGTAGATAGAAAAAAAAAATTAAGAGCTTACACACAAAAAAAAAATAAAATACGCAATAAAAAAAAAATGATGATGGCGTACGGATGTTACCAATTTTCTAAAAAAAAAATTAACCAGCAGAGTATCCTCCTGCTTTCGGGCATGAAAACCCACCACCACCACCCGCTCAAATGGCCACCTACACATAATATTTCCACCCTGAGACTCGCCTTAGTAACTCACACCCTCATTTTTTTTTTCCATTACTTTTGTGTGCAGAAAAAAAAATATGTTAGCCTGGCAAAAAATGGCGGTTTCCGGTAAGAGTTGATAGAGCCATACGCAAAAAAGAGAACGCCTCTATGATACGAGGGGGTGGCAGGCAAGGTGAGCAGTGCACAGCGTATATTCTTGCCTAATGCTTGCCTGCAGCTCACCCTAATGACAAACATACAGTCACACACACACACACACTAATAGAACTACAAAAACTAAGGGCCACCTTCCCTTAGTACTAATTACTAATACTATTGTAAAGTAGGAGAAAAATAGAAGAAAAAAATGTATATTGTTAGGTACTGAAAAAAATCTGAAATTTTTTATATTTCAGAATTTTTATGTGCAATTGTATGTGTGTGTGTGTGTGTGTGTGCGCGCTATTTTTTTTGTTTGCACTGGTCGTTGAACCATTTCGCAATCCTAAGTAATCTACTAGCTCGTGCTCATGCTACGCTACTCTCTCTCTCTCTTTCTCTTCCTCGCTCTATTTGGCTCCTTTTCGCACACAGTGCATACCGCGTGTCTATTGCGATATTTGATGCGGACTCCTGCTCATATTGCGCGCTCTTCCTTGTCGTCCTTATTTTTTTTAAATTTTTATGCGAATTTTTTTATATGCTCGTTATTTTTTTGTTCTGTTTTTGCTGATGTTGTTTCGTATTTGCAGATTTTATTGAATGTATTTTTGAGAATCTGTTTATGGGGGGGTTTCTTTTTTTCTCTGTGCTTTGCCAATGTTTTTTTTTTTTTTAATTATTTCATTTTGCTGATTTCTTTTTTGTGCTTTCCTCAGTATCGTCCGGGCTCTATAATGATATGCAAACTATATGAAATAAACATTTAGCTGTATTGGCGTAGGATAGTTTTTTTTTTCTTATTTGTATTTACAGTGGGCCAAGTTGGTTTTGTAGTAAGTAATTATTTTTTTTCTTAGTTCTGGCTTAGAAGCCATCTACAAAATTTGATGATACACGCTGAAAAAACTTTCCAATTACAATTTAGTTGCCAATAATGGCAACTATTTGTAATTTTATATGTTACTAACTAGAATATCCGGCGCCGCCCGGGGGCGTGTAGTATTCAAGGTGTGTAAAGCGATACAACCAACAATGCACAACCGTAAATGAATCCAATCTCAACCATAAATTTTTTTGTATGCAATAAAATTTTTAATTTTAGGACCTAAGCTTCAACCTTTTATTTATTTAGACTTAACCAACACTCAGGGGATGTTCCCTATAAATGCGAAAGCATTGTGTTGATTCGGAAGACGGCTGATAGTTAGTTGGAAGGTGGAAAGATGGAGTAGTGTCGGTGAAGATTTGATTTAAATTTAAATAAATTGAAACTGCCCGGAAACACGCTCGCAAGGAGATTATTCCACAATTTTACTGAGCGACCGAAGAACGAACTATCTCGGTAATGCGATGTTCTATTCGCAAAGCGAGTGCTCGAGTGGACCTAGGAAACACACGAGTTGGTGGCGTCAGGCCATGTATCTCCCTTGAACAGTTCCCATGGTAGTACCTGTACAGAAGGCTTAAGCAATCAAGCATGCCTAAGAGAGTTGAGAGAAGATGAAATATTTTCATCACCTTTTAAATATATCGCACGTTTTCGAACCCGGTCCAGAAGCTCGAAATATGATCTTAAAGCCCCTGCCCAAATGTGCGAATTGTACTCCATTTTTGGCCTAACATATGAGGTATAGATCAAACGAAGATCAGATGGAGTGAAGTATTTCTTACACCATTGTAAAAAACCAAGTCACTTGACTGCTTCTTTTGACACTCAAAAATGTGATCATTCCACCGAAGATCTGTTTGTATTGGTATGCCTAGAACTGCAAGAACCCCTGACTCCGTAAGATCTACACCGTTCATATTGAGGGGTATTAAGGGCCAATTGACCCTCTTGTGGGTTAACAGACAACACTGGGTCTTGCTAGCATTAAATTCTACTCTATTAGTAAGACCCCACTCGGAGATTTTTCAAGTCATTATTAAGTTTGCCATTCATATGTTGCATCTTTCTCTCAATCTCCAAAGAGCTCATGCGTTTTTTAAGTAAATATGAATGGCAAATGCCGCTGTCATTCGCAAACGAATGAATAGGTTGTGAGCCAACGACAGAAGGTCGTTGATAAAAACCAGAAACAAAATTGGCAATAGAACTGAGCCCTCCGGTACTCCTGCGTTGATGGGGTGCTCTCTGGACGATATGCCGTAGACTACAACATGGATCGTTCGATTCGTAAGAAAGCACGTGATCCACCGAGCAAAGTTACCACCGACACCATATGCAATTAGCTTAGACACGAGCGCTTTATGCCACACTTTGGTCAAATGCCTTTAAATATCCAGAGCAACAACTTTGCTCTCACCGAAAAAGTGAACGCTTTGGTTTCATTTTTTGGAGGATTTGATCATCTTTTAAAAGAGCTGGAATAGTCGATGATGTCTGATTCTTTACTCTTTTAACAAATTACCAAAAGGTTTTGCTCCCTTTGGGGCAGAGAAGAACCTGTTCTCTGATGCGAGTTTCGTAAAGAAACTTTTCGCGTTTTAAAATTGCATTACAGCGATTCCTAGCCTCAATGCGAAGTCTTTTCGTATCGGCATTCTTATCAGAGCTCCAATTCTAGAAGGTTTCCACTTTGGACCTGACTGCAATCCTGCAAGTCTCATTAAACCATGAGTGGTCTTTTGGTTTAATGCTTCTCATCTTATTGGAATGAAAGACCGCATACCCAATAAAATAATTTCTTGCACCATAACAGCCGCAGCATTCACATTTCTGTCAGCAAAACATAATTTCCAATTGAAGTTGCGATAAAAATTATTTAGCGCTGTCCAATTTGCTCTTCCAAAGGAAATTCAGGAATAGAGGTGCGAAGGTTAGAACATTGAAAATCAGCGGAGATGGTGCGATGGTCCAAATTACCAAGAGGTGCATTGACACATCATATTTTTCATGATGCGAAGTCAGAAAAAAGTCTATAATGTTATGGCTAAGCAGATCACTTCTTCGAAAAAAATTTGGTTTCTTCACTAGTTGAATCAATTGGTTCGATTCAGCAAAAAAGTTCAACATATTGTCCTTAGGTGTTGTTCGGCCCGAGTGACATAACCAAGCCGAGTTGTAGGCAACCAACACTGCGCCGATGCGCAAGAGAACTGAGAGGAGATAAAATGTTTTCATATCCTATGATATATATCGCACGACGTTGAATTCGGTTCAGAAGATTTGGACAGATTTAGGGACATTTTTGGTGAGAGAGATATGCTACCAAATAGAATGAGTAAATACGCTACCACCTTGTTTCTCACACTATTATCAAATCGAAGAATTGCCAATAATACCCCAAGTGGTCAGAGTTAGAACTAAAAAAATGTAAATACATGTATTTTGAACGAATAAAACAAGGACAGTTTAAAAGATTACGTTTCAACGACAATAGATTTGAAAATTATATTTTGGTATTTTCATGCAGCAGCGCGTTTGTTTCAATCGTTTTTTATAATTGATAAAAACATTCTTTTGATAAAAACTTGTGATTACGCTGTCGTGTGAGTCGCTTTAATTGTGTCCTATTTCTCTTTTTGCTGCGATAATTTTGGGGGAAGGAGGTTTAAACCCCAACATCCCGCTTTGGTTACGCTCCTAGAGTTGCCAGATGCAATTAATATTACCAGATATACTACATTTTAGAGCCATCTAGCGACAATTTGTAACCGAACTTTTTCGAATACCCAATAGCAAGATTTACTCAAGCTAGCCAAAGCAGACCTTAAAATGGTAAAAATTTATTTTACAGGTCACTGTTTACTCAGATACCATCTGAAAAAGATAGGCCTGTCTGATTTAGATGTCTGCAGACTCTGGTAGGCGGAGAAAGAAACTCCAGAGCACATTCCATATAAATGTCCGGCAACTTGCAGTGTTAGACTCCTTCACTTTGGGGGGCATCAGTGCCTCCAACAAAAATATGAGACACCAAGCTAGAAAAAGTGCTGAATTTATAAAAATCCTAAATCTGGAGAGTTAATCAGGGCCATGCACAATAGATCCTATGGGTCGTGGTGCACAAGGGCCCACTACAAACAAACAACAAACAAGGATAAAGCATATTTTGATGAATGATTTTTCTTTTAAAATAGTTAAAGAAAATGTATTTTTTTGTTTACAGTAGTAAACATTTTTGTTTTATTTACATTAGGAAATTTCAATTTTAGTAACTCAGAAATGTATTGAATTCTATGTGAAAAATTTTACTTCCAGAGCTGTTATACTTGTGCCCTAAAATATTTCCAAAATTTTTATTTATATTTGAATTTATAATAATATTTATTTTTGAATAAAGTCCCCATAAAGCTTTTTAATTTTTGTTTTGTTTGTTTTTTTTCTTAACGCTATTTATATCTGCTAGATCAACAGTCAATAAAAAAAATATCTTTATTTCTACTAGGCAGGCATCAGGACGGCAGGACGTTCGGGTAATTCAACCGAATAATTGCAAACGTAATCATATCCATTCATGTGTTCGTCTATATGGTATATCGTGTGTTTGTCGGCAAAATACTTAAGCATGAAACGGACAGACTTCAGTGCTGCGTTGCAATTGCAGTTAATTACGTCGTATAAGCTTATACCAGGATGCATCCACAGAACGCCCGTAATGACTTTGTTACCAAGCCATAGTCAAGTTAAAGCAGTCAACCAGTTACTCACCCCCACTTGCTGCTCTTGGCTGCAGTAGATGAGATTCATCGACATCTTATGCTTCAGTGGAATTCACTTGAAAAATGATGCATGTTTGCATAATGCAGTGCCTACAATATAAGAACAACTCCATTCCATATCCCTTACCCATCAGCTCCGGAAACACACATACACGCTCCACCTATACAGTAGCGCATACATGCATAGGCCGCCTGAACGTGTCGTTCGTACTTTTGTTCGTCAAAGGGCAAGGATATCCTTGCGAGGATTCAAGAGCTGCTGACGGCTGCAGTCGAGATGCAAGATTTTAGATCCCGTTTGCAGCGCATGCATCAGCACAGTAGCGGTAGCTTGGAAAAAAAAATGATTTATAAAAAATTATATGTAAGTGTGTAGTGTTGACTGAATACATATATCATGCCGAGGCGCTTTTGTTTCAATCGTTTTTAATAATTGGACCTCACTGCATGAGCCTGACTTTATTCCGCCGATTATGAAGAGTGAAAAAAATTGCAATAAAAAAAGAAAAAGAGTAGCTACAGCAGACGTGGTAGGAGCAGCAGGAGCAGCAGTCTGTGGTGTGTGGCTTTTGAGTCTGTCAGCATATCATATGCTGATTCTTTGCAACAATATAGCTGTGCAAATTTGCAGAGTTGTCGTCGTTGGCGTTCACATTACGCATGGGAATGCTTGAACTTGCAAAATATGACGTTGTCATATTGCAGCAAAGGTGCCCGGGGTTTCTTTTCTGTTTCTGTTAAATCTTTAAATTGTTTAAAGATTTATCTTTAAACAATTACTATCCAGAATATTTTGGGTTTAGAAAATAACAAAAGTGTAGCCTGGAGCTGTAAACAATTCTCGAACATAGTAGACATCATTTTCAAAATATTGCTATTACTATTTCATAGGAAAAGTAATGCTATGCAGGGGAACAGTAATACATAATGCTATATAATGGGTAACAAAAGACGAACCTTCACATGACAACGTGTCTGACTTCCTCAACCTGGCGAGGCCAACATTATCCATGTCGAAATCGTCCCAAGTCGACTTAAAACTCCACGTGGTGTTCCCTGTCCAACGGCAAACTGACATCCGTTAGTTTGACGGCAAACTTGAGCGGCGGGCCATCTGGTCTTAAATAGTTAGAAGAGAAAAGAAAAGTTCAAGAAATAAGAGAAAAATGATACCCAAATCTGATGACGACTGCCGCAAACGAAAAACTGATAATGATTTACGGATATGCACCTGGGATGTCTGAACTCTTAATTGGGAAGGTGCCTCTATCCAACTGATTGATATCATGGAAAGATACAAAGCTGATATCACTGCAATCTGTGATAACTACTACAGCGGCCATGCGGAAAAGCACGAGTTTGGGTGCGGATTTGTAGTTGGCAAGAGATTACGGTATTACGTCCTGCGATTCACACCTGTGAACGAACGAGGCTAAATTGTTTAATATAACATATTTATTTATATATGCTCTTGCTTCGACAGCGGACAAGGACGATGAGACCAAAGAAACACACTACATGCGCCTTGATGCTTACGAGCGCTGCCCCCGTCACGAGATAAAAATTATGCTTGCTGACTTAAAAACAAAAGTGGGCAAGGAAAATATCTTTGGTCCAACAGTCGAAGAGTTCAGCCTCCACGATAACACATCCGATAACGGAATGAGGCTGATTGACTTCGCCGCAGCACGAAACATGGCCGTAAGTAGCAATAGATTCAAGCATATTAATATTCATAAGGCCACCTGGCTGCCCCTGACCAAACAACGTGCAACCAAATTGATCACGTTTTGATTGACGGAAGGCACTCTTCTAGTGCATTAGATGTACGCACGATCCGACGTGCTAACATAGACTCGTATCATTACCTTGTTGCAACTAAGATCCGTATATGTCTGTGAGCAACCCTACACAAAAAAGCTAGACGTCGACAAGCTGCAATCAAAACGGACAGCCGAAGCCTTCGCCACTCGAAACTTAGGCCTTTTCCCCACTTGGTCAACGCAACTCCAACTCTTGTTGCTAGCCTGTGTATTTATATCGGAACCTTCAGATTAAGCAACTTGCACGCAACAAGTTTTCGACACGTTCTCAACTTGTTCAACGCAACGCGCCTTTCCGCAATTTTCATCGGCGGCTTGTTGCATCAGTTTGTTTGTTTTGTGAATTCAATTATTTGTAGGGCAGTACGCTTTATATTAATCAAGGTGAATAAGTTAATTAATTAGTTCTTTTTTTCATTAATAGAATCTAGAAGAAGAAGAAATAGTTTGCAGTATAAATGAGCAAGTGTTAAATTTTAAATTAGTATAAGAAATCGAAAAACATGAATTACCATTTTATATAATTACACATGTTGCACGACTTTTCAAGCAAGTTTGGAAGCATTCGGTTTATAGTTGCATTGCTTTACAACTTTTTCGCTGTTGCGTTGAAGTTGCGTTGGAATTGCGTTGACCAAGTGTGGAAAAGGCCTTACTCCTGCTTCAAGAAAACACTCTTCCGATTGACGACGAAAACCGCTCAGCTACATTTTATTTCGAATATTTAAATGATTTTAAGCTGAGAATACTGTCTGATCCAAGAAAATTTTGGGATCCATAAACACAAAGAAAAAATCAGATGAATTTCCTTCTTCGTTCAGAACTCTTGATGGACTTACTGATGATCCCGTCATAGTTTTTGAACTATTTGCCGACCTTTTTAAAGAATCATTCTGTTCAGATTCCTTAAATCCTGATGGAGAGTACTTTGAATATATGAATTCCGTACCCAGAGTTTCTTTGGAATTTATATCCTTCACTTCAAAAGATATTTTAAAGTAAAGGTTAAATTTTAAGGGCCGATGTTGAATGTGAACCACACCTAAACATCAAGTTTTTTTCTGCATTTGATTTGACATTTCTCAATTTCAGACTAACTCAATTTGAACCATGGAAATATCGAAGAATCGAGCAACGCGTTAAAGTTATTCAGGCTTATTATGAAAATGGGCGTTCAAATCAAAATGCATATCGTGCACTTCATGATTTTTTCGGTCAATTTTATAGTCCAAATGTGCATACAATCGGAAAAATCGTGCAAAAATTTGAGCAAACCGGGTCTGTAGGAGATGTGAAAACACCAGTGCATGCTCGTACAGCTCGTACTGCAGAAAATATTGCTGCTGTTTGCGATAGTGTGGCTGAAGAGCCGTCCACCTTAACTCGTCGTCGTGCCCAACAATTGCACCTCTCACGCTTGTCGTTGATGAACATTATGCATAAAGACTTGCATTTACACTCTTACAAGGTGCAATTGACTTAAGAACTAAAGCCTCTTGACCATTTCAAGCGTTGTCAATGGTCAGAATGGTGGCAAGAAATGGCAACAGTGGATGATCAATTTTCGAAGAAAGTCATCTTCAGTGATGAGGCACATTTTCACCTCAGTGGATTCGTCAATAAGCAGAATTGCCCCATTTGGGCGAATGATAATCCAAGAATGATTGTCGAAAAACCAATGCACCCACAAAGAGTGACTGTTTGGTGCGGTTTATGGGCTGGCGGCATCATCGGGCCGTATTTTTTCCAAAATGAGGCCGGTCAGGGAGTTACTGTGAATGGTGTTCGCTATCGTGAGATGGTAAAGAACTTTTTATGGCTCGAATTGGAAGATATGAATGTGAACGATATGTGGTTTCAACAGGACGGTGCCACTTGTCACACAGCTAACGAAACAATGGCTCTTTTGAGCGGCAAATTCAATGGCCGTATTATCTCACATGGTGGCGATGTCAATTAGCCGTCAAGATCATGTGATTTGACACCGTTGGACTTTTTTCTTTGGGCTTATTTGAAAGAAAAGGTGTACGTTGATAAGCCAGTAACAATTCAAGAGCTAAAGGATGAGATAATTCGGCACATTAACGGCATAGAACCTCACTTATGCCTCAGCGTTATCGAAAATTTAGATCATCGGATGGAGGTGTGCCGCCGAGGTCGCGGCGGCCATTTGGCCGATATTTTGTTCCATACATAATTGAACCATACCAATATTATCATAATAAAAAAAATGACAATAATTTCCTAAATATTTTGTGTTTTATTCAAAATCAACATCGGCCCTTAAAATTTCACCACACTTTATATTGGGTACGTCAAAGAGGACTTTGGCGCCAGACCCGACGGAGTTCTTGCATCAGTGTTAATACAATGCGGTCTCATTTTGAGTCAACCACTTCCCTTATTATGCAATAAATCAATTAACGAGAGTTATTTTCCATTTTTTTGGAAAAATCATTTATAAGTCATATTTATAAAAAGGTTGCAGGTCTGATTTCAATAACTATAAGTAAACAAAATGAAATGGCCATTTTAGCCCTTGAAAGGACTTTGACTGAGCTTCTTATGATCAATTGTGTTGTGCGTGTTGTGAAATGTTTGAACACAAATGATCGAGAATTGGAACTGCAAAGCTTTTTGCCGACTCCGAACGGCTTATGTTCTCAAGAAGTTTTTCATGGCAGTTTTTAATATCTGAGGTTTGCCATTGTCTGCAGAGAGTTGTCGGCCGAACAAAAAAATTAGTTTAATTGAAAAACATTCTGTGTCAGTTGGGATTTGAACCCAGGTTCTACCGCATACAAGCCACGCATATTAACCAGTATAACACGGCCGCCACCAATAAATATAGTAACAACTACATTATTACTATAGAAATTTGTAATGCCTATGAAATTTTTGCAGGGATATTTGTAATGCCTTTCTGCGACATTTAGTTCTATAACACATTAGCTACGTAGACACTTTCTTCTTCTTTCTTTCTATGTCGAAAGAAAGAGTATTCGATTACCATCAATGACATGTATATGTTAAAGTAATCGTTCCGTTAGCTCGAAGGTTATTGATGGTTACAGGTTTCCAGATTGTTTTTTCGATAACATGTAAGCGAAGTTTTTGCTGGGTATGCTACAGCAACGATGTTTAATAGAGCTGTGCCGCTATGTATTTTGTTGTTGGTTTCTCATTGTCCCATTGCAAAAAAAAAGGGTTTATACACTTGCTTTGTTTTGCATATATTAATGACAAAATATATTCGGATAAAAATTATATTAAGCACATCTACACGAAAATGCCTTTCCATCGATTTAAGTTTTATGTGAATATATTGAAGTTAATACAGGTAAAAAGGGATCACAAACTTTTTTGTTTGCGTATTAATGTGTAGAAGATAATATTTGCAAAAAAGCATCTTAGAAAATTAAACTTTAATTTATACACCAGAGACCTGCAGCGAATCGTTTTTTTACGATTCTAAATCACTCGTCAAAAACCGAGTGCGAGTGCGTGCAGTTGCGCACAACAACAACCACTTCCACGCGAAGCATTCTCATAACAGCGATGAGCGACGAGTGCAGCTGCTTTCACTCATCGCTCATTAGAAAGACTGCTGAATTCTAAACATATGTTTCTAAGCACCCTCAATGACTCTAGATTCATTTGAATGATTTGCGTTCACTTCAGTATTGGCGTGCATTTTCCTTGTTTTACTTTTGTTTTGTGTTTTACGTGTTGATTAAGATAAATAGCCAGCTTCTAAGTTGGGGATCGCTAGTTCATAGAATTAAATTGTAGCAAATTTACTTTATACTTGTAAGTTGTCTATTATATGTTCCTTTTTGTTATTGTGTTGCTTTTAAACAAATTTCTTAAATAACTTTCACACTTGCAATGATGAATTGCTGCGATCCTTTATGTTTAGGTATGCCATAAGGAAAGCGGCAATCCAAAGTAAACCAGCATTGCCGCTGTTAATGATTTATATATTTTAAAATTATTTTATTTAATATTTTAATTATAGTAATTCTTAATTCTTTACTTATAATAATTTTAATAAGTCTTAAAAAATTTTCCCAAAAATTTTTAATATATTTTTTTCAATAATATTTTCACAATTTTTCACTAATTTCTATTAATAATACTTTAAATTTTTTTTTATTAAGTATATGCATTTAAATATTTTTTTAATACTATATTAAGATTTTTTTTCATACATTTGCCGAGTCCGCTAGTATTATATGTATATAATAATAAATTTATATATTATATGTTTAATAAAATATGTCAACTATTTTCCTTAATGACTCTAGAATCATAAGGAATGACTCTAGAATCATTAGAATCATTGAGCGGCATTCTTACGAGTGATGAGTGAAAGCGACGGCACTCGTCGCTCATCGCTGCTATGAGGATGCTTCGCGTGGTAGTGGTGGTTGTTGTACGCAACTCACGCACTCGCATTCGGTTTTTGATGAATGATTTATAGTCATTCGTTCGAATCATAGACTCGTTGCAGATCTTTGGTATATACGTCAACCAATGGCCATACCTTTGGTACAGTCTACCATCGTTTTAATTTGAGCAATGACGTTTTGAAAGTGCGTTTGTTTGACATGCGAAACTTGCCGAGCACACGGTTCGCATCTCAGCTTGGGTAAAATTTTAATAATGCATTAATTTATCAATTTTCAATAACAATAATATCACTAATTTCCAAATTCCCCAAAAAATGAGAACAAAAAATTTATCTTTGTTTTTACGCTTTGCCACCGTTAATCTTACCGTATATATTTAGTAAATTTTAGAGGCTGGTATATTGTAAATATTACAGTTTGTTCTTATGGGCCCACAGCTTCCGAAAAAAAACAGTAAAAATTTATGTCATTTTATATCAACTGTGACAGCTTCTTCTTTCCTTGTGTACAGTCTTAAACATTAATGTGCAAATTTTGAACACTTTCTCTCATCAACTACAGATTAATTTTTCTTAAATTTCTAGTTTTGCCACCCAAAAGATACGCAAACACCTCAAGAAATCTACAAGATTTAATGAAACATAAAAAAGAATATTGAGGTAAATCAACACAAAAAGAAAAAAGGGTTGCGAGACATCCAGGCAAGACACTTCCGGTACTGCACGAATTTAATTGAAAGGCAGCAATTGAAAGGGGCGAGTTTTTTACGCTTCTTTCGAGTTCATATTGATTTAATGTCATGAGTTTCAAGATGAATAGCGAAATATTCAATTAATAGTAGAAAGCTAAAAAATTTTCATCAGTTATGAGGAGAGTGGTATTAATTTGCATATAAATTGCAAAATTAATGTGAAAATATAACGTCTAAGAAAAACCAGACAAATTTTAAGCTAATCAAGAGAAAAGAATTTGTCAAAATATTTACCTTTTTTTGTGGTGCGAATTTTGCCCAAGGCGAACTGTCACCATTAATCTTAATTTTAACGCATCAAATTCTAAATTCGGCAGGGATCTGTCTTCGATCATAGGCTTGTCTGTCCATGGCTGATAAATCGGCAAAAGGCAACAATTTAATATACGATGGTGCATAAGTGTCTGTACGTTCTTTCGTATGAAAACATGTGTTCTTGTAGCTGTTTGAGTCACAAGAGGAGACACACGTCAAAACAACCTGAACAACCTTCTAATGCCTGGCACAGAAGAAAACGAAAGGAAGCAACGCCGCTACGGTCATTGCAATCGTTCATCTAGAAATGTCAAGCCATTCACCGATTGTTGTCCAAAGTTGTCCAATGTAGCAGCAGGTGCTTCATTTTTTATTCGAAAGCTGCCTTCGCAATGAGCAATAAAAATTCTAAGTTTGCTCTGATGGCTACCTCAAAGCATTCTACTAAAATGCCAATCAGCAGCTTTTATTTTTTTTTTTCGTTTGTGTTTTGTGTATTTGTTATAACTTCAAAGGATAGCCAGACAGGATCATTAGTATGCGAAAGCAAGCCAAGCTTGATTTATTAGTTCCTAATGAGATGCTAACTGCTTTTGAAAGAGAAAACAAAACATGTTTTTTTCTTGGCTAGATTGAAATCTTTAGAAATGAAGGTAAACACAAGGTCAAGCATTTGTCTTTAGAACTAGCTGAAATATTTTTAAAGCAGACAGCTGTTATTTTTCAAACAAGCTAATTGTTAAATAATCTAAAGGCTAAGGTTTTAACAGTAGTCTAAATTTTGAAAACACTACTGTTGTTGTTTATGTGAGGGATTAAAATTTAAAGTAATATTAAATGAAATAAACTCATAAAAAAGTCTTACGTATATAAATGCCTGGAATATGTTTTCAGTAACGAGTACCATTAAAAACTTTTGAAAAACAAATTTTTGACGTAGAATTATGTCTCACAGAGCGGTTTGCCTGCAAATTTTTTTCAAGCACATGCAACTTTTTGGATCACTTTTTGGGGTATATCTATAGCGCTTAATATTCATTGTACAAAATAAAACGTATGCCAAAATATCGGTCACATGGTGAATGAATAACTAACTGTAGATTTTGTCACTTCTTTAATAAATTCACAAAATAACAAAATCTAAGCGCAACATAGTTTAGTCAGTTGAAAGGAATCGTTTTACGAATATTTCTCAGTAACTGCTTGTGTTTTTGCTGTTATGTTATGTTATGTTATGTTATGTTATGCTATGTTATGTTACGTTACGTTATGTTATGTTATGTTATGTTATGTTATGTTAAGTTATATTATGTAACGTTATGTTATGTTATGTTATGCTATGTTATGTTATGTTATATTTTTTTATGTTTTGTTATGTTATGTTATGTTATGTTATGTTATGTTATGTTATGTTATGTTATGTTATGTTATGTTATGTTATGTTATGTTATGTTAAGTTATGTTATATTATTTTATGTAACGTTATGTTGTTATATTATGTTATGTAATGTGTGTTATGTTATGTTATGTTATGTTTTGTTATGTTATGTTATGTTATGTTATGTTATGTTATGTTATGTTATGTTATGTTATGTTATGTTATGTTCTGTTATGTTATGTTATGTTATGTTATGTTATGTTATGTTATGTTCTGTTATGTTATGTTATGTTATGTTATGTTATGTTCTGTTATGTTATGTTCTGTTATGTTATGTTATGTTATGTTATGTTATGTTATGTTATGTTATGTTATGTTATGTTATGTTATGTTATGTTATGTTATGTTATGTTTTGTTATGTTATGTTATGTTTTGTTATGTTATGTTATGTTATGTTATGTTATGTCATGTTATGTTATGTTATGTTATGTTATTTTATGTTATGTTATGTTATGTTATGTTATGTTATGTCATGTTATGTTATGTTATGTTTTGTTATGTTATGTTATGTTATGTTATGTTATGTTATGTTATGTTATGTTATGTTATGTTATGTTATGTTATGTTATGTTATGTTATGTTATGTTATGTTATGTTATGTTATGTTATGTTATGTTATGTTATGTTATGTTATGTTATGTTATGTTATGTTATGTTATGTTATGTTATGTTATGTTATGTTATGTTATGTTATGTTATGTTATGTTATGTTATGTTATGTTATGTTATGTTATGTTATGTTATGTTATGTTATGTTATGTTATGTTATGTTATGTTATGTTATGTTATGTTATGTTATGTTATGTTATGTTATGTTATGTTATGTTATGTTATGTTATGTTATGTTATGTTATGTTATGTTATGTTATGTTATGTTATGTTATGTTATGTTTTGTTATGTCATGTTACATTATGTAACGTTATGTTGTTATATTATGTTATGTAATGTGTGTTATGTTATGTTATGTTATGTTATGTTATGTTATGTTATGCTATGTTATGTTATGTTATGTTTTGTTATGTTATGTTATGTTATGATATGTTATGTTATGCTATGTCATGTTATGTTATGTTATGCTATGTTATGTTATGTTATGTTATTGTATGTTATGTTATGTTATGTTATGTTATGTTATGTTATGTTATGTTATGTTATGTTATGTTATGTTATGTTATGTTATGTTATGTTATGTTATGTTATGTTATGTTATGTTATGTTATGTTATGTTATGTTATGTTATGTTATGTTATGTTATGTTATGTTATGTTATGTTATGTTATGTTATGTTATGTTTTGTTATGTCATGTTACATTATGTAACGTTATGTTGTTACATTATGTTATGTAATGTGTGTAATATGTTATGTAATATGTTATGTTATGTTATGTTATGTTATGCTATGTTATGTTATGTTATGTTATGTTATGTTATGTTATGTTATGTTATGTTATGTTATGTTATGTTATGTTATGTTATGTTATGTTATGTTATGTTATGTTATGTTATGTTATGTTATGTTATGTTATGTTATGTTATGTTATGTTATGTTATGTTATGTTATGTTATGTTATGTTATGTTATGTTATGTTATGTTATGTTATGTTATGTTATGTTATGTTATGTTATGTTATGTTATGTTATGTTATGTTATGTTATGTTATGTTATGTTGCTTTGGGAAATATACTAGGTTACTGATTTCGGTTATATGGGAGGTAGGCGTACTCGGCCGATTTGATTAATTTTACACTTTCTATTAGTGCTATAAAATAATTATGCGTACCAAATTTAATTGGACTGGGATACTTTTTTGGGAGTTTTACCAGATTACTGATTTCGGTAATATTGGAGGAAGGCGTATTAGACGCCCGCTTTGGTTTATTTAACACCAACTGGTTCTTGCTGTAAAATAATAATGTTTACGATATTTTATTGATCTGTGATATTTTGTTGGGGAAATATACCATATTACCCGCTTCGGTTGTGTGGGAGCTGGGTGTGTCATTAATTCGATTTAAACAAAATTTTGTGATAACAATTCCTTTATCTAGGCCATACTCTAGGTTCTAGGACAACTCCTTCTATTTTTGTTCCATCGCTATTAGGGCTCGTGCATAATATGCATTATTTTTATATATTAATGTTTCTTTGTTTTTTTTTTTTGTTTCTTAATGTTTATAACATATAATATAATAATAAAATAAGAATTAAATTAAAATAAGCAAAAGAAACTTAAGTTAATACAATGGAAATAGAAAAATTAACTGGGGTGACTTAAGTGAAGCAATTAAAAAAAAAATTTATTAATAAATAAATAAGACTTTGCAGCTCGTCTTTACAACTTTATACGTGTGCATTGACAGTTCCATTTTGCAAGTTTTTAAAATCTTTAACAATTTAGTAATTTTCCTTACTTTCATTATATTTTGTCATTCGAGTAACACTGTGCATCATTCGGGCGGTCAAGTTTGTTTTACCCAAAAACCATAACTTTCATTCTGAAACCTTATTTTTTCTTATATTTATAGCCAACGTATCTTCATTATTACTTACTGAACTTACTAAACAGTTCACATGATACTTTAAATCTAATATAATAAAAAAAAAAAAATGTGTTTTTAAATTTATGCAAAATAAAGGGTTGAAGCCATCCTTAGATGTGGAACTACTCGACTGTTTAAATTTCACAAAATGATAATTAATTTTCACTCTTTAACACAGGACGACAGCGCCAACACTTGGAAGACAATCGTTCTGCGAAACGCTAAACCCAACTCAACCCATACGAAAGTGTCTGACATGACGAAGGTCGTTGTGCTTTTAATTACCACCAGCAAGAGCGTCAACCACGGTTGAAACTCATTAAGATCCACCAGGCAAAAGCATCCTTTTTCTGTTCTTTTTTTTTTTTTTTTGACTAACTAACCCAGTTTTGTGAGTTCATAATGTATATAGCATATATATAGTATATTTAAAGAAAAAAACTGATGCTAATGGTGTTGGTGAATTAATTAAAAACTTTGACCTTTGCCTTGACCTTCTTGAGTTAAAGTTAAGTAATTATGTTGACCTTTTTCTGTGTGGTTGTGTGTGACGAAATTTGTTTTTTGCTTTGTTTTTGTCTTCTTTTTTGAGTTAGAATTACTTGGCTAAAAATTATAAAATCATGAAAATGTTGAGTCTGGCCTAAATTTTTTGTCACACATGCAATCTTTTGAACAAAACTTTATTCTATTTTAACCAGTGACCCTTTTTTAATGACGTTCCTCGATGCGCACGACTTGTTGAGAGGTCATTGTCCCCATGCCAACACATTCAAGGACATCATTGACAAGTTGTTCACATATCAAAAGGTATTATTTTTGAAATTTCAGCCACGAACTCGTTTTGTATCGTTCTGACCATCAGTCGACTTAAAATACTACACAAAATCACTGCAAAACTTGCTTCTATAACCATGACCAACCTCACGGAAATTCTCATGGAGCACAACACAACAGCAGGTGTGGTTTTAGTTGTTGCTCTTATTTAACTGTTGCCAATACCGATGCTGATGCTGATGACACCAAGAGACGCTCTGTTATTGTTGTAGATATCGTATATAGGCAGCATCCGGTTAAGTCGCGAATCGCGCCCCCCAATTCTTACACAACGCTTTATTTTGTTAACATTGAAGCAATCAATGTCCGTCTGTCCCACACATTCACAGAACAGCATTCAGCAAATGTCATCAATGCTCTAGTTACAACAACAGAATCCTTTTGTTGTTTTTTTTTACTTGTGTTACCAACGCATCACAATGCAAGGCAACAGCTGATGGTCAACCGCATCTGCATGTCCTTCACATTGACATGCTTTGTATTTAGGGTATGTGTGTGCGTGTGTGTGCTTATGTGTGCATCTGATGCTCGTTCCCAAAAAATAAAAAGCGTTTCAATATTTTGCACATTTCTCACGCGTGTGTAAAATGTTGTTTACACGAATCAGAAGCGGACTGAAGCCACCTACAATTAAGGCGATTGTTCCGGGTTGAGGCATGTTTTTAAAGGCAACTTTTAATGGCTGATAAAAAAAAATACTGCAGATATTTACAAAAACTTTTTTTTTTAATCAAAAATTTAAAAAACGGGCCAAGAGTTAGGTGTTTAAATCAGGCTCGTAGCCAGGATTTACCTTAGGGGGAGGGGGATGAGGGGGTTTTGATAAAAAATCTATAAGTAGATACCAGTAATAACTGAAAGAAAATTTGTGAAAATTTTTAAGAAAATCCGTTTTCTTTAAAGCCCGTTTTTAAATGACCATAAGAGAGATGGGAAGAGTTTATTTCATTTTTTTTTACAAATTTTTACAATTTTGAGTACTAAATTTTTTGATTTTTGCCTATGGTTTGTTGAAAAATGGTTCAAATTGAGAATTTTTAATTTCTTTTAAAAAGTATTATTCCGAAAATTAGCACAAAAAGTAAAAATGTGTGTGACAAACTTTTACTAATTCAACAATATCAGTGTGAACGGTAAAAATAGGTTAGATTTCTTGCAGTTTATTAAAATCAAAATTAAAATCAGCTATGAAAAATTCCAACATTTTTTAATAAGTTCACCTGGTCTTTACGATTTCGTAACGAAATCATATTCCGAAATTGGAAAGATTGCGAAATGTTTGTTACGATTTCGTTAAAAATATTTCGGAATCTTTTCGATTTCGAAATCCGATTTCGTTGCGAAATTGTAACGAAAATCGTATGAAGGAGTTGACACGGCTTTGTAACGAAATATCGTAACGATTTCGTAACGAGTCTTAACGAAAATGTTACGAAAAAGTTACGATTTCGTTCAGACAGTTCGAAAGAAAAGAAATTTTACTCTGTTAGCATTTTAATATGTCGTACAAACAGTCGCATAACGAAATTTTCTATAAATTCGTATAAAAAGTGAAACTGTTCCGATATTTGCGCAACATAATTGTAACGATTTCTTTAAGACAGCTCGAAATAGTTACGAATTAGTCGGAATTTCGACATAGTCGTCAACTATGGTTTGCTGGGTAGATATGGCTAATGTCAAGCTAATTTTCTTCAATTTACAAAATTATATTCGTTATATATATATTCTAGGTATAATTTCATATA
Organism: Coremacera marginata; assembly: GCA_914767935.1. Lineage (NCBI taxonomy): Eukaryota > Metazoa > Arthropoda > Insecta > Diptera > Sciomyzidae > Coremacera > Coremacera marginata. The sequence goes on along the minus strand of OU612047.1, from coordinate 23,372,077 downwards.
AATATATATTTTACTGGATATCAGGGACTTATTGAGCATTGAAACTGATGTTTTAATATACAAACTTCTTGGAGAAGAATTCCAATATAATGATTATGACTCTTATAAGCAAAGTTAATCTTTCACTTGGCCAAAAAAATTTTTCAATAATTAAGGGAAGTTTTCAAGAAAATTAACATCAGTATCACAGTTTATCTAAAAAAAAATCATATTTTGAATTTAAAGCCTCATTTGTGTTATTCCTTTTAAACTTTCTGGATCCTAGGGGGGGGGAGAGGTTTGAACACCTAAAACTTTCCCCTTGTCTACGGGTCTGCTTTAAATTAACCACAAACTTTTTTTTTTTATTGTTTAGATGACCCAGTATGGATTTATTTGTCCCACCGCAAAAGTAAGTTTTTTACGACAATTTGCAACGCCAGCTGTGGACTTACATGTACGTGAATTTTAAAAAAAATAATTTTTTTCTATTGAATACTTGATTAAAATCACAAAAAAGTTTTTATTTAATCTGCCGTAGTTTTTTTTTTAAAATAGTTTTTGAAAGTCGTCTTTAAAAACACGCCTCGACCCGGAACAATCGCCTTAACAAAGTTTCCAAGTATTTTCAAAACAAAGTTTTTAAGAAAACTAGGATCATAACCTAAAACATATACAGGGTTGTCAATATTCAAAGCGCCCATCTGGCAACACTGTAACTTTCCGCAGTGATGCCAAATCGACTAATGACATACCGCGTTTGAAGCGTCATTCCAAGCAAATGTTTACAATGGAACAGTACACGCCACGCGAACGCTCTAAAATTGTTGAAATTTACATTCAACAAAACAATAGTCAATAGTGAAAACTCAACGTGCTTTCAAAAAAAATAAATAAAGTGAAAAGTGAGCCTTCCAAGAAAACAATTTATCGTTTGTATGAAACTGAAAATCCACAAGAGATTCAAGAGGTACCTCTTCACGATGCAAAAGTCACTGTTTGGTGCGGCGTTTGTGCTAAAATGCTCATTGGGCCGTTCTTTTTCGAAGATGATAATGGCCACAGAGTTACTGTCAATCAGGAGCGTTATCGCGATATGATAAACAATTTTTTCATGCCAATCGTTCGTCGAAAGCGTATCAGGCACTACTGGTTTCAACAAGACGGCGCGCCACCACACACAAGCCGCACTACAATCGATTTTTTGAAATGGGCGCTTCGAATATGGACAACCCTGTACAATAATGAGTTTTAATGTTAGTTTTAGTGTAAGTAAGTAGAGTTTAATTTATTAAATCAATAGAAAGTACTGATAACACAGAATAAAGTTAACACAGATAATAGCAATATTTTTTAGATTTTAATATTTAGTGTTTTACTCTGATCTGATAAAAAATTTAAACGTAACAGGAAAAATGAAAACAAAGATATGGACATTTTTTTATATAGATATGAACATTTAATATTTTTATGAAATTAATTTTGAAAACTGATTTTTAGATTTTATTTATAATTTTATTTAATTAAATTGAATTAATTATTATTTATTATATAATCATAATCTTAATTATACCATTATTAAAAAAAAATCCTCCATTTTTCTATTGAAATCATATTAAATGTTGTTTCAACTAGAAATTTCTTTCGAAAAAGTAATATTTAGACTTTGTGTAATTTTACGAAGCCCGTAATTCGGTAACTAGACTTCGCGTAGTGAGGATCTCTGATCTTATTGGTCTAAGCAACTATACTAAAGGTTCCTAGTTTGTATATCTAAAAATAAGAATAATTTTTTTAGTTCTTCAAATTCCATTTTTTTGACTTAGGTCCATATTGTGAGAGACTTAAATGTAATGGAGATTCAAATTAAGTCAAGTAGACTTCAAACTCATGATCAGTATCACTTAATTATAAATAAATTGTAGAAACTTCCGAATACTAAGTGAATAGTATGCATTTTGCTGCACTTATGAAGGGCTTCTTAATCTTATACGATTACAATAAGATTACAACAATTTCGATTTTTTTTGCCTTTTGAATCTTTTGGATAAAATATGGTTCATTACCAGATTATAAGGAACTTCATTTAAATAAGCGTATAAATACATCGTTGTGGTCAGATAGGCATAAATATCATGCCTTAGTTTTGCTTTCCTTTTACTTAACCGCTCCTGTATGCAATAAAACGAAATTTGGCATAACTGACCAGATTGAATTTTTACTGTTTTTGTAAAGGCGATACACAGTCGTGGCTTGCAATTACTTCGATTAAGCCTACTTATATCGACTAGAGACTACTTTATAATAGTTCCTAATTAAGACTAACGTTAAACTCTAGCTAAAACAAGATTTCAAAATATGTGTTATTTAAATTTTAAAATGTTTTTCTACCTTATGTAGAAGTTTTCATAATTTTTGTCCTTTAGTTTAGTTACTTTAGTGTTACAGTTGTGTCGTCTTCTTCTTCCTCATCCAACAGTGCACTGTTTGATATCAAATCAGTCAGCCGGTTTTTTTTTGGTTTGGTTTGTCAGTTCGTAATTTGATTTGATTTTTAAATATAATTTTAAATGAATGGGAATATGTGGACGTGTTTTATTTTTTTGTTTTAAAGTAAAAAAAAGAGGTTGCTCAAAAACAGCGATGGAGTGGAAATTGTTAAATTGATCTTTGGGAGAGCAACCTGATGTGTGCTGATTCTATGGACATCGTTGGCAGAATTGGAAAGTTGGCATAGCATTGTTCACATTAGCTTCCAAGGAGCACACCCTTTGAGGCGCCTAAAACTGTTACCAGAGTTGCTCTCAAGATATATCTTTGTGGCTCTTTTGCCAGCTTTAGAAGCACTTTTACAAACGCCTGAGCAAGTTGTATACACACAGAAACACATTTGGTGTCACAATTGCTTTGCTTAAATGTTTTCATTTCAACTAATGCAAAAAATCAAAAATGTAAACAAACTTCACCAGCTGATTTTGACACATAACATTGCGCCGAAAGTTGTACAAGTAAAACTACCTTGTAAATATATATCTTGTTGCAGCCCTGGAAATAATTACAAACTTCATAGTTTTCCATGATACAATGATAAGGTAGGCCCATGATACTAAGTGCTCTCACGCGTCAACGAAGAGTGGATAATGAGAAGCAACATTAATGTCAAAACGACGAATTTCGTAGAAATTGCAAATGAAGAAAATATTTTATGTTTCCAAGTTGCAAACAGTGCGGTCGCGGGTATTAAATTTGTGCTAATTTGAGTGAAAATATTATATAAAAAGTGTAATAAAAACTATAAAATGTGAAAGAAGTCTTAAAATTGCAAAAAAAAACCTGTAACAGTTTAAACCTAAAAACAACTGCGAAACGTGAGCATAAAGAAATTCGCGATGAACAGCTGATTTTGACATCAATGTAGCTTTATTCTGCTTTCTACTCCATTCCTCTCCGTGATGACCTTACCTTATAATTCTGCCATGATAGTTTTCTACCAAGGTATATTTAACAAGGTAGTGTCGTCTCGGAGCTGTGGGTACCATTGCTGTCAAACACATAGAATATTATAATTTGCAAATTTTGATATTTGTTTTGCTTTTATTCGTAAAAACCTAGTTTTGACAGGTGCGGTACTCAGCACAAGAGAGAATTTTAACAACTAACACTACCTTGTCTTATTCTACCATGTTTTCTACAACTTTGACAGCAAGTAAGAAAGCAGACTTTTTACTCTCTTGCTTACTCGTGGTCAACTGATTAACAAGCCTTGAATTTAATATATTCATACACAACATATTTGGCGACGAGGATTACTGAGAAATAATACAATTAAAATTGCATAAGCCAAATTGACGAATGCACGAGACAAATGTTGGGCTCCATCATGGAAATGATGAAATGTCTTAATAAGATCATTGGCAAGCATCTTAAGTCCGGAGAAACAAGCCAATAAGCACAATGACGATGTACAGCAAATACATAACCTTGCAAATGAAATTGTAGAATTCGATAACGTCCAGAAGACGGGAAGTATTTTCTCACGTTGTATGGAAGATTAGAGGACTTGTTTAAGATGGACGGTGAAACTATCATGAGAAGTACATAAATTTCATTTAGCAAAAAAAAACAAAACGCGTGAATTCATTTGAGGAAACAGTTTCAAGGTTAAAAGACATGTTTGGCTCAAAAAATCACTTCGTAACATGCGCTTTGAGTGTCTTCAGCAACAAAAAAGATGTTCAGAGAATTTTGTTGCATACGCAGGTCGTATCAACAGACATTGTGTAAATTTTGACCTAAATAATTTAGCAGCTGACCAGTTCAAGTGTTTGTTGCTTCCAAGTGGCTTACGGTCGCCGGGCGACGCGGATGTCCAGATCAGACTGTTGTCAAAAATCGAAGCGGATACATTAATGACGCTGGAAAAATTGATAACAGACACTTATCAAATAACGAACCTCAAAAAAGGCACAAACATTATTGAGAATCATGACACTCATTATCACCAGCACGCTTCAGCAGTCAACGCCAGTTTCTCAGGCAGAAAACAAAAAAAACAATTCGACGGTTGCAATCAATACCCCAGGAAGTCCAATCCGAATCACCACTCGGATAAATACCGTTGTAGCCGACTACACATACAAACAGCACCGGTGCAGAGTGTGCAACAAGGTGGGGCATAAGGAAGAGCACAGTGGCTGCAATAGTGCCCCACACAATAGGCAGGCAAGTATTCAGCATAATAGCAGAAATGTATCGCACTCAAAAGGTATTTTTTCAGTAACCGGCGAGGTCGTATCAAAGCGAAAGTTTATTAACGTGAAAATAAACAAGGTTCCAGTAAAGATGCAGGCGGGCACAGTTTGGCAGCAGATTGGCAGGCCCTCATTAACTGGCACAAAGCAATTATCAACGAGTGCATCTGGGCAGCAGCTGAAATTGGTTGCAGAATATCAAGATAGAATTCAATGACGCTGCCATTTCAGGGAAATGTTTTGTAGTAGACCACAACAATCTAAATCTGTTTGGAATAAATTGGATTGATAAATTTCACATCTGGGATGTGCCACTCAGTTCCATATGCAACGGCGCGTCGATCAACATCATTAGAACAGATCAAGATCTGACATCATCATTGGTTTCGACCTTCCCGGAATTATTTAAAGATAATCTTGGACCGTGCACAAAAACGCATGTCACCTTGCACGTCAAACTCGATAAAAAATCAGTATTCAAGAGCCAAACGTCCAGTAGCGTATGCAGTACTTTCCAAATTAATGACAAACTGGACCGTCTCATAAATCCTAAAATTATCACTTTAGAAGATTAGAAGATTTTCAAACTGGGCCAAAGAAAGATATTACCAAGTTGGAGACATCGTGAAGGCAAAGGTCTTTAAAAACAATAATTTTGAATGGGTGTCCGGCAGAATTCTCTCCAAAATTGGACGCGTTAAGTACAAGGTTGTTATATATACTGGGACTCGAATCATCGGATCACATGGGAATTAGCTACTATCACAATCACCCCAATCATGTCGCTCACCAGTACAGAACGCGATGCAGGCTTGAAATTTTGTTCGATGATTTTGGAATGCAGCTAACATCATCTCAACAGCAAGTTCAGGCATGCATACAACAAGAACAGTCATCATCAACATCTTAACAACAGGATCAGTCTGCATTGCAGCATCAGCAACAACAAAACGTCCTTCACCAACCTTCACCAACCCAGCAGATGCAACAAAATCCAGGAGTACTGCCTCCAACGCGAACAAGAGGCGACCCTCGACACCTGGATTAATTTATTCTTTTTTAGGGGAAGATGTTGCAGCCCTGGAAATAATTACAAACTTCATATTTTTCTACAACTTTTGCAACAAAGTTAGAAAAGCCGACTTTTTGCTCTCTTGCTTACTGGTGGGTAAAATAATAATTATATTTTTTCTTGAAATAAATACTTGCTTAGTTGTTAGAACAACTGATTGTTTTAATTTACAACCACAACAAGTTTAGTTATACAAATTTTTACACCTTCGGTACATAGTACAGGAATATTGTACTTTTTACAATTCTTTTTTGTAAACTTTAACCGAGCAAGCTGAAATTTTACATGAGTGTTAAGTTAACTTCATATAAATACTTAGTTTCGGTTTGGGACGAATAATAAAAAAACGGGCGAATTTTGGTTTTTCGGTCAAACACTATAATCTAGGAGTAGCAATACAGGCTTCGTCATAATTTCATTGTTACACGTTTGTTTGTTTCTTTTGTATTCTTATTATGTATTTTTGTCCACACGCAAATACTTCAAAGCTGGAATCTGCGGTATTGCATACAAATAAACAGTTTTTTCTAAACATATATGTGAATATCTTTATAGATACCTATCTGTGGCAAAAAGCTAAACAGGCTACTTTATATGCTCGCTTGCCATACAAAAAACCCAAAAGAGCTAATCTCAACCAAAGCAACAACAACAGCAGTAGCAACAAAATCATGCATATGCAAGACAACATGATGTCAGTTAATGCCGGCGGTAACCCTTTTTGACCCGTGGCCATTCACAACGCTTGCTAGTCTCATCAACATAATATTTTAAGGTAGCAGCAGCTGTACGCGGCGGATTTTGCTCTTTCGCATCGCTGAATTTCAAAAATGTGCCAAACTATGCAGTGGCATCAATGCGTTTTAATCAAACGTTGGTTGGGTCGAATGATCTGGCGAACTGTTAGTTATTCCAATAGAACACCGTTTTGGTGGATCTGTTGTATAGCGCGCGGCTGCACAATGAGAAGTTATTATAATTGTTTTTGTTGTAAGCCGTTCATAAATTCAAGTCTTTCGTTTGGCTTCCGCGGTATATTTAAGCTTATGAATAACAAACGATGGACAAACATGTTCACGGAATGCTTGTCAAGTGCTGAGATTATATTTTTCATTATTTTTAATATAATTTTTTTTTGTTGTTCTTTCAATCTGGTCATTTAATGAGATGCATTCAAGAGATACTCTTAGTGGATGCATTAAATTGGAAAAATTTAGCAACGACAAGAGAAATTTTTTTTATGACTTGCTGTAAAAAAGTTTGAATACGAATTTTATTTCATAGTATACAAAATCTAAAAATGAGAAGCTTATAAAATTAATCAACTTTCTCTATATACAACCTAATAAGATGAATTTAATGGTGTCAAACCAACTATCTAAGACCGCAATGCAAATAACAATTATCTATGCGTTCATAAAAAAACTACATTAATTTTGGGAACACTGATTATATCAAGTGCTCGTACATTGGCTTCAGTTAATCATACATGGCTCAGTGTATTCATACGCAAGATCATGTAAAATACAGGAATAAATTATGTTAGAGTTCATAAAAATTTTCACAAATCTTTCATTGAGTATTTATTCGTGAGTTTAGTGCAATCATGCATAGTTCGTGTGTGGAGAGAGGGAAGGGGGTAGGAGGCCAGGTTAGGAAAATGGCGTCCGTCATGGGATCTATGATCTCTGTGCTTTATTCTTTTACTTTGTACATACAATCTATGAACTTTCTATACTAGGCTTATGAAATTTTTTTAGACTCATATTTTGTGCATGTGTATTTTGTAAAAATGCATTGTTACTGGACCAAAATAAAATACATGAATGTGATTCATGCTGATCGAGTAAAAATTCATAATTATTATGTATCTTTTTGGCTCAGTGCAGTCAAAAACTAATGACGCCATTAGATGCACTATAATCTTGGCTCCATACGTTTATTATCTTAGGCAAAAAAAAAAAAAATGTATATATCGTATAAGGATTTAATTTAAAATATTCCTACGGTCAGCTACCATTAGCCATCTGTTCAGAAAAAAAAAAATTATATTCCTGTCTTCATAATACAATCCAGTTGAACACAAAATTGCGCTCACAACAAATAACGTTTATAATTTAAACCCTTTCGCTATGTGAGAATTTTATATTGTGATGAAATAAATAATTAACATAAAAAAAATCTTTTGTTATTCGCTGTAGTTCGATCATTCTGTAAAGGGACACGACGAATGGTACTCAAAAAAGCAATTACTGGACCACGCAACCCCCCTTCCAGAAAAAAAAGAATGAAATCTGAACCCTTCCCGTGCAGCATGCAGAGTACCATTTGATAGAACAAGGAAAAGTTCATCAAAAAGCTACTCAGAAAAAAGGGTTAATTTTCATTATTTACTTAGGTAGTTATTGAAAAAAAAAAAAAATCCAAATTATTGCTAAACCAAACCAGCACGATCACGAAGGCGACACCAGCTTTTGTTCAACATGAGGTAATTTAAAGAATCGCACATGGGACAGTCCTACCACGTAGATGAGCAGCAGTTCTCTGTATGGTACATGTATTGGCACTGACCGTAGATCTCGTTGATTTGAAAGGGTTAGAAGAAAGGATTGAAGTGTTCGTTAGAATTTTTGAAACCGAACGACAGCTGATTATTATACCGGACCAGTGTTGCCATTTTAGCCTTTTACCGGATAGATCTAGCCTTTTTTTAATGCATCTAGCCGGAAAAATTTGGATTTAGCCTCTAGCCTTTTTCTTAGCCTTTTCTTAAATTAATTTAGCCTTTTTTGGCCGTTTAGCCATTTTTTGGCAGTTTTTAGTTATTTTCTATATCGAGAAAAAAAAATTTCTACTTACGATTAGAAATCCGGAAAAATCAAATGCAACGTAAGCAGTCTGGCAACTCCTGTTACGAAAATATCGATACAAGTGCCAGTAGTTTATTGATTTAAAGTTTATCGTTTTTTTACCGCAGTGCTAAGTTCGCACATCACTATCATCTGTTTCAGCTGGCGGCAAAATTTGCGCAAATATGGAGAGGTAAGTAAAAATATTAATTTGCTTAGAAATACTTGTTCTTAACTAAAAAAAATCTTATTCTAATAGATATTTTAACAAAATTCAATGCAGCGATAATGAAGAGTGTCAATCAGAAAGGTATTGCTTGTTAAAAACATAAACTTGAGCCACAATTAAAATGTTTCTTTAATAGCGATGGAAGTTCCAATTCGAACATGCATGAAATACCAAGAGAAGACCAACTAGAATGTAGCAGTTCAACAGATTCTAACGCAAACAGTGAATCAGCAGAGTGCAAAGGCAAAAAGCGAAAAATCAGCAAGTGCATGAGGTATAAGATATGTTAAAATGTTATTGGCCAATCGATTGGACAATAAGATTCCAATAAAAAGTTAATATCAATATTGGGAAAATATATCAATTTTCAGAATATATAAACAAAAAGTTCGTAAAGCCTGGTTAAAAGATAAGAGGCTTAAAGATTGGATTGCTGAAGATGAGAGTAAAATATTTTGCAAATGTTGCAGTTGCAAATTGTAACCAAAGCTATGTGGTCTCGTCGCCCATTCAAAAACAAGTAAGCACATTTCGGCAGCCGCTGCATTGTTAAAAGGAAATCAGCCAGTACTTCCTTTTAAACCTACTAAAATTGATGTTAATGTAAAAAAAGCTGAATTATCTAATGCACTTTACGTAGCTGTTCATACAGCAATTCAATCGGTGGACCATTTGTCAAAACTTCAGAAAAATTCATTTTGCGATAGCGAAATAGCTGCTGAAATTAAACTGGGTCGAACAAAATGTGGCGCATTGATGAAAAATGTTCTTTCTCCTTATTTTCAAAAACGTTTATTAGCTGACATTGGAAATAATAATTTTAGTCTAATCATTGACGAATCTACTGATATAAGCGTAAATAAGTACCTTGACATTGTCATAAGATATTACAGTATATATACTAAATTAATTGTAAATACGTTTCTAAAACTAGTAGAACGGAAACCTATAATTGGTTTGCGAAGTCTTCGGGTAGGCAGATGAGCTATGCTAATATATATGCTGCTTTAAATGATGGACTTGAGCCACTAAAAATTGTCAGATCTTGCGCAACTCGCTGGTTATCCATCGAAGTTGCAGTTAAAAAATTTTAACTCAATGGCTAGAATTGAAGACGCAATTCAAGATCGCAGCGGTAGCGGAATGTTGCCATAAAGCACAACTTTTGACTAATCTATATAACGACACAAATTTAGCTTATTTACAGTTTTTGTGGCCAGTATTGCAAGAGGTTCAAAAAGTTAATAAACTTTTTGAAAGTAATACTGCAGACCCGTTGAAAATCTTTAGCGAATTAAAAATTTTACTTTCCTTTCTTTGCTTCCTTGTTGTACCGCGGTCAGAGGATTTTGATCCCTTAAGTTCTCCGTTGATAAATTCGATCACTCTTCCGCACTTTCACTACAGTTTTGAAAATTTTATTCAAAAGAAAATACAGGAAAATGTGTTTGATATTAACACCGAAAAAATTATACGCGAAGATTGCCGTACTTTTCTTTTTAATTTCATAGAGCAATTGCGCCAACGTTTGCCAAGTAATATCGACACTTTAAAAAAAATTTATTTTTTTTCGGTGGAAAATGCGTTAAAAGTTGTTAAACCAAAAATATTTGATCATTTAGAAAAGGAAAAATTCAAATATAGCAGAGATGAAATCACTGCAATCGAAATGCAATGGCAAAGTTTAACTTTTTATGAATGGATCAATTTACAATCCACAGTAGAGTTTTGGGCTGATTCACGGCTAATTCACGAACGAATTAAAAAATGCAATTGGAAAAAGTCCATTTAACGAACTTTCGAAATTTATTTTTAATTTTTTAATTTTGCCACTCAGTAACGCCGAAGTTGAAAGAATTTTTAGTTCGATGAATATTGTAAAAACAAAACTAAGAAACCGATTAAAAATTAAAATGTTAAATTCATTATTATGTGTAAGATGTGGACTAAAAAGAGAAGGGAAATGCTGTGATAATTTCATTATAGAACTTGATCTCATACGTTTAATGAATACATGTGATATATATTCCGATTGGACTGACGAAGAAGAATATATAATAGGCGATATATAGCTTCAAAATTCTGTGAACTATAAAAAACAATTGTTTTTATTAATTTTTTTTTTCATTAAAAGAATATACCAAATTGTTATAAAAATGTTATAAAAACTAATAAAACATTTGAATTCCTGTTTTAAAATTTGGCTTTTTTTTTAGCTTTAAACAGTGTTGATTTAGCCTTTTTTAGCCTTTTTATTTTGCCCATTTAGCCTCTATCTGCAAAAAGTTCTGGCAACACTGTACCGGACACATAGCGTACTCTATACATGTGTTTTAAAGAGGTTTTTATAGACAAAGAAAACAGTTTTCACCATATTTCTCAGCTTCTTAAACATTTTGCTTATTTTTAGCGAAAATCAATTTAAATGCGATACTTCAGTTTATTATAACAAATCAAACTATTGCATGAATCAAATTAAAATTTGCTATTCCAGTTTATAACGATTGGAATATCCTCTCTCACATATAAGAAAATCATACACGCAGTGAAAAAAATATGTTTATATATGTTTGGTTTCAAAAAGAAAATATTTAGAGGGAACCACATAATGATTAAGAACTTTCCTGCAATAGCATTATTTTTCGATATAAGAAGATATAAGTTGTGTCCAACATTAATATAATTGCCTTAGCTAAAAAAACTAACGTCTACATTAATATGCTTGCGACAAAATAGAATTGTGTGCTTCTACCCAATAAAAATATATTTGCATTACTGTTAAACTCAAAAAGAACAGAACTCTGCAAATTTAAAACAAACAGAACTCCTTTCTTTTGTGTGTTTCGCCTAGACATACATATATCTGTTTCTTTTGCAGATATTGCTTTATGCGCTTGCTTTTAACAGCTGCCAAGTCTTATCGTCATTTTAAGTTTCAAGCAGCAGCGCCAAACGTGTTGAAAAGCTTAGCTCTTGTGGAAAGTGTTTCTGAAAATGTTTGTTTAAATTAAAAGTGTTTGTATTTTCAAATTAATAAAATAAAAAACAAAATAAAAGAAAAATAAGGCGGTTCAGTAGTAAGAATAGGTGAGTTTTGAAGCAACTTTGCTGATAAAGCGGGTGCTTCACTGGCAAAGTGGATGAAATATGCTTCCAAGTAAATATATTGTAATCATCGGTAAATATATTATGTTGTTCTTAATTATCGTTTTGAAAATAATTGCTTGATTGCAATTAAATTATTTATTCTCCAATTAATATATATTTGTCCGTGAATATTTAATGTTATTCTTGATTAAATTATATTTCCAAGCAAACAAATACTAATAGACTAAAAGTGTTCTCAGTCCATTTATAATTACAAGATATTTATATGAAAACATATTTTCTTTAAAACAAATTATATTGTTTTTAAATTCAAACAACAAGTGCTAAGGTACAATTAAATAATGTTAAGATGCACATAAATATATAAAGAAAAATTGCATTAATTAATCATATTATATGTGGAACCAATTATGATTACTTGTTTCCAAGAAACATGCAGAAACATATTATACTTCCTGCAAATTATGCTTGGGAAGGCCTATTATTTTTCAGCGTGTACAAATCGGCAAGTGTTACCTAGGGACCTTTCCTTGTAAGCAAAATATTGTTGCATGAAGTAAATCAAATTTCAATTTATCAATTTATAATTAATTTATTTCAGATATTTATACTTTCCCTTTCATTTAGAAAATGGTGGAATAAAGTGGCTTACAAGTATAGTAACTTTTGACGCGCAACGATTCTAAGCAAACGAGGCATTATATGCGTATCAAGCAAGTTTTTTCTTCTGTCAGTTTTCATTCCTAATGCCTAATGGCAAAATAATGCGATTGCATAAATTTCCTATGTTGTATTATACAAATACTTAGATAACCCATTCTGGCTGAAGGTCTTAGGCAAATTATATCCGAAAATTTTATAATTTCACTCTTTTTTTTTTTTTCTCTCTGTGCAAGAATTCAGGCCTGACAGGCATGTCCGAGGCCTGACCTTTCTTTGAAAACAGCCCTGATTTTTTCATACAAGTGTCCGCCTCTTCAGACCTAAAATTTTGTATTACTTTTTTCAAATGTTCATCGATGATTTCTAGTCTGAATATCAATTTTTATTTCAAATTCAGATATGAAATGTGGCCTGAAATAAAAGAGGAATTAATTTTTTGTTTAATTTCTGGTTAGAATTCAGGTCTGTAATAAGAAAGCCTCAATAATGGAGCCTTGATATTAAAATTTCAGCCTTGAAATCGGAACTGAATAATGGAGGCATGATTATGTTTAGAAATTCAATCCGGAATCCCAGTCTGACTATTGGAGGCCTGAGCGAATTTTCTGCTGGGTTGTTATCAAATTATTACTTGAATTAAATCAAAATTTGGTATTTCGGATTTTAGTAGTATAGATTCCATGAGATTTCCTAAAAAAAAAAAAATATATGTGAATACTCCATAATAAGAGACCACAAAAAACATTTACTAAATTTTTGTTTTCTCTTACCGTTACTCAGTGCCACTCGAAACAGTTTGGGGTCTGCCAAAAAAGCATATTTTAAGCTTCTGCGTTTTCCGTTGTATCTTTATCTTCTAAGATAGGTATTGACTTAATCTAAAAACTGTTCGACAAAGAATTGACTGTACTTTTATATAAAAGAAAACTTAACTTTGTAAAGTGATGTATAACTTATATTAAAATTACTCAAAATTTAACAAAAATACTTAACTTTTTCAATTTTTATTTCCTGTATTTGACATTAAGAGCATTCCAAAATTGATATTTTGAAAATTAAAATGTTATTTCACATAAATAGACATCACATTAATACGTCTAAATGGACTAAAAAGAAAAAAACTTTTCAAAAGTTTGCACATGAATTAGTTAAACAATAGATTTTTTAAAATAAATTCGGAAGCAAGTGCTTGGAAATGAAAATTAAATGCTATTTTATATGTCTAAAAAGACAAAAAATACAAAAAATAGCAAGTCTTTTAACAGAAATGATTAACACAAAAAATTAAAAATTGAATAGACTTTGCGATATTTTGGCTATTTTGCTTGGTTATCAGCACTTTGTTTTTATGAGCATTGCTTATTATTAGTTAGTTTTTGGATAAATGGAAGTTGGATAAAGTTGGATAAAGCTCATCTAATCTTGCTTGAAAGCTAGTTGTTTTAACCCAGATATGCCGACGGACGTGCTGGTGCAGCAATCTTCGTTGTTTTCTTAAATTCCTTTATTAAGGCAAAACTGAAGAAAAATTATAAAAGAATATCTTTTTACTTGGATTTTGAAGCTACATGTAGTACGCTAGACACATATGGATGCAAAAAGATGTAGTTACTTTTAATTTAATTTAAATCCTTTATTATTCAGTAACTTTAGGTACTTAATTAAAAAAAAACAATAAAATAACAAATTATTACATAAAAAATATAAAATAATTATTTCCTGTTATGGTACGTCACATTACACTTTATGTGAAGAGGCACATTACATTTAATGCAATGTTTAGTGGTCTTTTTGTGGAAAGGATTGCAATGTAGCTGTTTACACTAGCTTTCTGCTTGACGTAGGATTGCAGTAAGCAAATGATCCTTTCGATCAAATCTGATATCAGATGATGATTCAGATGTTAATGTTGCTAATGGTTTCACATAACGCGTTGCAATAACGCAAATGGAATCTCGTCTTCACAATCAAATTCAGAAGAATAAGCATTGCGAAAAAGTTCAGCCTCAGCATTTAATAATAAGGATGGTAGGTAACAGAGACCTGTATCAAATACTTGAAAAATCAAGCTTTTTCAAGTACTTGAAAATTCACTTGGTTTGAACTTGAAAAAACCAAGCAAAGCAAGCTTTGTATCAAACTAATCAATCGCAAGCTTTACTGCTCTGCTGCGCACAAAAACTTGAAGCGCTTGAAATTTTCGGGAAAATACTTGAAAAGATTGATATGCTCGTGAAAAGCTTATAAGCTTGCAAGTATCCAAATAGTTCATATAGTTCAAATTGGGAAAGCTTGTTGTCTTGGGGGTCGCTGATTGCGATTCTGAATACAGAATATAAAAAGTTGTTTGGAAACTAGGGTAGACCGTAACCAATACCTTTTTGTGATTTTGACAGACTTTGCCCTTTTTTGCAATCTAAGTCGGATCAATTATTTGGATTCTGATATTATGAAGATGATGTGCTGAGACTATTAAGTTCCATATCTCGAAGGGGAAGCAAAAAAGGTAAAATCTAACCATTTTTTGAAGGTTACTATAGGAGGAAGCATTTTTGAGACACACAAATAGGAGGTCTATCACTCCCCCATTTTCCACTTTTTAAGAGGGGACGTTGAAACACGTGTTTAACTGTTCAATGAAAGTCAAATTGTAAGTCATACACGTGTTTCGGTTCCTCCCTAAAAATATATCGAATAGGGGCGTTAAAAGACCCCCTATTTGTGTGTATCAAAAATGCTTCCTCAAATAGGAACCCCCAAAAATTGGTTGGACTTTACCTATTTTGCTTCTCCTTCGAGATATGGAACAACATAAAATCGAAAGATATCTAAAAATCCCCGAAAAATTCTCGAAAAATCTTCGAAAAAATGTTAAAAGTGCCATATCTCGAAGGGGAAGCAAAATAGGTAAAAATTGACCAGTTTTTGGGGCCTTCTAAGGGGGGCGGCATTTCTGAGACGCATTAATAGAGGGGTCTATCAATCCCATATTTTGCACATTTTTAGGGGGCCACGTTGAAACACGTTTAACTCTCCACTATAAGTCAAATTGCAAGTCATACACGTGTTTCGGTCCCTCCCTAAAAATATGTCGAATGGGGGGCTAATAGACCCTCTATTAGTGTGTCTCAAAAATACTCCTCAAAGAGGAACCCCCAAAAAATGGTTAGATTTTACCTATTTTGCTTCCCCTTCGAGATATGGAACAACATAAAATCGAAAGATCTCAAAAAATCTTCGAAAAATTCTCGAAACATCTTCGAAAAAATAGAAAAAGTACCATATCTCGAAAGGAAGCAAAATAGGTAAAAATTAACCATTTTTTGGGGCTTTCTAAGGGGGGAAGCATTTCTGAGACGCATAAATAGAGGGGTCTATTAATCCCATATTTTGCACATTTTTGGGGGGGACGTCGAAACACATCAGATTCCAAATAATTGGCCCGCCCGATTTACCGCACAAAATATTTTTAAAAAAAAGCACGAAGTAAACATTTTCAAGGACCACCCTTATCAGCAACCCATATTTTTCACAAAATATTTTTAAAAGTATTTATTTGGGTACACCCTTGACCCTTAACTCTTTCCAGCGCGGTGGTATGAAAACTATACCACTTATCTAATTAATTTTCCTACATTCTGTGTGCAATGGTATATTCTAAATACCACTTTTATATGTAGATTTAAGCTTATATTTAAAAAAAAAAAATATACCAAATGTTTGAAAGAGATAGATATATATATTTTGAACTAAACTTGAGCACCATCTGTCTAATGTTGACAGTGTTTTCCATTATTTAGTAAATTTCTGCAAAACACGTGCGTTAGATTTCATACTTGTATAATTTTTGATCAATAAGATAGTGAATAACGTGCTTGGAAATATACGTAGTAACATCAAAAATAAATAAAAACTTTTGAAGTAGTGAAGGTTAAAGTTGATGGTATAAAAATAATACCACAGCGCATTATATCCATGGCTAAAAACAATAAACTCAAAGACAGTGATATTTCCTATATATTGGAAACAATCGAGGATGAAGTTGTTGTGGAAGAGATTCCATCAGACGCTGAGTCAATTATCGATGATGTTGAGGACCTCGATGATCAGAACCAAATCCAGGAACTTTTTGATAACATCCTTGCAGTCGAAAATGAAGATAAACACTTTGATGAAGGTGAAAACCCGGGATGTAGTGGAGTTTTAAATTCGTGTGAACAATTTGATACCGACGACGATATTCCTATATCTAATTTATTTAGCAGCCTAGTAGAAGTCACCCCACCAAATTGGAGTAAGCAAAATTCAATAGAGATACCAATTGCATTTACTGGCATGAAACAAGGACCTACAGAAGTTGTGGAAAACGTGGCATCCCATGATAATTTTAATATTTTTAGTAAAATTATAACAAAAGAATTTATTGAACATATTGTACTTCAAACGAACCTGTATGCTCAACAATCTGGCAAACGCTACACTCCAACAAATGCCTTAGAAATACAAGATTTTATTGGAATTAACTTTCTAATGGGAATAAAAGTCCAGGCCAGTTACAGAGACTATTGGTCATCTCGTCCGGAATTAAATGACGGCTATATATCGAAAATAATGCCTATAAGAAGATTTGATTGGATTTTATCTAATATACATTTGAATGATTCTACCCTAATGCCTAAAAAAGGATCACCTAAGTTCAACAAGCTGTATAAAGTTCAACCGTTTCTGGATATGTTGCTAGAGAGATTTGAATTGTGTTTTAACTCGGGTGAATATCTAGCGGTAGATGAATCCATGATTAGATTCAAAGGTAGGTTCCAAGACATATATATTTATGGATTTATTTTGTTTAGAGTTTACTGTTTTATAGGTCGTTCAACTCTAATTCAGTATATGCCAAAAAAACCAATAAAAAGAGGGTTCAAAACTTGGATGTTATGCGATAGCAGCGGTTACGTTCAACGTTTTGAAATTTATACAGGCAAAAAAGGTGAACTAGTGGAAAAAAGGCTTGGCGAACGTGTTGTTCTCGATCTACTATCAGATTTTGGCGGGAAAAATCATAAGGTATATTTTGATAATTTCTTCACTTCCAACAACCTCATCCTGGAATTGAAAAAAAAGTTAATAAATGGTTGCGGGACAGTGCGAAGTAATCGAAAATATCTCCCGACCGATATTAAGCCTGACAAGCAATTAAAAAGGGGAGAATATGACTGGCAAATAAGCGATACGGGTGTGCTCTTTATGAAATGGATTGACAAACGAGCGGTCACAGCTTTGTCCAGTTTCCATGATCCAAATGAACTTGTCAAGGTAATGCAACGTCAACGTGATGGTACAGTGATGGAAATTGATAAACCAGGTATTATACATGATTATAATATGCATATGAACAACGTCGACAAGTTAGATCAACTAAAGAAATATTATGAGTTGATTAGAAAGAGCCGCAAATGGTGGCATCGAGTTTTTTTTCATTTTCTCGATGTGGCAGTCGTCAATGCTTATATAATTGCCAAAAGTGCTGGGTATAAGTTACCACTAAAAGATTTTAAGCTGGATATAATTTCAAGTCTGTGTCACTCAGGTTCATGTTCATCCGCAACTTCTGCAAGGCCAAAAGTAAAAACCACTATTCGACTAAAAAACAATAAACCTTTTGTAGATGCAAGCATACGAGCCTCGTCGTCCCACCAACCAGTAAGAACCACACTACGAAGATGTGCGCACTGCAGCAAGACGGGAGACACCAGAGAAGAACTCAGTGGATGTGCTCTACTTGCCATGTTCCACTTTGTTTAAGTAAAACGAAATCCTGTTTTAATGAATTCCATAAATAAAGCTATCACATAAGCGCGGTGGTATAAAATGAATAAAATGAAATGAATAAAATGAAAAATCATACCACATCCTTGCGCGAAATCCTGTACGGAAATATTTTTATTTTCATTTTTTTCAATAAATTACTTCTATAAATAAAAGCAAATAAAAATTTTCTTTAATTTTTGCCGATTTTATATAGTGCGCCGGAAAGAGTTAAGCAAGTAAGTTGAGTTAGTTGAAAATTCACAAACAAATTCAAGCTTTTCAACCTCTATGACGTACGTTTCAAGTCTGCTGCCGCTTGTTTTTACTTCGTGTCGTAGATCACGCGTTCATAAATTCGGGCACCAACTAACGTCGACTTGACTAATTTTAAGTATACATGAACTTGATTGAAAATTATCAAGTTCAAGCGCGCTTGTATTCATAAATTTAGCAAGTACTTGAAATTGCAAATGAATAGGATTGTGCAGTTCTCTGATGGGTAAGTTTCCAAATTTCACTTCATAGTTGTTCATATCAGTAACATAGTTGTTGACGCCATGAGTCGGAACAATTGGGATGTCGTAATGATGTTCATAAGCCTCTTAGATCACTTTCTTTAAGGTGATTATTATCTCATTTAATGAAAGAAAGCTATAAAAAACTTTTTCTTTTCACCATATTTTGCACATTTATGCCGAACGTACTACTTATAAGGACGAACGTAATCACTTATAATTTACTTTTCCACATGTACTTTTGCTACGTATAAGTTATTACAACTATTACACAGAATACAAAAATACAGAAACTTAACAACTATATGCTTAAAAAACTTTTTCTTACTGGTCACGTGACATCTTTACACTTTTACTAATTTCCCAAAACTGAAATTTTTGATTAAAAAAAGCACTCAAGGAATTATAATAGACAAAGCTTATCAAGGCATACTTTGTTGACCGCTATGTTTTGTAACGCAAGACTAAATTGGTTAGTAAATTTAAAGCACTGTTAATGCAGCATATTTAAAAAAAACAGGTGTACTACATGAAGTACGGTCGGCATATTTGGGTTAATATCAGGCAAACTAAGCTAAGTAATCTTTGCAACTGCTGTGGTACAATGAGTAGCACGTCCTCTTTGAAATTGCGAGGACGTGAGTTCAACAATGGGATTGGGCAAGATTCTAAGCTAGAATTATTTATATTTTAAAAAATTATATAATTAATTTAATATTGCAATTAGCAGGCAATAACTGAAGAAAGTGTTGCTTGATTTGATTTGTAATTAATATTTCATGTTAGTTCATTAACTGCGTTATAATGATATGAAATAATAACTGCAATCATAAAGAAATACATGAAAGCTTACGGGAGCGATTTCAACGTTTACGTGCGTAACGTTGGAGTACGCAATTTAAATATTTTCAACTTTTCTTGCCAACAACGAGATGAAATAAGAGAAACGAGTTCATTCTTGGAAATTTTCAGGGATGACCCTTGAACATGAATTCAAATAAATCAAAGATTTTGATAAGTTATCACTTGCTATTTGTTTAACAAGACGTTTTTTATGGTAAATGTGGAAAATGTATGTTATTAAAAATTAATTTCTTTTTAATATTTTAGCATAAATACACCTAAAATTGTATTTCAAGAATAAAGAAAATGTCCAATAATAATATCTTTGTAGCCCTGAACTGCAATGAGGTCAAAACGCAATTATTGTACTCTGCAATAATTTTCTTGCGTTAAGGCGGTCTTCTCATTCAAAACCCGTTTTTTGGACCCTATTTAAAAAAATTCTTATTTGAAAACGCAAAGAATAATTGAAAACTTTTTTTATTTATTGTATTACAAAAGGTTCAAAGTAAATAAAAAAATTTTTTTTGCCTCGATACGTGGGCTGTTCAAAAAGTAATGAGACTTCAAAGTTGATGGTGAAAAAAAAGGTGTCGTCACGGCGGCCACGATTCCGGGTCTCCGGAGCGTCTGAAATGAAAAAAAAAAACGGGGTTATAATCAGTATAGATGTAATTCTCGGGTGAACCTCAAGCTTAATTTTGTGATTTTTTTTGACAAAATGGCGGCCATTCAAAAAAAAAATTTCAATTTCGGGTTTTTTTTTGTGTAGTTTATTGTAAAAAAAAAATAGTAAAAAATTTTTTAAAATTATGGTCGAGGTTCACCCGAGAATGGTGACAATTCTGCGTCGATTCCATTTTGTTTCATGAAAACCGGTTCAGTTGAACTGGAGATATCATGGCCGCCAGTTCGAAAAACGTGGGTTCGAGATAAACGCGTTTAAAGTTTGAAGTAATTTTTTTGGGGAAAAAAAAAAAAAATCAAAAATGTTTAAATGCAGTTTTAAAGAGCTGACAATTTTTACTTACAAATATTAGTCGGCGATGCCAGCTCCATACAGGCCACCTTCCTCTTTTTCGTAGAAACTGCTTTCTGCTGCCCTCTCTGCTCTGCGAGCCGTTCTGCCAGCTTTTGATGATGCCGCAGCTCGAGTCTCTGATCGGTTCAATCTGTCTTCATTGCGAGATAGTGCGTATTCGTATGCGTTTTTGCCAATCGCAATACCCATCAAACCCATAATTTTAAGTATGGGTATAAAACCGTCGTTGAAGAGGCACGTTGCAATGAAATTGGCCACTTCGATGGTGCGTGCGCCTGAGTTGATGTGTTTGGGCGAAAGTGACCAAAGAACAGAATTGTAGGACTCATTGGAATTCTGAGTTTCAGATCCAAGGCATCTTTCAAGCAAATTATCTGCCGACAGCGCTTCGTAAGCTGGTTTTATTACCTCCATCACCTTCTTGTCCATCAGACCTCGCTTCACAAAAAAGACTGTATCTTCTAAAGTATTTCGAATTTCTAAAAATCCTTTTAGGGACATATTCACAACTACCCAAGCTATAAATAAATGCATAAAAAAAGTTGAAAAAAAAAAGTTCATCAATGTGAAGACCCCCTTAATGAACTTCAAAATCAGTGGATAGGTAAGCATAAGTTTAATATTAATTTCCCTTAATTATCTATCTCGGTGTATGTTCCTCAATTTTCGCACCCTCTAGTTACAGAAAATTGATTACGATTTTCAGACCAAATCACTACACAGATCCCACGCGATATCCAAAGTTTTTAGTGCTGAGTATAAAATTTGACAAATTATTTTTAGCCACCTTTGTTTCCCATTTAACAGTTTTTATTGGTCCTAATAAATTTTCTACACCATTTATTTTAGTTCTTTAATAAATAAAAGTCATCTCAACGGTGTTTTATACATAAATCTTTATGTAAAAAATAAAACCATTCTTATCAAGACTATGCTTTAAGAAATTATTGCACAAACTATAATTTTTATGAGTTCATAAATAATTTACAAACGAATGGTTGCAATTTTACTGGCACAATAAATTTTTATTATGCAAAGCTAGCTACAAAGACATGAAAAGACAGACAAGACAAGACAAAAAAAAAAAAAAAATCATATTCAGTGGGTTAAAGTGACAGTCGCGCATGCGACCAGACGCCCTGGCCTCCCTTAAGGAAATATAACGCATACCGCCCACCAGCTCTAACCGCTCTAACCGCTGACTGTGCGTCTCGACTGGCTTGGAATGCACTTGTTTGCAAAAGCGACTTAAAAGTCAAAAGTTTTAATTATAATTTGTGCCTATTAATTAAAATGCGATTGTGGCCAGTTGATGTTGTGGCTTGTTGTTACCTGATTGCCAACAGCAACATTTCTTGTACGCCTGCCATGTTGTTGCCGTTGCTGATGTTGTTGTAGTTGTTGTTATTGTTGTTGTCATTGGACTAGTGCGGCTGCAACTTGTGTTGGCTGTTGCATTCCGCGAATGCATCTAGCCACCTGATAAAAATTATTAATTTTATTGCCGCTCATTTAGGAATTTGTAGGTTTATTTGTAAGATTTTCTTATTATTTTTTTTTTATTAAATTTATTCATTGTGCAAAACCGCGTGAATTGTTGTTGATTTGATTTAGTGACAGCGAACAATGCTTTGGAATTTATTTTTGGCGTTAAGTCTTTAAAAACGCTCGTGTGTGAGCGTTTGTGTGCCTTTTTTGCCAAGAGCAACATTTTGTGGTTAGATGAAATAAAAGTGTCCGGCGTAAAAGTTGTTGAGTTAATGCGACAAGTTGTTTGTTAATTCAGACACATTCAAAAATTGTAGAAACAAGTAACAGCATTTTTTTTATGAATATGCATAATCAAATGTTTATTTATAACTTGCTGAAGGGTCAAATTAACTTAGTTCTTATAATTCCCAGTTACTTTATTAGACATAACAGTATATGTTTGATATAACAAGATATGTAAGGAAAAGCTAACGTAAGGAAATTATTTACAACATTATATACATATATGGGAAAAACGTTATATAGATGTTATTTGTTCCGTATAAAA